>CM039311.1:192745130-193076993 GCA_022316695.1 Camellia oleifera | reverse complement strand
TACTAACAACAAATAGTGAGTTTTGAATTTTATTTTTATTTCTATTTGCTCGGTGGTTGTGGTAACAATAGTAGTGGTGACCAGAGTAGGTCGTCGGAGAAGGGTGAAGGAAGTTGTTGGAAATTAGTCATTGGAAATTCTTGTCGGAAAATAATTGTTGGGGTTACATGTCACGACCCAAACTCGCCCCTATAGGTTTAGCGTCGTAACCGGCCAGTAATCTGTGATTATCGAAGGCATGTTTTACAATAATGACAATAATACAATATAAAGGGATTGGCAGAAGCCAGTCAATAATACCAAATACCGTCTAATGAGCTGTGGGGATTTAAATGAACAAAATAAATTTCACACATTTGGAATTATGCAAACACTTAAGTCCATAACACACATGTGTTCATAACAAAACATAAGCTAGGGAATTAAATACCATTGCCAAAAACAGTTAACAAAACTCAATAAAAATTATTATCTCATAAACACAATGTCAAAAGGGTGAATTTGAATCACCCAATAAACCCTGACATGCAATGGTTCGGAACCTCACAGTGAGGCACACTAGTTAGCTTGATAAAAAATAGGGTTCGGGTCGACGCCGCTAACTCTAATCCGATGCCCGATCACCTATATATATATAATAAACAATGAGCTAGAGCCTAGTGAATAACAAATGTGTAAAGTGGTTAAGAATGGATATCCTTTCAATATATAAAATAGTCAATTGCATCAATAAATCATTTATTCGATCAGTTTCTTATATTTCATATCATATCTGTCATATAGTGATCATAGCAGTCATACGTAGTACATCCAATAGCAGAACAGTACAGTAGGTCTTAAAAGATCGAATAGTTAGTTGATGGCCATCAAACAGTAAATAGTAGTTCCAATAATTGGAACTGACAGAGATCTCTGTAACAGTAGCAGTAGCAGTAACAGTCAGTTGATATGGATGCCACGAGTACCGTTCATAAAATAGGACAAACATTCATTTAGTAAACAATATCATTTTAGAAAGCAGTACAGTTAATCATTCAAAAAATAATTATAATTGAACATAGCTTTACAACATTGTTACTCACAGTGGGCTCCTCGGTACACGTATTAATGGTTCGACATCTGACCTAGACAAATAAATTCAAGCACAACGATACAATCACATTCAATCCTTGGCCAATATCATTGATTCGATTGTTTATTTATTCAATTACCATTCGTCTTTATTCGTTCGGTTCTAATATTTCATTTATTCATTCTAATGCACTCATGAGATGCAAATGATTATGAAAATATTTTAAAACCATGAAAAGGAGAAGCGAAAAACAAGCCGGGTCTTACCAAATAGGGTCGCACGTGTGGGGCTCCAGGCCACACGTGCGGGGCTGTTGCAGAAACTGTTTGAAAAACTGCTCTGTTTGAGCAGTGTGTTTCCTTGCCAAAACAAGTTTATTTTCATGTAGGTCATTCTCAAAAACTCATATAAACATGCTAAACTTGGGCCTTGATCATGACACACAACTCAACATTTTATTTTACAATGTCAAATGTTCATCACAACTTAGAATGAAACTCAAATTTCTATGTAAGCGTTTAACATTTGAATTATCATGCTACTTCATACAATTATCCATCTTGAGCTTCAATCTTCAAATCCCATAAAAATAATTCCCCTCAATTTTGAAAACTCATACAAGAAAATACATAGATGATTATGAAATTCAAGAATTATGCCATGCATGATAAGGTTTACAAATTAATGCATCTAATTTCTTATTTCTATGCAGATTCTCACATCTAATTTTACTTCAAGACTTGTCATATTAAGCTTTAATTTCTCAATTCTCATGGAGTTTTCTCTTCACTTTGAAGGTTTAAGGAAGTACATTAATGTATGATCAAGAATAATTAAAAATCTTACCATGCATGTTGCTAATTCAAGTTAATCTCCACAATTCCCTCTTTATGTGATCATATGAATTCATAACATCAATTTACACCACTAATCTCATAATAATTCATGATCTTTAATTTAAACAACTCAAAGTCTAAAAGATCATGAGGAAAGCATTTCAATTTCATGAAATTTGGTGAAAATTTCTTACCTTAACTTGATGAATTGGTCTTTGTTGGAAAAATGGTTTAATATAAGCATATTTTTTAGCCCAAATTTGAGTGGGCCCCAAATGTCTTTTGGGGTGGATCCGAAAAGTTGAAGTGTTCCTTACCGCATGGCAAGTCACACGGTGAAGATGAAACGTCAAAACCATTTATGAGTGAATGGGAAGTTGACGTCGTTTTCGGGTCTAACATAAATTTTTAAGATAAAATTCATTTGAATTTTTTCAATAAAAAAATTATTGTGGGAATTTAATTTAATTCTAAATTCAAATTTTGGGTTTTTAAGTAGTTTCCTAAAATTTGTGATTGTGAGAATTTAATTTAATTCTAAATTCTAATTTTGGGTTCCTCAGTGGTTTTCTGAAGTTTGTACCTCTTCCTTTATTTATTAAACTATTCAAATAGTTTAATATATATATATATATATTCAATTAGTTTAATACACAATTTTAATTCATTACAGAAAATAACTTGCACTTACAATTGTTGTAATCTGCAAGGATCCTGAATAGAAGAGCAGAACAAGGAAAACCTAACTCAGCAGAACACTCTTTTCTTTTCAAACTAAAAGGTTCAAGAAAATTGGAATCTGCTAAACAATTACAATAGATTACAAATATATAGAAAACCAAAATAACTATGCAGCATGTGAGTTGGCTAAATGATGAAAGCAGCTGGCAGCATTGAGGACTGAGCAGGGCTGTCGGTTACTTTCGGCTGATTGATTAACTATGCAGCATGTGAGTTGGCTAAATGATGAAAGCAGCTGGCAGCATTGAGGACTGAGCAGGGCTGTCGGTTACTTTCGGCTGATTGATTAACTATGCAGCATGTGAATAAAGGAATCAGAATAAATATAAATTGACAGCTTTTCTCAAAAGAGTAGTGATTGAAGTCAATTTTATATTTATAAAGAATCCTATGTTGATTATTTCAAGCAAATGGGTCCTGAGCATCATGAAACTCAGGACGATCATAACCAGGTTGATTGGTGGATCCTTCTAAACTGTCTGAACTATCTTCTGAACTAGACTGTTGGGCCGGTGCAGGAGATTGTTCATTTTTTAATTGGGCTTGGGCTTGATCTACTAGGAGACGGGCCATTTGAAGCAATTGATCACTGGTGGATCCAGGTTGAGCAATGGGCTGAGCAGGAGGTTGAATACTGGACTGAGCCTGTGATTTGGACTTTGACTTGGGTTGGTCCGGAACCCTTGGGACTTTGGACTTTCCCTTGGATTTGATCTTTGATGATTTGGGCTTGGAGCCACTAGATGAGGGACTGCCAAGATTGACTGGAGGAAGACTGGGCTGACTTCCTTGGCTGATTACAGCAGTTGGGGTCTGCTGGGTTTGCTGGGCTTTGACTATTGCAGGTGTTGGAGCACATGAATCAGGAGGAAATTCCTCATAAACAATTTCAATAATTCTGGGCACATTGAACTTAGCCCACCATTTAACAGAGTGTTGGCGAATAATGATGTTGTCATTAATCCCATAATGCCATTTGAATATCCATGGGATTTTGTACTTGGATATAAAATTGAGCAAGATAGGAAATTGTTTTTGATGAGTAGTAAATGGGTAAACAGCAGCAAAATAGGCAATTGTTTCATTGAGTGAACTGGGAAGAATATCTGAAATGGGGCCATAATGAGTCCACCATCGAAGAAACCAGGTAGGTAATTCAGATTTGAATTTTTGATCAAAGGAGATGAACCAGGAGTGACTAAATGACTCATTTTGGTACAAGAACAATTTGAACCAAGCATCAATATAATCATGATAATTATATTGAATAGAATGACCAGGCAAATCTCGAAGCAGATTAGGATTGCCCCATTCTGCAAGAGAGACAATGTTGTGAATGTAAAGTGAATGGTATAGGATCTTGTAAGCATAGACACGATCCTGAATTGGTTTGATCAAAATTGAATGGTGGTTGAGCAGAATATTTTTGTAATAAGAGAGATTTTTCTCTGGAGGTGAAGAAATGAAATGACATCCAGAGCCAAAATGGAATTGAGCAATTTCATTAATGGTTTGACTTCTGGGGTGACTAGGTTCTTTGTAGAACAAGTTAGCAACATGTGATTTGGTGTACTCAGTTCGAGAGGATCGAACTTGGTTAATTGGAAGTGGAGTAACTGAAACTGATTGGCTAGAGGCAAAGGGATCATTAGCCAATGCAGATGAGTAATCAGGACGGTGAATAGTACCAAGAGTATGGTATCTATTAATTATGTCAATGGAATAGGATGGTTTAATTGACTCCAGAGGAGGAGGAACTATGAGTTGATTAGGTTTACTGGAGGAGGGGACCAAAGCCTTAGAAGGAGGCCTTGGGCGAGACATCTGTTGAATAGGAAACAAAGATTAGCAACCAGAAAGAAGATCTAAGTAATTCTGGTAATAATGTAAATCATTGTAATAATTATGTCGTAAAACACGGCGAGCTTGTAACTGTTGGTGATTGATGTATTGGGCTCTTTTAGTAGTTGGCCTAGCTGACTTAAGACGGTTAATCCGACGGTTAACTTGTTTGATCAGGGTTTGGGAATGGATAATTTGGGTTTTAACATAGGAAATATGTGGAGTAGCACTCATCCCTTACCCCCCTGTAAAAATTCTCGGGTAAGAAAATCAGGTAGGGAATTTTGACAACCAGGTATATAGGTAATATCAAAATAAAAAATACTTAAAATAGATTGCCAACAGGCAAAAATCTGTTTACTAGCAAGATTTTGAACATCTTTTTTTAAAACATATTTAGCAGATTTGCAATCGACACGAAGTAAAAATTTTTGATTTAAAATATCATCTTGAAATTTTTGAATACATAAAACAGTAGATAAAATTTCTTTTTTAATAGTACTATAATTTAATTGTGCTTTATTCCAGACACCAGAATGAAAACGAACAATTTGTTCAGATGACTGGGGAGTGACTTTCTGAAGGAGAATGCCACCGTAACCAATATCAGAAGCATCAGTTTGAATAATTTTGAATGAGTTCTCAGTAGGAATACCAAGACAAGGAAGAGACTTGACATATTGTTTAACTTGTTGAACAACAGCAGTATGAGTAGAAGACCAAGGAGGAGGATTATCCTTTAACCGATCGAACAATGGTTGACAGATTTGCCTAAGGTCTTTATAAAATTCAGCAATGTAATTGAGGGAACCTAAAAACCGTTGTAATTGAGTTTTATCAAGGATTTCATCAGGAAATTTAGATGCAAACTCAATAGAGCGACTAATTGGGAGAATAGTATTATGATGAATATCATAACCTAAAAACCTAACTTTAGTCTGAAATAATTTAATCTTAGGAGCGGATATGACTAGACCATGACTTTTAATAGTATAAAAGAATGCAGTTAAATGTTTCCAATGTTCACTAATTGATTTAGAAAAGATTAATATGTCATCAATGTAAACAATAGAAAAATGACTAAATGGGTTAAAGATATCATTCATTATATTTTGAAATTCACTAGGAGCATTTTTTAGTCCAAATGGCATGACATTCCATTCATATTGGCCAAAAGGTGTATTAAAAGCAGTTTTATATCGATCTCTAGGATGAATTTGAATTTGCCAGAAACCACTTTTTAAATCAAATTTACTAAAAATAACAGCTTGATTAAGTCTTTTAATTAGGTCTTTTTTATTAGGAATAGGATATCTAATCCATTCAAGAACAGCATTTAATGGTTTATAATTAATAACTAGGCGAGGAACACCTCGTTCTAGTTCAGCATTTTTATTAACATAAAAAGCAGGACAAGACCATGGTGATTTGCTGGGACTAATAATTCTATTTTTCAACAATTCATTAATTTCTTTTTTACACATTTCTAACAATTCATGATTCATTTGAATAGGCCGGGATTTAGTAGGTATTTGTCGTTCATTAAAACCTTTAATATATGGTAAAGTAACTACATGCTTTTTCCTATGCCAGAATGCAGTAGGTAAAGTTGAACAAACAGTTGATTCAAGTTTTAATTTGAAATCATTAATTTGAGAGATGAGAACGGGATCAGTTAACTGTTGATCTATTCGTTTGTAATTAATTTCTTCTTTAAGAAAATTAATATGCCGAGTTAGTCGTTTAATAGTGTGGGTAATAGAACAATCTTGTAATTGATTTAACTCTAATTGTTCAGGTGGAAATAAGAATGTAAATGTAACAGGATGTCCTAAAACATGAGTAGTAATTCCTTCAGTAGAAGTAGTAATTGGATATAATAAAGATATAAATGGTGTACCTAAAATAATCCGATCAGTCATATTTTTGACTAAAACAAATGTAGTTTTAAAGCAAACATTATTTTGACAAACATGTACTTTAGGTAATTTACATCGAATATGCATTTTACTACCATTAGCAGAAGTTAATTTCTCTTGACACTTGTGATAATATTTAGTAGGAAGTAATCCTTCTTGAATGCAATTTAAATCAGCACCAGTATCAATTAATGCAACTAATTCTAATTCGAAATCTTCAACAATGATTTTAATTCTTGAATACCATTTTTGCATATAAATTTTATTAAGTAAATTTAATCGTTTATCTTCAAGGTTAGTAGCTTGAGATCGATTATCAAATATGAGTTTAGTTGGATCAGTATGATCAGAATCATGATCAGAATTATGTTCAGATTCATGAGGTGATTGTGCATTAGGTTGGAAATCATTTAAGTTTTGTTTAAGTTTAAGATTAATAATTTCATTTTCTAATTTATTATCTTTATTTTGAAGATCTTTTATTGTTTGTTTAATTTGATTGATTTCAAATTGTAAATCTTGAAGTGTAACTTCTTTAGTTTTATTTTTAAATTTTTCTAAAGTTTTAGATAAACTAATGATGGGTTTATTAAACTTAGGTTTAGTTTCTGTTTGAAGCATTAGACCTTTGAGCTTATCAATAAATTGTTGTTTTAATTGAGGATCATCTAATTTACTAATTAAATCAATTAAAGCAGATTCTTCTTGACTATGTTTAGTAAGAACAGAAATTTGTTTAACAGGTTTACAACAAACATCATTACATCCTAAGGTAATTTGATTATCAGAATCAGAATTATCACTATTAGATGGGGAATTGGATGTAGATGGAAGTACAGAAGAGGAACCATTATCAGATTGATTTAATTGGAAGATTTCAAATAACTGAATTTTAGATTCATCATTAATTTGGAGTTGATTGACTCTGTCTTTGAGCTTTTGTTTCTCTTTGCATTTATTAGCATAGTGGCCTTTTTGTCCACAGTTATAACACGTAATATCTTTATTAGATTTTGATCTCGGATGTGATTTAGATTTATGATATTTCTTTTTGGGTTTAGTATAAAATTTGTCATTAGATTTGGAGGGTGAATAAGACTTCTTGTATTTATGATAATATTTGGATTTATGTTTTGAATGTTTGTGTGATTTCCTACGAGAGGGTGCAATAGGAGGTAGTCCATATTGTTCACAGAAATTTCCTAATTCATATTTAGCTTTATGTTTATCTTTTGTAGCTTTTTGACTAAGTTTTAAATCAATACACATTTTTAAGCCTTCTTTTTGAATAGTGCTAATTATATCACCATATGTTAAATTATCATATTCAATAATACCAGTAGGTTGACTAAGAACATCTCTAATTTTGTGAGCAAATAAACTAGGTAATCCATTAATAAATTTTTCTTTCCAGAATGATTTAGTACAGTCTTCTCTCAACATAACTCTAGAGGTAAAAACATCTTTATACCATCTAAAATCACTTAAGGTTGGACAAGTAAGATTACTGAGTTGATCATGTATGCGAGAATATATATTAGTTGGGGTACCAATAAAATGTCTAATAATTGTATAAATTAATTGGTTAATACCATCAGGTTGGCAACATCCTAAATTTTCATCAAATATAGGTAATCCTTGACCATCAGTTTGGTTAGCATAGATGATAGAGTCTCGTTGAGTGTCAGTTAAATATTTTTCCCACCAAGATTTAAGCTGACCAGTAAAGCCAGTAGTAATTAAATTTACAATTTCAGGTTGAGTATATTGGGGATAATTAGAGAGATAACTGTTCGAGACCATAGATAAATGATTTAATTTTTGGAGGAGTTGATCTTCACTAAGACCATCAATATTCCATTCGTATAATTTTTTAGCAGAGACAGAAAATTGATTATTAACATTATTTTCTTCAAATTGTAAATCGACAGAAGTAGACTTAGTATACCAATTCTTGGTAGTTTGAGGATTAATTTTAGGATAGTGTATTTTTGTAACTTGGAATTGTTGAGCTAAGTTATTAATTTCATTGTCAGTATCAGAGGAAGTAGAATTTGGGTTAATATCAAATTGTTGATTTAGGACAGTAATACCTTTATCTTTAGAAGGTGAGGGAGTATCGGGTACTGCTAATTTGGTAAATAATTTTTCAATGGCTTGGACCGTAGATGATTGATCATTTGTAACTAGGCTAGTTCGGGTAGAACGTTTACTAGGTAGGTTAAGTAAAGGTGCATCTAAAGGTTGTTTAGATGATGAAGTGTGAACAGATTCTAAATTAGTTTCTATTTTATCTAATTGTTTACCAATTGTATTTAAACACTGGTTATTATAATTATTTTGTTTAATAACTTTTTTGAGTTCATTATCATCGCCAGGTAATTTAAAAGGAGAGGCAGGAATTTCAGAACCTTGTTGATTAAGAATAATTTTCTCTAAGGGAGGATGACTAGAACTAATTGTAGTGGTAGCAGAAGTTTTCCATTTATGTTTAGTAATTGTAGTAAGTGTTTTATAATATTTTTCTTCATATTCTAGTAAGGGTAATTCAAAACCATATCGAACCATAAAATTATACCATTCTTGAGAGATTTGAGACATTTGAGCAGAAGTATATTTAGCATAATAAGCATGGCGCTGGGTGCGATTAGCTTTAGATTTAAAATCAATAAGTAATTTATCAAGATTGGGAGTAAATTCCTTTTTAATTGTCAATAATTGTGGATTGACAGGTGGTGTAAATTCTTCCATATCAGTTTGAGTCGGAGAGTCAGTTGAATGAACTTCTTCATCAAGGAAATGAGTATGTGTAGAATAAACAGGTTTACTAATTTGAGAAGTTGAGGAATTATCAATTCCTTTTAATTTTGGATTGATTGTAGGACCTATGGTTGGACCGATATTAAGTTGACTATTTTTTCTAAATAGAGGTGTGGTAAATATTTCATCTTCAGTTTCTATTTCGCTAGGGACACTAGATGTACTATGTCTAGAGGATTGACTACGGTTAAATTTAATATGAACAGAACCATCATTAAATTGTCTGATATCTTTAATATCTTGTTCTGAGGATTGTTGCTGATTATGTTTGTAATTTTCATTAACAGTAATCCATTCATCAGGTAAATCAATATCTTTCCATTCAATCATTTTAGGAATATTAATATGGGATTCATTATGACTACCACTTTGAATAAGTAAAGTTTTATCTTTAGGTGATTTATGCAGAGCATGAACATTTAAATTAGTTTGCATACATTTATAGTGAACACGATAAATTAAAGCAATATTATGTGTCTTAGCCATCATATTAGTGAATGAACCATGTAGTTGAATATTTAATGTTAAAGCATGTAAAATATTTGGATCACTTAAACTGAGCGTAAAATCAGGAAAACAATTAAAATGTACTGGACCTTTATGAAGACCAGTTTCCATCATTCCCATTAAACTATGTTGGTATCAGAGCCTGGTTATGTTGTATCTTGTTTCTAACTGTTTAGTTTCTTCCAATTAATCGTTTCCATTGTTTATTCAATTAATCTAGTTTTCGGTTCCATCTTAATCACCCACGAAATCAGTCTGTTATCCACCTGGTTTCAGTTACCCACTTCCATTTCTTGTCCGGAGTAAGTCCTTAGAGTTAGGCAGTGTGGACATTTAGGATAGGGTCTGTGCTAAACCATTATGGTCTGTGGTAACTTGACAAGAATAGGGTATGTATTAAGATATCTGTAAAACTGATTAATTAGAAAGAACAATGAGTCGATTATTTAGAAGTAACTCATCAGTCAGTTCTAGGTCAACAACTTTACCTTCCATACCTAATCAAGGATTAGTCATTAATGAAGAAAATGTTGAAATACAAAATGATCAATTTAATAGAGATTGGAATATACCAAAATTACAAATCAAAGAAATTTATAGAACAACATTTCTACAGAATGTTTTTAAAGTTGCATTACATGTTAAAACAATTGAACAAGTTTATGCTTTAGAAAAACCTCGAGAAACTTGTCAGTTATTTGATACTAAATTAATAAAAAGACACAAAGATAATGGTTACAATTTTATTCACATTGGTCTAATTCAAGTTGGTCTTAATCCACTTACACCTGTTGGAAAAAATACTTCAGTTTTATTATGCTTAAGAGATGCTCGTTTTCTTAATTATAATGATAGTTTAATGGGAATGATGGAAACTGGTCTTCATAAAGGTCCAGTACATTTTAATTGTTTTCCTGATTTTACGCTCAGTTTAAGTGATCCAAATATTTTACATGCTTTAACATTAAATATTCAACTACATGGTTCATTCACTAATATGATGGCTAAGACACATAATATTGCTTTAATTTATCGTGTTCACTATAAATGTATGCAAACTAATTTAAATGTTCATGCTCTACATAAATCACCTAAAGATAAAACTTTACTTATTCAAAGTGGTAGTCATAATGAATCCCATATTAATATTCCTAAAATGATTGAATGGAAAGATATTGATTTACCTGATGAATGGATTACTGTTAATGAAAATTACAAACATAATCAGCAACAATCCTCAGAACAAGATATTAAAGATATCAGACAATTTAATGATGGTTCTGTTCATATTAAATTTAACCGTAGTCAATCCTCTAGACATAGTACATCTAGTGTCCTTAGCGAAATAGAAACTGAAGATGAAATATTTACCACACCTCTATTTAGAAAAAATAGTCAACTTAATATCGGTCCAACCATAGGTCCTACAATCAATCCAAAATTAAAAGGAATTGATAATTCCTCAACTTCTCAAATTAGTAAACCTGTTTATTCTACACATACTCATTTCCTTGATGAAGAAGTTCATTCAACTGACTCTCCGACTCAAACTGATATGGAAGAATTTACACCACCTGTCAATCCACAATTATTGACAATTAAAAAGGAATTTACTCCCAATCTTGATAAATTACTTATTGATTTTAAATCTAAAGCTAATCGCACCCAGCGCCATGCTTATTATGCTAAATATACTTCTGCTCAAATGTCTCAAATCTCTCAAGAATGGTATAATTTTATGGTTCGATATGGTTTTGAATTACCCTTACTAGAATATGAAGAAAAATATTATAAAACACTTACTACAATTACTAAACATAAATGGAAAACTTCTGCTACCACTACAATTAGTTCTAGTCATCCTCCCTTAGAGAAAATTATTCTTAATCAACAAGGTTCTGAAATTCCTGCCTCTCCTTTTAAATTACCTGGCGATGATAATGAACTCAAAAAAGTTATTGAACAAAATAATTATACTAACCAGTGTTTAAATACAATTGGTAAACAATTAGATAAAATAGAAACTAATTTAGAATCTGTTCACACTTCATCATCTAAACAACCTTTAGATGCACCTTTACTTAACCTACCTAGTAAACGTTCTACCCGAACTAGCCTAGTTACAAATGATCAATCATCTACGGTCCAAGCCATTGAAAAATTATTTACCAAATTAGTAGTACCCGATACTCCCTCACCTTCTAAAGATAAAGGTATTACTGTCCTAAATCAACAATTTGATATTAACCCAAATTCTACTTCCTCTGATACTGACAATGAAATTAATAACTTAGCTCAACAATTCCAAGTTACAAAAATACACTATCCTAAAATTAATCCTCAAACTACCAAGAATTGGTATACTAAGCCTACTCCTGTCGATTTACAATTTGAAGAAAATAATGTTAATAATCAATTTTCTGTCTCTGCTAAAAAATTATACGAATGGAATATTGATGGTCTTAGTGAAGATCAACTCCTCCAAAAATTAAATCATTTATCTATGGTCTCGAACAGTTATCTCTCTAATTATCCCCAATATACTCAACCTGAAATTGTAAATTTAATTACTACTGGCTTTACTGGTCAGCTTAAATCTTGGTGGGAAAAATATTTAACTGACACTCAACGAGACTCTATCATCTATGCTAACCAAACTGATGATCAAGGATTACCTATATTTGATGAAAATTTAGGATGTTGCCAACCTGATGGTATTAACCAATTAATTTATACAATTATTAGACATTTTATTGGTACCCCAACTAATATATATTCTCGCATACATGATCAACTCAGTAATTTTACTTGTCCAACCTTAAGTGATTTTAGATGGTATAAAGATGTTTTTACCTCTAGAGTTATGTTGAGAGAAGACTGTACTAAATCATTCTGGAAAGAAAAATTTATTAATGGATTACCTAGTTTATTTGCTCACAAAATTAGAGATGTTCTTAGTCAACCTACTGGTATTATTGAATATGATAATTTAACATATGGTGATATAATTAGCACTATTCAAAAAGAAGGCTTAAAAATGTGTATTGATTTAAAACTTAGTCAAAAAGCTACAAAAGATAAACATAAAGCTAAATATGAATTAGGAAATTTCTGTGAACAATATGGACTACCTCCTATTGCACCCTCTCGTAGGAAATCACACAAACATTCAAAACATAAATCCAAATATTATCATAAATACAAGAAGTCTTATTCACCCTCCAAATCTAATGACAAATTTTATACTAAACCCAAAAAGAAATATCATAAATCTAAATCACATCCGAGATCAAAATCTAATAAAGATATTACGTGTTATAACTGTGGACAAAAAGGCCACTATGCTAATAAATGCAAAGAGAAACAAAAGCTCAAAGACAGAGTCAATCAACTCCAAATTAATGATGAATCTAAAATTCAGTTATTTGAAATCTTCCAATTAAATCAATCTGATAATGGTTCCTCTTCTGTACTTCCATCTACATCCAATTCCCCATCTAATAGTGATAATTCTGATTCTGATAATCAAATTACCTTAGGATGTAATGATGTTTGTTGTAAACCTGTTAAACAAATTTCTGTTCTTACTAAACATAGTCAAGAAGAATCTGCTTTAATTGATTTAATTAGTAAATTAGATGATCCTCAATTAAAACAACAATATATTGATAAGCTCAAAGGTCTAATGCTTCAAACAGAAACTAAACCTAAGTTTAATAAACCCATCATTAGTTTATCTAAAACTTTAGAAAAATTTAAAAATAAAACTAAAGAAGTTACACTTCAAGATTTACAATTTGAAATCAATCAAATTAAACAAACAATAAAAGATCTTCAAAATAAAGATAATAAATTAGAAAATGAAATTATTAATCTTAAACTTAAACAAAACTTAAATGATTTCCAACCTAATGCACAATCACCTCATGAATCTGAACATAATTCTGATCATGATTTTGATCATACTGATCCAACTAAACTCATATTTGATAATCGATCTCAAGCTACTAACCTTGAAGATAAACGATTAAATTTACTTAATAAAATTTATATGCAAAAATGGTATTCAAGAATTAAAATCATTGTTGAAGATTTCGAATTAGAATTAGTTGCATTAATTGATACTGGTGCTGATTTAAATTGCATTCAAGAAGGATTACTTCCTACTAAATATTATCACAAGTGTCAAGAGAAATTAACTTCTGCTAATGGTAGTAAAATGCATATTCGATGTAAATTACCTAAAGTACATGTTTGTCAAAATAATGTTTGCTTTAAAACTACATTTGTTTTAGTCAAAAATATGACTGATCGGATTATTTTAGGTACACCATTTATATCTTTATTATATCCAATTACTACTTCTACTGAAGGAATTACTACTCATGTTTTAGGACATCCTGTTACATTTACATTCTTATTTCCACCTGAACAATTAGAGTTAAATCAATTACAAGATTGTTCTATTACCCACACTATTAAACGACTAACTCGGCATATTAATTTTCTTAAAGAAGAAATTAATTACAAACGAATAGATCAACAGTTAACTGATCCCGTTCTCATCTCTCAAATTAATGATTTCAAATTAAAACTTGAATCAACTGTTTGTTCAACTTTACCTACTGCATTCTGGCATAGGAAAAAGCATGTAGTTACTTTACCATATATTAAAGGTTTTAATGAACGACAAATACCTACTAAATCCCGGCCTATTCAAATGAATCATGAATTGTTAGAAATGTGTAAAAAAGAAATTAATGAATTGTTGAAAAATAGAATTATTAGTCCCAGCAAATCACCATGGTCTTGTCCTGCTTTTTATGTTAATAAAAATGCTGAACTAGAACGAGGTGTTCCTCGCCTAGTTATTAATTATAAACCATTAAATGCTGTTCTTGAATGGATTAGATATCCTATTCCTAATAAAAAAGACCTAATTAAAAGACTTAATCAAGCTGTTATTTTTAGTAAATTTGATTTAAAAAGTGGTTTCTGGCAAATTCAAATTCATCCTAGAGATCGATATAAAACTGCTTTTAATACACCTTTTGGCCAATATGAATGGAATGTCATGCCATTTGGACTAAAAAATGCTCCTAGTGAATTTCAAAATATAATGAATGATATCTTTAACCCATTTAGTCATTTTTCTATTGTTTACATTGATGACATATTAATCTTTTCTAAATCAATTAGTGAACATTGGAAACATTTAACTGCATTCTTTTATACTATTAAAAGTCATGGTCTAGTCATATCCGCTCCTAAGATTAAATTATTTCAGACTAAAGTTAGGTTTTTAGGTTATGATATTCATCATAATACTATTCTCCCAATTAGTCGCTCTATTGAGTTTGCATCTAAATTTCCTGATGAAATCCTTGATAAAACTCAATTACAACGGTTTTTAGGTTCCCTCAATTACATTGCTGAATTTTATAAAGACCTTAGGCAAATCTGTCAACCATTGTTCGATCGGTTAAAGGATAATCCTCCTCCTTGGTCTTCTACTCATACTGCTGTTGTTCAACAAGTTAAACAATATGTCAAGTCTCTTCCTTGTCTTGGTATTCCTACTGAGAACTCATTCAAAATTATTCAAACTGATGCTTCTGATATTGGTTACGGTGGCATTCTCCTTCAGAAAGTCACTCCCCAGTCATCTGAACAAATTGTTCGTTTTCATTCTGGTGTCTGGAATAAAGCACAATTAAATTATAGTACTATTAAAAAAGAAATTTTATCTACTGTTTTATGTATTCAAAAATTTCAAGATGATATTTTAAATCAAAAATTTTTACTTCGTGTCGATTGCAAATCTGCTAAATATGTTTTAGAAAAAAATGTTCAAAATCTTGCTAGTAAACAGATTTTTGCCCGTTGGCAATCTATTTTAAGTATTTTTTATTTTGATATTACCTATATACCTGGTTGTCAAAATTCCCTACCTGATTTTCTTACCCGAGAAGTTTTACAGGGGGGTAAGGGATGAGTGCTACTCCACATATTTCCTATGTTAAAACCCAAATTATCCATTCCCAAACCCTGATCAAACAAGTTAACCGTCGGATTAACCGTCTTAAGTCAGCTAGGCCAACTACTAAAAGAGCCCAATACATCAATCACCAACAGTTACAAGCTCGCCGTGTTTTACGACATAATTATTACAATGATTTACATTATTACCAGAATTACTTAGATCTTCTTTCTGGTTGCTAATCTTTGTTTCCTATTCAACAGATGTCTCGCCCAAGGCCTCCTTCTAAGGCTTTGGTCCCCTCCTCCAGTAAACCTAATCAACTCATAGTTCCTCCTCCTCTGGAGTCAATTAAACCATCCTATTCCATTGACATAATTAATAGATACCATACTCTTGGTACTATTCACCGTCCTGATTACTCATCTGCATTGGCTAATGATCCCTTTGCCTCTAGCCAATCAGTTTCAGTTACTCCACTTCCAATTAACCAAGTTCGATCCTCTCGAACTGAGTACACCAAATCACATGTTGCTAACTTGTTCTACAAAGAACCTAGTCACCCCAGAAGTCAAACCATTAATGAAATTGCTCAATTCCATTTTGGCTCTGGATGTCATTTCATTTCTTCACCTCCAGAGAAAAATCTCTCTTATTACAAAGATGTTCTGCTCAACCACCATTCAATTTTGATCAAACCAATTCAGGATCGTGTCTATGCTTACAAGATCCTATACCATTCACTTTACATTCACAACATTGTCTCTCTTGCAGAATGGGGCAATCCTAATCTGCTTCGAGATTTGCCTGGTCATTCTATTCAATATAATTATCATGATTATATTGATGCTTGGTTCAAATTGTTCTTGTACCAAAATGAGTCATTTAGTCACTCCTGGTTCATCTCCTTTGATCAAAAATTCAAATCTGAATTACCCACCTGGTTTCTTCGATGGTGGACTCATTATGGCCCCATTTCAGATATTCTTCCCAGTTCACTCAATGAAACAATTGCCTATTTTGCTGCTGTTTACCCATTTACTACTCATCAAAAACAATTTTCTATCTTGCTCAATTTTATATCCAAGTACAAAATCCCATGGATATTCAAATGGCATTATGGGATTAATGACAACATCATTATTCGCCAACACTCTGTTAAATGGTGGGCTAAGTTCAATGTGCCCAGAATTATTGAAATTGTTTATGAGGAATTTCCTCCTGATTCATGTGCTCCAACACCTGCAATAGTCAAAGCCCAGCAAACCCAGCAGACCCCAACTGCTGTAATCAGCCAAGGAAGTCAGCCCAGTCTTCCTCCAGTCAATCTTGGCAGTCCCTCATCTAGTGGCTCCAAGCCCAAATCATCAAAGATCAAATCCAAGAGAAAGTCCAAAGTCCCAAGGGTTCCGGACCAACCCAAGTCAAAGTCCAAATCACAGGCTCAGTCCAGTATTCAACCTCCTGCTCAGCCCATTGCTCAACCTGGATCCACCAGTGATCAATTGCTTCAAATGGCCCGTCTCCTAGTAGATCAAGCCCAAGCCCAATTAAAAAATGAACAATCTCCTGCACCGGCCCAACAGTCTAGTTCAGAAGATAGTTCAGACAGTTCAGAAGGATCCACCAATCAACCTGGTTATGATCGTCCTGAGTTTCATGATGCTCAGGACCCATTTGCTTGAAATAATCAACATAGGATTCTTTATAAATATAAAATTGACTTCAATCACTACTCTTTTGAGAAAAGCTGTCAATTTATATTTATTCTGATTCCTTTATTCACATGCTGCATAGTTAATCAATCAGCCGAAAGTAACCGACAGCCCTGCTCAGTCCTCAATGCTGCCAGCTGCTTTCATCATTTAGCCAACTCACATGCTGCATAGTTAATCAATCAGCCGAAAGTAACCGACAGCCCTGCTCAGTCCTCAATGCTGCCAGCTGCTTTCATCATTTAGCCAACTCACATGCTGCATAGTTATTTTGGTTTTCTATATATTTGTAATCTATTGTAATTGTTTAGCAGATTCCAATTTTCTTGAACCTTTTAGTTTGAAAAGAAAAGAGTGTTCTGCTGAGTTAGGTTTTCCTTGTTCTGCTCTTCTATTCAGGATCCTTGCAGATTACAACAATTGTAAGTGCAAGTTATTTTCTGTAATGAATTAAAATTGTGTTTTAATTAAATATTTTGATTGAAATTATATTTTGTTTTGTGCATTCCAATTCTATGTTTAAATATATATTCAATTAGTTTAATATATATATATATAGTCCAAACAGTTTGAAACACTATTCCACTAACGACTTTATTAAACTATTCAAATAGTTTAAATAAAATATATATTCCAATAGTTTTTTATGTTTGTCCACCAACGGACAACTTTTCAAAATTGTTTGAATATAAGTATTCAAAGTGTTAACGGTCAAAACCTATTTGAGTTCAAAAACAGGTTGCATCTGTTCGGCAGTGTTTATACCTGTTCAGACATATTTTTGGTTAGCATTTTGTGCCTATAAATACAGCCATAAATTCTAGCAGTCTAGCCCCCGAAAAATTCAATATGAAATTATTGTCTCATTGCTGTCCAATTCTCATCTAGTGCATATATTCTTCATATTAGATTTAGAATAAATTAAAGAGAGTATAGAACACATGTTTGGTTCGCCGAACAAATTTATTTGAAGTGCTTCTACAAATTTGTAAAGATCAATCTTGGGAGATAGACGCCACTCAACCGTAAGCACCGTAGTGGGGCGAATCTGTCTTAAGGACAGAGTGTCTCACACTCGACTTGGTCTTTTGATTTTATTTGGTTCGACAAAATAAATTCTGTAAGTTTTATTTTATTTTGTTTGAAGTTGTTTCAATTTATTTTATTTGTACAGAAGATTGTTCCAATAGTCTTATCTTCAATGTTCTTCCTCTTCCTAACTTCTTGAGCACTATTTCTCTTTATTGAGCTCTCACCCTCAAGTCTCTCCCTCTCTCTACGTGTATATCTCTAGCCCACCAAAGTCCACTACTCTTCTATATTCAATTGATGAATAGAACACTAACTCTTTTCTTGTATTCAATTTGATGAGTAAAAAGCATTAGGCTTAAATTAATTAGGCTAATAAATTAATTAAAATCAACTTCATTGAAATTTAATTAATCTCATCATTTTATGGCTTAAAGCAAACTAAATTTAATTATTCTAAGATGAATTATTCTCTAATTCCTATTCAATTATTTAATTCTAACTTATTAAAATTAGCAAATCAAACAGGTTTAATTTTCATTCTAACATATCTGTTCAAACAATACAAGTCAATAAATCTCATAACAATTAATAACACTTTATCACGTAATCAACACGTATGAACATAATTAATAGTTCCACTCAATTCAATTACAGACAATTTCAGTAAACTGAATAAATTTTCAATTAAATTTCCTAAATGGCTCTAAAAATTCCCATAAGCGTATCCATGTACTCAATTTTAAATTGTGCACCTAATAAGATTGTTAATTTCAGTTTCGAAGTTGTAACCTTAACAGGCAATTTTTCAATTCGGATATAAGTGCACAAATTAAATTATTTGGCACTTAGTTCAATTAGAATGAACACATAATTAATTAATTAAAATCACGATTAGCAAGTCTAGGTCGTCACATTACAAGAAAATTATCACTGGTTGACAGTAGTCGTTAGAAAATTATTGTCATTTCAACAGTGGTTGTAACGCCTCAAATTTCTAGCTCAAATGATAATACAGCAATCATGGCTCTTTCAAGGAAAACCGAATATAAATCTCCAAACTTACATTACATGATACAATAGTTTTTCATGCAACAATACATTAATCCAATAACAAGTAAATAAACAAATAAATACCCCAAGGGGTTTACAAGTTTCAAAGGCTTGAGCCTGGTTACACAAAGTGGTTATTCAAACACACACATATACAACCCTTAACTTATATACAGAGTCACAACAAAATGAAAGTTTCGTACTCTCAACACACATTTTCTCGCCGTTAGTTAGGCAGCATCACCACATCTTTTCTTGCACAAAAATCCTGTAGGGTGAGTATAAAACCTAGTAGGAAATTCTTAACAAAATATATACATTTTGTACAAATCTCAAAAGATGAAATGCACATACTATGCTATTAGGGGCAGAGGGAAGAAGGGTCCAGGGGGGTCAAGTGCCCCCCCTGGGTTTTTATTTTTATTTTTATTTTTTTTTGGGACAAACGTAAAGAAAATATTTTAAATAAAAAAATTTATAAAAATATTATTTAAAGTGAAATGTCAATAACATTTTTAAAATTATAAGAACAATAATGATTGTTTTGATTGAAAATAAAAAGACTACGATATTATTATCTATGAAAATTCCAATATAATAGTGATGTCTATCATTATTGACATGCAAACATAATTAATCTCAATAAAAATATAAAATTTATTGAATTGTTAGTTATATTTGACATGTAGGGTTCATCCTCTATGTGTTTCTTTACTATTGATTGGTGATATCACATGTCAATGATGACGTGGTATGACTATTATATTGAATTTTTACACATATTTTGTATAAAAAATTATTTTATCATTATATAATTTATTTTAAAACTTTATATCTATGACTTTTTTTTAATATTGTTTATGATACACTAATTACAAATAACATTCACTTTGTTTGGTTTGAGTTTTCTAAAAACATTTTTCACAAAATTCTATTTTTTTTGTTTTTCGTATTTTTTTTACTGAATTTTTTAATATTTTATACATTTTTTTTTAATTTTTAGACACACCTAACATAAATACACTTAAAAATTATAATTTTTGTGAAAAAAATCTTTAAAAAATTCACTAAATACCAAAAATGCAAAATATAAAAAAAGTAAAATTTTCGTATTTTTATGTATTTATTAATTTTTTAAAATATTTTTTCACAAATATTTTATTTTTTATAGATACATCTAAGTAAGATGCATCTAAAAAAGTAAAAAAAATGCTTAAAATTTTAAAAATATTCACTAAAAACAAAAAAATACGAAAAATAAAATAACTCAATTTTCAAAAAAATTAATTCAAAAAACTCAAACCAAACACACTATTTTTTTTTTTAAATCTTTCTTGAAGTCAATCGTAAAAATTTATGTGAAATATTTTTGTAAATATTTTTAATGTTGTAATTAATAAGTACCCTCTCTAATTTAATTTCTTGGCTCCGCCACTGCATGCTATACCCCTTTTTGAAGATAAATCACATTTTCATCTTTTGAAAACCATTATACTCAATGATGTCATGCAATTTCAATTGTTCAAAACTTAACAGTTTATTTCAAGGGCGGTAAATACGACTCTGGTAATCCCTAGGTCGGTGTTTGCAAGTAGACTATACAAGTACTACAAATTTGTCATTTTTACCAGCATTGACTGGAAGACTCGACACATATAATCTGTCATTTTTACCAGTATTAACTGGAAGACTCGACATCTATTCAATTTCATCTACACCACTTGTCAAGACTTACCACTGTATTTACCCCAAAACCAATTCATGCAAACTTGTTTTTCAACATTCTTTTTTCAATTCAAGTTTTCAAATCAATTTTCAAAGTTTAATATAATCAAATGAATTGATATGCCAATAACATAAGATGAATATAAATACTTTTATTTCAATTCATCATCCAAGGAATAATACAATTTCCTCTTCTCAAGTATCCTCAACAATTAGTCATTTCAAGACTATTTCAACGTTTTGAATAATAATTTCTAAAATGAACAATAATTCTCATATTCCCTGAAATTCATTATTTCTATAAATATAAATAAGAAATTTTCTAAACATCCATTTATTTTGACACACAAAAAAAATATGACAATATCATTCATGGATTTTCAGTCTCTTTAAAAAAATCTCCAAATTCTAAGTTTTCTCACTAAAACTATACAACTCAAATCATTTGAAAGAAAACTTTTCAAAATCATCTTTTCTTCAATCAACCAAGATCAAAACCCATAAGATCATTTTAAAAGAACAAGAGACAAATCCACTTTCAAAATCGCTTAACTTCTTGAATCAACAATCAATTTTCAAAGCTATCGAAAGATGATTTCGAAAATCATATAGATCTTGCAAAAAACCTACATAAAAACTCACTTCCCAAACACCCACATATATAACTCTAAGAAAATCTCTACCTCAAGTTTTAAAGAAGAAATGAGATGAAACTCCCAAAATCAACGGCGTCGAAACTCGATTTTCACCGCACACAACGAAGCCCTTGAGAATTTAACCAACTTTGATGAAGAACTTATGGAAGAACTCTAATGGATCTTGAGAACTTAAGGTTTTGATCCAATTTGGCGTAGGAAAATGTAGAGAAAAGGGAGAGGAAAGAGTTTTTAGAGAAAGAGAGAGATATACAAAAGTGATCTGAAATATCAGATTCACGAATTGATATAACATGGTCCGCTCGAGCGTGGAATGCCCCGCTCGAGCGTCAAATACATTAACCCAGTACTTTTGCAAACAAGTCAAACTTTTGAAACCAAACATTATTCTCTCGAGCGCATAAACGGCCGCTCGAGCAGACAAGTAACTTCGAATGCATTTTGCATTTTTGTTTTGAGAGCGTTGTCCCTAGGACCTGTCAAGAGGCACTGCCCCTGGAACCCCCGCGAGCTGACCGGGCAGCTCGATCTCCGCTAGGGCACTGCCTTTGGACCCGCCAAAGGGCGCTGTCCCCTGGACTCCTGCGATCTGACCAGGCAGCTCAACCCCTGACATGAAGTGCCTGTTTGGCAGAAATTATTTACAGCTTATTTCAGCTTTCAGCTTAATTTAAGCTATTTTGATGTGTTTGATTTAGCTTATAGCTTATAGCTTATATCATCATCATAACAATTTTTTTTTGATCAAACATTATCCTAACAATTTTTTTGAACAAACGTCGTCATAACATAGCAGACCCGTTCTCAGACTTCTTGGAACCCGAAGAACTCCCTGACAGGTGTTTCTTACCCCTATCAGACCTCCTCAAAGGACTAGGTATCCTCTTTTTCTCAACTATTTCAAGTTTCCTCTTAAGTGGAGTTGCTGTTGGTGTCCTTTTCTCAATACGCTCAGACTTCCTTGTAGTTAACGAGCTTGAAATAGCAATATATTTTCCTACTGCGGCGGTGAAACGGTTGGGTTAGGATTTTTGAAGGCTGATTTCTATGTCTTTGAAGCAGATTTAATTGCTGGTGAATTTAAAACTTTCATACTAAGACTTGTGAGATTGAGATTTGAATTCTCAGAATCTTTTGAGATTTCTGAAATCTTCTAGAAATTAATTTGGAGAAGTAAGATTCGTCTCAAGCATATCGACAAGTGGTTTGACCACAGTATTTTGAGTTAACATTCGATTTTTTTTTTTTTTTTTTTTTTATAAACATTGATCGACATTTAGGGCTAATACATATATATATATATATATATGATTGCGTGTATATACGTGTTCAATCTGTTTGTGTTTTGAATTGTAATCGAGACTGCAGGAGGAATTAATCTGAAAATTAATGATGTTCACAATTTTTTTTTTGATGATGTTTTGTGAATGTTTGATATTGTCGATTGGGGCAGTTAATGTTGCTAATGTTTTGATGATGTTAATAATGTTGTTGATGTTACTGATGTAGATAGTGGGACTAAATGGTGCATAAGAAAATTTGTAAGACGAAATGGTTTAACTTTCTACTATATAGGATTTACTGGTAATTTTTCCTTAAAAATTTTAAAAAATGATTAAAACATTAAAAAAATTCATAAAAACAAAAATAAAAAGGAAAAAGAAGAAAATAAAATTTTTAGAAAAATGATTTTGGAAAACCTTAACCAAGCATAGTGCGTGTAATTCGTCATAATTTTATTTTATTTTATTTATTTATTTTTTTTCAAGTTTGTAATTTTATAGTGCGTTTACTCGGCCAATTACTTCGTGGCAACGTTTATGCTCTTGATCTCCGGTCACCATGAAAGCCCGATTCTCTTCCCTCCTTTCCACATCAATTTTACAATAAAGCTTTCTGTTTCTTAACCTAACTTCAAATCACTCACTCCTAAAATTTTCTCAGGAAAATTAAACCCCTCACTTTCCCGAGAAAAAAAAAAATGTCACACAGCGACACAATCCCCCTCCACGCCTCCTCCCAATCGGACATCGACGAGATCGAGAATCTCATCCATGCCAGCGTCCAATCCGGCCCTTCAACCGTCCTCCCAGCCCGCCCTCCGAGCCCTACTCGGGCCTCAATTCCAGTCTCCTCCTCCCCTTTCATGCCCTCCAACCTCCCTCCTCCGCCGCAGAAACCCGCTCCTGTCCCTTCTGCGCCTCCTCCTCCTCCTCCTCCGCCGGCGACGGGGTTCGGTTCGGCGCCCAACACGCTGACGGAGCCGGTGTGGGACACGGTGAAGAGGGATCTGTCGAGGATCGTGAGCAATTTGAAGCTGGTGGTGTTTCCGAACCCGTTTCGTGATGACCCTGGAAAGGCTTTGAGGGATTGGGATCTTTGGGGACCTTTCTTCTTCATTGTCTTCCTTGGGCTCGTTCTATCCTGGTCTGCTTCTGTCAAGAAGGTCAAAACAAGATTAAACCTTTTTGCATTTTAGTATACATAATGTTTGAATACAATTTTGTATTTAAATTTTTTAGATAATTTGATGATTGAGGAAAATTTGACTAGCAGTTTTGCACGGTTTGACAAAGGAGAATAAGCGTTTTAACAACTATTGAAGAATTAAAATGGGTGAGAGTTAGTGAGTGGGTAGATCATTATTGGAAGAGTAAAAAATGTGACATTGTTCACACCACCTGAACTATACACTTTATAGGTAGTATAGATAGTATAGATATGGGTCTGTTTGTTTAGCAGGATTAATATCGAAATGATTAACAATCCATAATATTAGTGAAGAATTAGTTATTTAGCTTGATTAGTGAGATACATAATTCTCTATTGTCCATGTTTATTTTGCAATAGATATAGAAATATGCAATCCCAATTATATTTATGTTTTGCGTTATTAGTCATCAGATTAAAAAAATAATCAATTTTGTTGAATAAAATGGCCATTAGAATCTAATCTGAATAATAAAATTTGCAACCAAATAATAGAATGTGAGTGCCATGGATTAATAATTCTAATCATATGTTATAATTTGCCCAATCAGTCAAGCCCTGATAGTATAGATAGTATAGGTGTATAATTGTCAATTATGTATTATGTAGAATGTTTTGGAGATAGTGATTAGTATTAACCGTCTGTTAATCATATGATGTTTGCTGATGGTTGATGAGATGCATGGATAAAATTGTTTGCAACTCAGATCGTGGGCATGTATTTGTGATATTAGAAAGATTGGTTCAAACAATATGCTAATTCTCTCATTGTATTCTCAGAACAACTTTGATCATACAAGTTAGTACAAATATTCGGTTAACATTTTTGGCAAGTGGTGATTTTAGCCAAAAAATCAAAAAGTTACTAAAAAAATCAAAAAGCCAACAACCTATAAAAAAAATGTCAAAGATTCTTTTTTCTCTCTATTTTTTTGCACATATTTTCGTAAAAAATCAAAGAGTCATCCCAAACATACTAGTTTTTTTTATATCATATTTTAGTCAAAAATCAAAAAGTTACTCAAAAAGCCTGTTCCCAAACGAGGCAAGTTTTTTTTTTGGAACAAGGTGAAAGATTAAGGTTGGATGTTTCAATAATTATTCATTTGTTCAATGTGTTGTCTCATGAATCTCTCAAAATTTGCAGAGATACTAAAGTGTTGACCCATCTAGTTTATTGGGACACATACACATTCTAGTTAATTTTAGTGTTTCAAGTATGGAAGCCATTTAGTGCCATTCAAGACCTTAAATGGAAACTTTGAAGTAATCAACTTTCTTCCATCATGTACTGGCTTATGCAGGCTTACGATGTACAAGAAAGATTTGACATAAAGGAGAGAGAAATGAGACAATATTAGATGCAGGGATACAAGTGTTTTGTGAAAATTAGGAGAAATGGTAGTAATCTAGTTGTATGGACGGAGATTGTAGCAAAGTTTTTAAAGAGGAGAAACTTTCTTTACAAGAAAAAGTTGGAAGGGGGGTTGAGATGAAGAATACATAAAATAGGGATGAAATAGAGATGGATAATACAAGAGACATAGGAGGTCTTTGTTATAGATGGTGGGTTCTAGCTGAGACGGAGTGGGTTGGTGGAGTAAGTTTGGTTTTAGTAGATGTTGTAGATTGACTTTGTTTGGCTTTACTATTTAGTAGATGTGTGTGTCAAAAACCTCAACCAGTTTGTCTAATTTACTGTCTCTTTGATTATGATATTGTTGTAGTCGTTGACGTGTGTTGCATTGCCATAAGGTATTTGACTGAGATGATGGTTTTTGTGAAGTATTTTTACCTAGTTTTTATTCTAATGTAATTGACTTTGTTTGGCTTCTTCTAAAGCATTACATAGTGAGGTTGCCTTCCCCTTTAAAATCATATAGAAAATAAAAGATAAGATGAAAGCTCCTAATGTGATATCTGTAGCAACAGATTCTGGTTCTTTAGTGGAGGTTGACTTCTGTTCTAAGAGCCAACTCTATTATTCATTACTGCTTTAATTCTCTATCATGACCCGTTATCAGTGTATAATTTTAGCTATATGTTTGATGCTTTGAAATGTTTAATATGATCATTTCAACCTTCAAATTTCCTAGTAAAATAGTGGATTTTTAAAATAGAGGTTATTTTTGAAGAAGTCAATAGCAACAAAATGACTTCAGATTTGGGTTGCAAAGCACATTCTTTACTTTGCAAAATGACTTATTGCTCTGTCAAGGGCTATACGTTTAGTCAAATTAAGTAAATTCATATATATATATATATATATATTGTTATTACCACAACCTATGTCAGTTTTGATCTTCTTCTCCCCCCTAACATTTTCATTTATGATGATTATATCACACTTGCTTACTGTTGCATTTGGAGGTCTTCGTTACATACGTTTTGTACTTTCAAAAAACTAAACTTATCCATGAGAAGCCCTTTCCAAGGCTAAGGGATTCTTCATTCTAGGCTCCATTTTTTAAGATGTCAGCAGAAACTGGCATTTTGGAAGTTAGGTTGTCAACAGATGGTTAATGCTAACTGGCATTGGCTGCTCTCAATTTACTTAAGCAGCATACCTGTGATGTCTGAGGTGCCCCTGTTAATGGTTCTTGGTGTTGAATTTTGAAATCATTTGGAGTACGTTTTTGGGTTAGACTGGAGGAGGTAGAAAAACCATCTAGCAGCACGGAACAGTGTTTCTGTAATTAGATTTTAATCAATTGGCAAATAATTCTGAAGGATTGGGAATGTGTGGTGTGATGATTCAGAAAGGTGGTTTATTGAGGTTTAGAGCAGGCAATCAATGGGAAATCCTCTGGAGATTTGGTGTATCTAAGGGAATGCTAAATGGTCAGTTCTTGTGCAAGTTGTTGATTAACTAAATTTTGTTTCTGTTTGTGCTTTTCAATTTAAATGATGGTTTCACATGGCCCGTCTATAATTCAATCAGGGGATTTGTGAATTGTGTATTTTCTTAAAAGCATGTATCCATTTGAGGTGGACAGGTGAATGGCCAGTTGAGTGGCTTTGGTAATTTCATGGGTTATCATGTTATCCTCAGGATGCATTTGGGACTGTCCTGCATATCTCATGTTTCTAGTCTTTGCTTTTCCTGTTCAAAGTGGCATTTTGTCGACTCTTCCAACAAAATTATACTGGCAAATAACATTTTCTAATACATTTTATGTGAGCGTTGCTGACTGATTTATTGTTTCTGTTTTTCCACTTTCAAGAAGCAGAATATAGTGAAGCATGCCAATCTGTTTGCAATGCCTTAAAATTTTAATTCACAAAGCTCACTAATGCACTTCTCTCCCCTACCCCTGCGTTGTTTTGTGTACGTCTGTGTGCAAGAGAGAGAGAGAGGTGGTTTTCCATTGGCTATATATTTCATCGGGCATTCTTACACTTTGTCAGAAAAATAGCAGTGTAGTCTTAGTATTGGTTATTTCATTTAAGGGAAAATTACACTTTGCTCCCTTTATATTTGGCCACTTTCTCACTTTGGCCCTTAAAGTTGATTTTTTCTCACTTTGGTCCTTCATGTTTCAAATTTTTTTCAATTATTCTTAAAGCTAACTTTCGTTAAAAATTAGACAGAAATAAAAATATTTTATTATATATAATTCACACATCTGGCACAAACTCAAACTTTAATATAATAATATATTTTTAGGTATGTGACAATTATAGCGGCATTTTCTATCTAATTTTGACAATAAGTTAGTTTTAGGTGTAGTCTACGAAAAACTTGAAACATGAAGGGCCAAATTGAGAAAAAATTCTTTAACGGGTAAAGTGGGAAAGTGGCCGTCAAACATAAAGGGGAAAAATGTAATTTACCCTTCATTTAAACTATTTTACCTTCATTTTTTCGAGCATGAGTTCTGCTTTCAATTTTTTAATGTTCATATTTGCTGCCTTTCTTTCTTTTCTTTATTCTTTTTGATTCCCATAAATCAATAGATGCTTTTCTTGTTAGACATGGCATCTTCAGAAAGGATAGAAATTGTTTGATCATGTAAGGATCATTGTTGTTTGATCCAAGATCATGGTCTTTCTTTCATATTATGTATTGAGGACAACTATTTGTTCTCTTGGACTCTCATTTTATCTTGAGTACCTCCTGGTTATTATAGATGGAGCTAGTGTTGGGAGCTCACTACTGACAGTTTTCTTGTGCTTTTCATTTATCTTTCAGTCTCAGGTTTTTGCCGTTGCATTTGCGCTACTTGCAGCTGGTGCTGTGATTCTGACATTGAATGTACTACTTCTGGTAATCACCTTCTCTCTCTCTCTCTCTCTCACACACACACACACACACACACACACACACACATAAGGTATTAGGTTTTGGTTCAGAAATTAGTTTGTGCTGAAAATTTAAAGGTTTGAATTATTTGAATGGAAGAGTACCCACAAAAGTACTTGAAATGTATGGCATTGGTATGGCACGGGTACAAGATGGGTAGGTTTAAATTACATATATGCTTCGAAGTACCCATCCTGAACCTGAAACATACCCATCCCATACCGAAGCCGTACCCATGTTGTACCTGAACCATAAGTGCACCGGTATGCTTACCCGTTCTCATACTAGGTACTTGTCGTATGGCAATATTTTCGGAGTACTCATGCTTCATAGAGAGGAACAAACTTGGAAACTGCTTTTATGTTGAGTCAGAATCTCAGAATTATTTTTTAGTTACATTGGAGGCTGAAGCCTAGGGGAGGGGGAATCTTGCCATAGGCAAGACTTGAACCCTTCATCTCCTAATGAGGTGCAAGGGTTCTGGCCAAAGCTCCAATTGGATGCAGAATCTTAGAAATTTGAAAACTGGCATATATTTCAATAGTAGGCTTTGGGGCTTAACAGTGTCTAATTTACATTTGTTTCAGGGTGGTCACATAATCTTCTTCCAGAGTCTGAGTCTTCTGGGTTACTGTCTATTCCCTCTGGATATTGGTGCCCTGATATGCATGTTGAAGGACAATGTTATATTGAAGATAGTTGTGGTGTGTGTAACATTGGCTTGGAGTTCTTGGGCTGCATATCCATTCATGAGTACAGCTGTCAACCCAAGGAGAAAAGCTCTTGCACTCTACCCTGTTTTGCTCATGTATGTGTCTGTTGGTTTTCTCATCATTGCCATTGATTAGTGCATCGGTTTTGGCTGTTATAGGAATTATAATATAGGCTGATCAAAGGTCACTTGCAGTTATAGGGAATTTATGTGGTGGTTATTTGCTTCTCATGTTTTTTTTTTTTTTTTGGTGTGTGTGTGTGTTTTCTGCTATTTTCTGGTTTCTGCTTCTGACTTGATGTCTTGTACACTGCCACCAATATTTTATACATGTATGAAATTTTTACATGAAACTGTATCCTATTTCACTTGTAACTTTCTATGCCAATGTTTTGACGTATGTAACCACATTGCGATGAGATAGCATTTTAACTACATCCTACTTCAGATTTGGCTTTTGGGGTCAAGTGGCATTTATTTTAAGAAGACTATAGGAGGTTTTTTAATTTTGACTGCATTTGTCTTGAAGGTTGAACATGATAAGTTCATAGTATGGTTGCACATCAATTGTAAAAGTTATCTGTCAGTCCAGAGTTCAATTTTCAACACTCTTAGTTGTATTGTATTTTTTGAAAATTTGCGTATTTGCGTGTACTTGTAGTGTCATGTCCATATCCTTGCTTGTTAGCACTAGGTTATTGGGACTTGTTTTTTAGTCTCCTTTCCTGAACTCGTAAATGATTTGTTATAAAGAATTTGAATACCTGTTTTTCCTGTTCTTTTTCGAATTTTGACAGAATACCTTTTCAAAGTAGCCTTAATTTGCTATTATGAGTATCTAATTAGTATAAAGAATGTCGCGTTGGTACTTGTAACAAGTCCTGTTAGCCTCATTAAATCTTTCTGCTGTTGCTTATGATTTATGTGGTTTGTAGAATATATGCAGTCAAGAGAATCAGATGCGTAGAGAAATTAGCTTAGTATGTGTTTGGTTCATGGATTTTTTTTTGGTTGAAATTTGATTCATGGATTTGATTAAGGATTTGGAAAGAAAAAGGGAAAATGTGAGTGAAATGTGAATTAAATATAGTTATACATCACACATCTTTCACGCACTTTTTATTTTTTTCTTTTCAAATCTTTATCCAAATCTATGATCCAAATACATTGGTGTTAGATTTACTATTGCTGTTATTGTTGCCCTTTCTGTAAAATTCCTTTTATGGTGTGTTTAGTTGGGAATTTGGAGAGGGATTTGGAAAGGGAAAGGGAAAAAGTGTGTGAAATTAGGTGAAATGTGAGTATATTTTATTCACATTTCACCTAACTTTTCTTTTTTCCTTTCCAAATCCCTCCTCAAATCCCCCAACCAAATACAGTGTTAGTATTTTCACAGTCTTTTGAATGGCCACAAGGAAGGCCCCCCATTGTCTGCTAGCAATGGAGGCACCTTCAATGTTCAATCATTTTTAGTAATTTTTTAGCTTTTTAGCTAAAATTTTGGTAAAAAGTAATGTTATTAAATGAGGCCAATCTCTTTAAACACACTAAAAAATCATCTCAAACACACCTATATTAAAATTTTTTAGTGTGTTTGAGATGATTTTTTAGTTTTTTACGAAAAAGATGTACAAAAAGTAAAGAGAAAATTGAATCTTTGATTTTTTAATATAGGTTGATTTTTTAATTTTTTTAGTGATTTTTTAACTTTTTAGACTAAAAAGTAATGTTATTAAATGAGGCCAATCTCTTTAAACCACACCTCGTGTTTACCCTTTCAGCTTTAATGTTTTCACATTTTGTTCCTTCTCTTTTTGTTTATTTATTTTTTTTCAATTTTTTGAAAATGTTCACTATGGCCTCCTACCAAGAAGTTTGATTAGATGATGTCATATGCTGGCATTCCACAAAATTGATGCGTCATTTACGTATTAACACTTTGCCAGAAATGTCTAGTGAAAGAGGATGGATGCCTCGTGATGAAACAATAAGAGGTGTCTCTTTTGTTTTGTGATTTTGGATTGGACTTTCGGTTGCCTTCGCGTTGCCGTTGTCTGCTTTTGTGGGGATGGCTGTCTCAAAAACCCTTTTCACATCAAGCAGATTTTACTTTTCAGATTATATTTTTGAGAAGACCTGTGATTTTTCTTAGTTTTTTTTATTGTTTGGTTGGGATGGCCCTTTGGGTCTTATTTTTTGAGTCTTGTTTGTTTGGGGTTGACGGGAACAACGAGCTTTCAAGCAGATTTTGTTTTTTATATCACATTTTTGAGAAGATCAGTAATTTTTTCTGACTCATAGTTGTTTTTTTGACGGGTTTGTTCGTTGTTTGGTTGGGATGACAATTGGGGTCTTGTTTATGTAATGTTATTGTTTATTAATATAATGTTTTCTATGTTCTCAACAACAAAAAAAATTACAAGATTTCTTTTATAAATCTAGAAAAATAGTAAATAGATGAGACAGTCACAAAATAATTGCATTACAAATAGAAATATTTTTTTATGCAACTTTTGACACAGGAATGAATTTGTACTATGCACTTATGGGAATTACACCATCATAAAAATATAATATTTTTGCCAATGTAATTTTCGCTATAAATTTTGAAGTACGTTTCATTAATTTTAAAGGACTTTCTAACTTTTTTATTTTTTGGTCCATTTTCAATTTTTATTTATTTATTAACATTTTCCCATTTATATATCTTAAAATTAAAGATCATACAAAATCACTTGTTGACGTGGCCTCTCTATTGTGGTTTAGTGTTCTTCATCCACCTGGCAGTAGAACACGTGAGTACAATTTCTTTAAGATCAACAAGTGATTATTTAGTGGTATTGAAACATTATATCATCTATTACTTGACACTTATTAAATTAATTTTTAAAAAGTTAAGAAAAAATATTAAATCTTTTAACTAATGAATATTGAGTTGGAATACCACATAAATTTGACCTAAAATCACCAAATAATTTTTCAAGATGAACATATAGTAGTTGAACAATTTTAATTAATAAGTATATCGTAAATACCTACACAGCCTCCTAGCAAGATTAGCTTAATGAAAAGAAAAATACTTCAGAGCTTGAATTCTCCATAGCTCGCGTGGCCCGAATCCAAAATAATGTCGTTTTGGTTTTTTTTTTTCCCCTCCTCTTTTATATCTGCAATAGAGAGGGAGGAAGGAAGAGAGAGAGAGAGAGAGAGAGAGAGAGAGAGAATGAAGAGAGAAGGAAGGGGAAAGAGAGAAGGAAGAGAGAAGAGGGAGGGGAGACCATCATCGGCGCCTGCCATCCTCTGCGTGTATACACAGATCTGTATCTCTCTCTCTCTCTGTGTGAAGTCTTTGTGTATTGTTGATGATGTGTTGGTTGTTGATGATGTGGTGTTGATGATGATGATGATGTGTTGGTTGTTCATGATTTCTTCTCTTCTTCCTTCTTCTTCTTCTATTTTCTTCTTTCTTCTTCCTCTGTGAGTCATGGAAATGATGAAGAAGGAAGGGGGGAAATTTCCAAAACGATGTCATTTTGAGATTTCGGGTCACTCAAACCATGGAAAATTCGAACTACGTAGTGGAATTGTAATGAAAAATAGAAATTGATAAATTGATAAATAAGATAATTAAGGGATATATCTACGGATGTAATCGGTTCGGGACGGTCGGTATTTAGGTGAAATTTTGCACCGAACCGATAATGTTGGTTTTATTATATTGAAAACCAATACAGACCAAATTTTTTATCAAACCGCACCAAACCGCACCGATTCAATCGGTTCGGTTCCATGCGGTTTAATCGGTTTAAATACTTTCAAAATTAAGTCATTTCTTAAATTTATAGTATAATAAATAATTTATATAAAAATAATAAATTAGCCATTTGTACACAATTTTAATCATATCTAATCTAACCATTCACAAAAATACAAATAAAAAAATTAATAAATACTAAGGCTTGAAGCTTTTAGTGAATTAGAATTAAAAACAAAATATAATTTCAGAATCAAAGTTTTGACATCAAAACAAAACCAAAACTTAAAACAATCATCCCATAAGTCTAAACCACAAGTCTATCAAATAGAGTCAAAATATTCATTATATATTATATGTAAATATATTCGGTCGGTTTCGGTGCAAATCGGTGTATAGTATACCAAAACCGGCACCGAACCAAAAACTGAAAAAATTTAATTTCCAAAACCGAACAGACCGATTCATATTAAAACACCGACCAAATATGACCAGTTCGATCCGGTTCGATCGATTTAGTCGATTTTTTCGATTTTTCTTACATCCCTATATATCTTTGACGTTTCAAACAGAGTGCCATCTGATGTCTTCATACCCAACCTCTACATTTGAAAAAATTAGTAGGTGATCTAAGAACAAGATGTGTTCTTATTCTCCATTAATCAACAGATGTTAAATTATATGTTATTCCTTCATATATTAATATAAAATTATGGATCCCAATTTTTTTACTAATCATAATATTTCTGAAGGGCATTGTTTCATCCCCTTAAAAAAACTCTCCCTAATCCCCCTAATTTCCATATCAAGTAAAAAAAAAAAAAAAAAAAAGGAAAAAGTTACCCAAACTGAAAATTAGGAACATTAGGGACACAATTTTTAGGGGCACAAAACATTTCTCTATTTCTAAAATGCCAGCTAACTATGCTGTAGTCACCAAATAACTTCTCCCCCATTTGATAGTGTTGAGATAACAACATTGAAGGGGTCTGATTATAATAAACCCTAGTTCCTCAGTCCCAGTTTTGTGTCTTAAAGTTGGCCTAAAACAAGGTGTGAAAATCAAGAAAGATTGATGAATGAGAAATATAATAAAATCTTCTTCAATTATAACCATTAATGCGATGCAATTGATCCCACATCAACTATATTCACCTTGTTTGGTTATTTCTGAGTTTTTTTTTTAAGTGAATTTTTTAAATATTTTATGTAAATATTTTATTTTTTTTTAGATACATCTAATCTAAATATACTAAAAAATTATTATATTTGTGAAAAAAAACTTTTAAAAATTCATCAAATACAAAAAAAAAAAAGAAAAAAAGAAAAGAAAATTCAACATATTTTTGTATTTTATTGCATTTAATAAATTTTTACAGATTTTTGTATAAATTTTATACTTGGTAAGTATATCAAGATTAAGTGTATCTAAAAAATAAAAAAATTGATTAAAATATTTATAAAAAAAAGTACTAAAATTATAAAATACGAATTAAGAACTCAAAAAATTATTTTTGAAAATTCCAAACCAAACAGAGTGATTAATAAGCCTTGTCTGATTTATGTGCAAAATAAATCTAAATTATATATTGATATTTATGAGTGATTTCACTTTCTTTCCTTTATAAATTTTAAAAAATGAAAAAAATAATCTTTAAAAAAGAGACACAAAAATAACAACCCTGTTTGGTTTTTTAAGTTTTCAATTCGTATTTTTGTATTTTTATTGATTTTTATTGATTTTTTAATTATTATTTTTAAATTTTTAAATTCACTTAACCATAATATACTTAAAAAGTAAAAATTGTATAAAAATCTTTTAAAAATTTATTAAATACAACAAAATACAAAAATATATTGAATTTTTTTTTATATTTTTTATATTTTCTGAATTTTTTAAATTTTAATTTTACAAATATTATATTTTTTAAGCGTATTTAGATTATGTGTATCTAAAAAATTAAAAAAAAATTGAGTAACATATTAAAAAAATCATTAAAAATTAAAATTTTAAAAAATAAAAAATAAAAAACTTAGTTTTTAAAAAAGTGGATTCAATTTTCTAAAAACCAAACGTGGTAATTATGGCCTTGTTTAGGAAGTTAGTTATTTTAATTAGCTGTTTAACTTCTTGACTATTTTAACTTTGACTAAAAAAGTTGTGTTTGGAAAGTTAGATATTTTTTATTTTTATTTTTTATAATTAATTTGATAATTGCAAGAAAAAAATAAAATAATTATGAATTAAATATAAAATTTTATTTTATTAATTATTTTAATTTATTTTATTTTTTAATAAATTATTTTAATCAAACCTTCCACCCAAATAGCTAAAAACATAAAAAAACAAAAATAAAAAGTCAACCCATTTCTCGAATGGAGACTATATCTAAATGTGTGCAGAAGAAACTGATATTTTCTTGACGCTTTCAATTTTCTGAGTTATGTTGGTGAAGATTTTCTCTACTGTATCAAGCAAGTTGAGAGCAGGACCAGTAATACTGTAATAATAGTAGCAGTGCTAGCAACAGAGCAGTGCAGAACTGAAAAACAAAAGTGAAGAAGAAGCACATAACAACAATGATAGACATCATTAATTTTAAAATTTTAAAAAGACTATTAATGACATGATATTTAATAAAAAAAAAATACAACAACAAGATTAAAATATCAAATTATTTATGGTCAAACCTACTATCACATCATTAATAAAAACACTAATTAGCGCTGCCACTCATTTTCTACCGCAGAAACCTAATTTGAATTTTGCTTGGGATGGAGATTGGGTGAGTTTGTGAAAAAGCTGAAGTGTGGGACCCACCACCTATGCCTTCTATCCTATGCTAGGTTATATTCCTTGTGCATTTCCCACTGCATGAATTACTTGTTTGCTCATTTCATGAATGACTTGTTTTGGTTTTTCTGATCTCGTTACCTCCTCCTCACATGCACACCTGAATCCTATTCTAAGATTTTTTTTCCTCTTCCCTCTCACTTACTACATACTATAGGTCTTGTTTGAGAAATTAATTATTTTAATTAATTATTAAATTTTTATTATTATTTTAATTTAACTAAAATAGTTGTGTTAAGAAACTTTGTTGTTTTTTTTTTTATTTATTTATATTTTTTTTATAATTGATTTGATGGTTATGAAAGAAAAAATTAAATAATTATAAGTTAAATATGACATTTTGTCTATTTTATCTTTTAGTGAGTTATTTTAATCAAACTCTCCTCCCAAATATATTTATCCTAATATTATATATATATATATATATACAGTTCTGCTGGAGATCCCAGCAGAACACGACCCCCCAGCACCTCCACCTCTACGTGGGGGGCTGCTACTGGCTGAAAAAAAAAAAAAAAAAAAAAAAAAAAACAATTTTTTTGGCCAATCAGGAGAGACCCCCCCAACACCCTAGTGGGAGTCTCATGCATTTTCCATATATATATATATAAGGTGACAGCCGTGATTTCGACCCCCAGCTGGGGGCATCCCCAGTGACCCCTAGTGCCACATGGCGCTCTGCCAGTGGCTGAAACCAAAAAACAAAAAAAAACTATTTTTTTTTTGCCAATCAGGAGTGACCCTCCAGTACCCCACTGGGGGTCTTAAGCTTTATTCTATAAGGTGAAGATTGGAGTTGATATTCTCAACATATTCTTCACTTTCGTAATTGCACTAAATTTAACCCTTGTTTGACATAGAGCTATCATGTTAAAATAATCACAAAAATATAAAATGAGTTTAAAAGTCAATAAAACAAAATATCATATTCAAATCATAATTATTATTTTTTTCTCTCACAAAAGTTAAAAAAAAAATTAAAAAAAAAACTCAACCTAAATATCCAAAAATTTATTTTGTACCGCCCCAAAAACTTATTTGTACCACGTCCAATGCTAATTTCTATTGGGCCAAATTTTGGATATTTACCACGCCAAAAAACTAAGGGAAACTTACTGATAAGTCCTATGTACCAAGTTCAAAACCCAGTTAATCCCAAAACAAAACACTTGCACCAATTAGTCCAATACATTTTTAATTGTTACCAAAAAATTCTTTTTTTTTTTTTTTTTTAATTTACAGATACTGTTCATATCTTACTACCGTAGAACTTCCGTCAAACGGTCGCCGGAGACTCGTCGGAAAGTCGCCGGAGTATCGCCGGGAAGTCGCCGGAGTATCACCGGGAAGTCGCCGGAGTTTCGCCGAAGTATCACCGGGAAGTCGCCGGAGTTTCGCCGGAGTGTTAAGAACGTTAATGGAAGTCGCTGGAATGTTCAGAACGTTCACTGGACGTTAAGAATATCACTAGAGACTCACCGGAATGTCTAGAATATTGCCAGAAAAAAAAAAGAATAAATGGATAAATTATAGCAAAAAAAACATAATAAAATGTGCTAAATATTGATAAACTAAAAGAAAAAAAAAAATGAAATGACAAGAAACAGCAACAATGGGAAAAACATATGTTATTTTTCAATTTTTGTAAGGTTCAAGCAAATAATCTCTAAATAGTGATCAAACTGAAAAATAAGTTTTGAAACTGTAAAATGTTGCAGTTTCAAAACAAAAATCTATTAAACATTTATCCTTATTAATCAAACTGAAAAACATGTTATGAAACTGTAAAATTTTACAGTTTTATACCATGATTCATTCCAGTACCAAAAAAATTTGAAACTGCAAAATTTTACAGTTTTCACCGCCTGTAACTAAAACTCGAAAACTACTTGTTCAGAATTCGAAAATTTTCTCCATTAGAACAAAAAAACAAAAGTGTATAGCAGGAAAAAAAAAAAAAGAAAAAAAAAAAAGAGATCGAAGGAGAAAGGCGGATGTAGAGAGAGGATTGTACTCCGGCAACTATTTTTTGTTTAGATCTAGCCAAATCTGATGTAGATCTACTCAGATCTACATCAGATCTGAGTAGATCTACATCAGATCTAAGTAGATCCACTCATCTTATTCATCAGAAATATATCATCTTCTTCGTCGGAAATGTATTATCTTCGCCGTCGGTGAGAGTGAAGTCACGAGTTGATTTCAATGGTTAGCGGTTATCAGTGAACCCCGATCAATGGAGAAAGACATGATTACCGGTCGTCGTCCATGACAAACAAGATGAGAGAAAAATGCAGAAAAAAAAAACGAGAGAGGAAGGGAAGCAAAAAGCAGAGAGAGAGAGAGAGGAAAGGACTTTTGGGTGTACTCAAAAAGTTATGGGATTAAATGGTGTCTACATGTTCCACATGGGACCTGTGGGTAATTTCCCCAAAAACTAATTTGTATGAACCACTATATATACGGACGGAAATATAAAAATAATGCCCTTCCGTACTTGTCAAAAAAAGTCATATCCACATTTATACGTAAAAAACCATCTGCAAAAAAAATAAATAAATAAAAAATAATCATGTATTGACTAAATATTGGCCAATTTAAAATTATAAAAAAAAACATATAAAACTCGAAATTAAGTAATTTTTTCAAATTAATCATTAGTTTTGCATACTCGAATATATATGAAATAAAATTTTTGATGTTCAATTTGAATACATACAACATATGAATCTAGTTGCTCTATTTGATGTTGCTAATAAATTGATGTTGCTATAAAAGTAATCCTAATAATAACTGGAAATTCAAACACTTGAATCTAGTTGCTCTATTTGATGTTCAATCTGAATACATACAACATAGATTAATATATACATATTAGTCCTTCAAGAACCCATAATAACTGAAACATCAGTTCAAAAAAAACATACCACAAACCCATATGTGATACTCTCTATTGGCATTCCATAAATCATGAACCAAGCAGCATTACAAATGCATCCCAAAACTTTGAATAATTGGATTTTAAGGTTTAATAGCAACACAAGGATATGAAACCAGTATAGTCAAGTGTATGCCATAGATATAAGGAGAAGGAGCCTAAAACGGATACACAAAACAGCAATCCTTATATTGATAACATCTGGGGCTACGCTTATAGCAATGAAATACCAGTGGTCAGATATGACAGTAAATCCCCCCCACCTCCACCCAACCTCAACTCTGTGGGTGTACGGTACATGTGTTCATGGTGGCGCTGGTGGCATGGGGTGGGGCAAAGCCAATTATTCAAATACATGAAAATTTACAGATTGCGAAGCAGAATCTTACTCATTGCATTAGTTTTTACAGGATTACTTTCCTCATTGCTGCAATGATCAATGCCTGATTTTTTACTAGATATTTCTGGTTTGGTACAGGAGTCCTCGATTTCACCATCCACCACTCTAGAATTATCCCTAGAAGTTCCATCACCATTTTCCTGCACAAAAATCAAAACTTCCTTCTTCTCAAATACAAAATATTAAAAAATGTGGAGTGCAAGCACTTCTGAATGCTGCTAAGGTACATAACGAGTAAAAAATAATCAAACGATAAAATAGATATAAGAAGAATATGGTCCAACCCAAGTAAACTCAAATCTCCAAACTTTTAAGAATTGTAAAATGTACTAAATTCTCTAAACTTAAAGAATTGTAAAATATTCCATTTTAGTTCAGACATAAAAGTGTGAGTAGCGTCTATCTATCAATTCTAGAATTCTCTAGCCCACTCTTCTATAAAGCATGAGCAGTGTCTACCTATCATATGAAATTTCCATGCAATTCAGAACATATTTATCATTTACACACTGCAGTAAACGAATTTCTCCACTTCATCGACTTTGCTTTAACTATATTAGCAATGTTCATAAATGGTCGATTCATGATAACAATGGCCACTTTAGCTGTTACCTAGGCATAATTTTCCACAATGTGATTCAATAATACCACACCACCTTGTTCATCTTGTAGCTCTATTCTCCTCTTCTTCAATGTGCAAGCAACCAAGTGACTATGTGAGGCAGGCTTCACTACAAATACCATTGATGTGAAATCAAGCAATGAGTAACCATTCATTTAATTTATTTCACATCTAAATCTTATCACAAAGAAGAGGAGAGCAAAGATTATAGAAAGGGTTAATTTGCACAGAAAGGGTTGTTTATACAAGTAACACTAACTTGGCTCAAAGATTAGTTGTTCAACACATTTGAAAAACTTGGCTCAAATTCTTAGGCTGTTACATTATTTCCCTGCACATTTTTCATTTAACTGATGTGTGGGCTTGTGCTTTTTTGTTTGTAATTTAATAGTTATAATGTTATCATGTTATCATTTTAATTCTTCTATTTTATTTATTTAATTATTTTTCTGTTTAAAAGTCATGGTATATGCATCCCTCTTTTCTGAATTATTAGGCTCCAGTTTTGGTTATGGCTTGTAACTGTGCTAATTATCTTGAAAGGGCTCTCAAATGTATTCTAAAGTATGCTTAATATTGGTGAGCATTTTCTAGTGCTCCTGATTAATTTGCTTATATTTCAATAAATAAATTTAAGGGTAAATTAACAATATCTCCTTACAATTTGCCTAATTGCATATTAGCCTCTGTTTTTTATTTAATAATTACATCTTTTACTGTTGGTGAATGAGGGCTATTTCACAAGTCCAAATATCAAGCATTAATTAAGTACATACGGAAAAGCACTCAGTACAAATACTAATCAGTTTTCCATATATAAAAAGCATTAATTAAGTCCAAATACTAACCAAGATCACATAAATGCACCATATATATGCTACTATTGTTTTCCATATATAAAAAGCACTCAGTACCCAATTTACTGAGTGTGTGTGTATGTGTTTCAAGGGATGAAGAAGACCACTAACCTCTTTTTTATTTTTTTATTCACTTAGTTGATGAGTAGAACTCATACATTACTTAATTATAATTAATTCTTTATTTTCTTTTTATATTATTTCCTAAATTAATTTACATGCAATTATTTCTAGTTAAATTATATCTCATCATCTCATAATCAATTACACTATATTAAATTATACTAATGTGAATTAGGCTTTAATTCCTATCCAATTATTTAATTCTAACTTGTTAAAATTAGCGAATAAGACAGGTTTAATTTTCATTCTAACCTATCAGTTCAAACAGTACAAGTCAATAAATCTCATAACAAATAAGTGAAGCATCTTAGCATCACCTCAAGTAAGGCTTTTAATAGAGTTAACTAGAGGAAACTGCATATCACTTGAAAGCATTTCCATAACTTAGTTTCAGTAGTGATATCTTTTTGCCTTTTTACATAGTGAAGAGCATATGGAGAAAGTCAAAGAAGATCTTGAGATTATGAGAAACTGACTACACATCAGAACCCATGATGTGAAAACAAGTATGGCCCTAAAATACAAGAGAATAAAATATAAAAAGATTTTATTGACACCATAAATACACTCGATTATAATATATCACGAGCATTTAAGTGTGAACACTGAAGATAAGCCTCCAAATAAATATATATATATATATATATTTTCTTTCTAAAAAGAAGTGTGAATACAAGCCTCAAATATACATCCTAAAATCAATAACTAGAATGACCAACACTTTAATTCATACCTCAGAGAGAACCTTGAGCATCTGATCAATGTACCAAATTTTGTTCGTGGAAAACCTATAGTAGAAAATAGAAATTAAGCAGCCTAAACTTCAAATATATATATATATTAGACAAGAAAACTAATATACTTTAATTACTTATGATTCTCAGCAAATCATATTGATAAATCTTAGGTTGCAATTTGTCCTACTTGATCGAAGCCCAACCATACATTACATGTTAAGATTACATTATAGAAATAAGTTCATACCACTCTGCAAGGTTTCAACAAGAAAGAGGTTCAAAATTTTAAATGAAACATTTATACTACTTACTTTTCAACAATGAAACAAATTTTGGCAGTAAGATCTCCTTTGAAATCTTGCTCACTTACTTCCAGATATTCAATAAGCTCTTTTGTCAAAGACTTTACATTGCTTTCTGTAGACACCTCATTTTTGACCGCCCTTAAGACTTGGACGCGACTGATGGTTTACATGGTGGAGAAAGGTGTGTAGGGGAAAAGTTCAGTTTCTTCAGCAAGGAGAGAGTCAACGCTCAACTTCATACCCCTTTTTGGACCAAAACAATCTTGATCAAAAGATTTTAGACCTTAAAACCCTCTCTTTCAAAACGTTTTTGAAATAAAGTTTCTACGATGTTCCAACGCTCGCATTTTGTTAAATATTACGCTTTTCGGTAAACCAAGCAAGGACAAAGTAGAAATGAATGAAAGAGAGATGAAATCTTTGAAAAATCTTTCAAAACACCTTACTTAGGGGTTTGAAATTGAAGAAAAGAAGAGAAGAGGGAAGAAACCCAGTTGGAGGAGAAAATGGGCATGAACTGTTAAGAAAGAGTCGAGCAACCCTCGCCGAATTGGGCCTATTCATTTGCATACTTGGAATCAAGCTATGAGGCCACCACCGTTAGAAATAAGACTTATGGGGTTTCATTTTTCACTCAAGAATCTCCTAAATCCAATTCCGAACGAGGGAGATATGGTTGATTGAAGTAGGGCATCACTCTGGTTGGACCGACTCTGCGTGACTTCACCAAAACAGGTATAACTTTTTGCATAGGAGAAATTTTAATGCAAGGTTTGCGCCATTGGAAAGCTAACTTCCGGGGCTTCAATTTGGACACATGGACGGCCACCTTTGGACTTCCCAATCACTGGCCGGCCACCTTTCTTTTCGGAAGCCCCTTTTTTTGTCCTGAAAAACCAGGAAAAGTAGCAGGCCAACCAAAAAAGGTGGCCGGCCGGCCACCTGAACCTTTTGCACCTGGCCGGCCATTTTTGTCCATCCCGGTGCATTACAGCTGTGCTAGCTGTTTTGCACCAGACCCTCTGTCCGAGGGTCTGCCTTTTTGGCTCCATTTTTGAATTGGTTTTTCCTATCTTTTTCTTTGGCTCCTCTCCCTCTATATAACAGCACCCTACCTCATTTCTAAGGGTTAGAAAATTTTGCTAAGGCTTATACATTCCATCCTCCATAGCTTTTTTCTCCAAAGCTCAAAAGGCCATTATTCTTGGCCATTTACACTACAACTCATAGCCTTCCACCTCCATCATCCATTCCAGCACTTTGGGACTGATTTGCAAGGGTTGAAGGTTCACCAACTTGGTCCAAAAGCTCCAGCTTTGCTGCTTTTCAAGGATAAGTACCTATTTCCCTTAAACTTGCATTTTTTTGCTCCATTGGTTAGCCTTATTTTCAAGCATTTATGGGCTCCGACCCAAACTGTAAAGTGCCTTATTTTGAGCCCCTCTTCAACTTTGTTGAAGGTCTCTTTACTGTTTGAGGCCATCTACTGCCCCTTGTCCTCTATCTCTCTTTTAGGGCCATTTTTGCATCATGTTTTAGCCTTACTTGTAGACATTTTTGAGATTTGTCATAAACTGAAAAAGATATTGTTTCGATCTCCTCTTAAAGTTTGTTTAAGGTCTCTTTCCTGTTTGGGGTCATCTTCCCCTTATGCATGCTTCATCTCCTCATGATTAGGGCTATGCATTAGAGCACTTGCATTGGCTATGGTTTGGCCTTTTAGCCACTGAAATTCAGTGGATTTTTAATGGCTTTGATGAGGTTTTAAGCTTTGAAATCATAGAGGGGTGACCCTCTCACCCCTCATTCTTTTTACTAGCATGTTTGGCCTTCCAAAGAGGCCCTATCTTGCATGCTTTGTTGACTAATTTCAAGGTCAATTTGGTGAGTTTTAGGGCTATCATATTTGATTTCCAGAGTTAATTTTTCCATGCTAAGTGTCCTTGATGCATGTGCTTAATAAGCCCTTGTATGCCCTTCCAAAGGAGTCCCTCATTTTTACATGCATTGGCTGCATTTCCATGTTTATTTGGGCATATTTTTACATGTTTTGTTCACTGATTTTTTCTGGTTTGGTGAGATTTCATATGCTTCATATACATGCCATGTAAACCGTATTTGCTAGTCAAAGTTGCATGCTATTTTAGTCCATCTTGCTAGCATCTTTTGGCCATGCTTTGAACTAGAAATGTTCATGTTTTGGGATTGTCTTGGTTCTGTCTTTATGCTTCATGATCAAATAACGCATGCTTTGTATAGCTATAAGTCAATACATGTGCCTAGTTTTGAGTTTCAGGGCTCATCTCATGCATCGGGTGCCATGTTTCCATGTTTCGGGATCATTTTGCATCACATTTCAGTGCTGAAACTTGCATGTTTGTATGCCATATTTCGTGCCTTGCCATGCCTTGTTAGAGTGGCATTTGTGCCTTAGAATCAGTCCTCGGTTTGCGTGCATGTGTGCACGCATCTCGAGTGTCTCTTTTCATCTTATGGCCACTGATGTGAGTGTGGCTGAGGTCCACTCATGTTGGTGTAAGTCCATTATGCATTGTGTATGCCATTTCAATTCATAGCATTGCGTATGCTAGGTTGTATGTTAGAGCATCGTGTATGCCATGTTACATCGTGCATTGTGTATGCCATTTCATAGCATTGTGTATGCTAGGTTGCATGTTAGGATTGCATTCATGCATGTCATGCATATTGCATTGTGTTTGGGATAGGAGTTAGCTCAAGCACAGGAAACGAGGGACGTTTCGTACTCCGAGTGACGGAACGTGTCTTAATTCCCAATCGCCGACACTCTGGATTAACCATGATGGAGTCTCGGTCTTGTTGTGTTTTTGTGTGCATTCATTCCATATTGAGTCATGCAAATCAACTCCTCGGCCATCATGCATCGAGATGCGTGATTGGTAGCACGAGAATCGAGGACTACACTCCCTGAAGAGTAGTCAAGCATACATATGTGAAAATACTTTGTCGTGCCCCTTTCTTGCTCTCTATTACAGCAAATCAAGAATCAACAGCCTTTCAGAGCTTTGCACAATATTCCAGGCTTAATTGTAAACAGAGGCTAATTGGGGCATCGCAATGGATTTCCGCGCAAGGCAACTTAAGCATACATCATTCACCATTCGGAACAGAGCTGAGGCAGTCCGTGGATTTGCGTGTTATTTATTTCATTCCTTAGTTAATTTGTTAATTAATTAGGAATTTTGTACTTATTCGGACTGTATTATTTATTCGGGACTGTATTATTTATTCGGACCCTCCGAGCGAAGGCACAATTGCAATAAGTGTGCGTGCGTGTGATGTATGTCTTCCAACCCCACGTCTTTCTCCATTTTATTTACCAGCTTATGATAGTTAGATCAGGGCATGTTTCAATTAGCATACAGTATGATAGCATGTTTGCATTCATTCATCTGTTTTGCATGCACCGGGCTCGGCGCATCATAACTCACTGCATTGTATTTCAATTCCAAGTTGAATACATGTTAGCTGTAGCATTCCATATGCCATGTTTAGAATAGCCGAGCCTATCTTAGTTGCATTCCTACATGTGTTGTATTAGGCATTTTTGTATAGTTAGGATCATGCATGGATTTCTAACATAGTTTCTATTTTGGCTTGGAGTACTCGGTAAGTTTTTACGCTTTAGCATCCTTACATGTATGTGAGTGACTGCCATGATAGCATGTTTACCATGAGGCTATTTGCTTATGTGATATAACTGCCTGAATGCCTGTGGGTGAAGGTTGGGTTATTTGGATTGGAACAATGCATCCACTGTGAATTTTAAGCCCACTAGATAGTGGCAAAACCATATTTTCTAAGCCCACCTGAGGGTGGCAAAATCTGTATTTTAAGCCTACTTACGAGTAGCAAACCATCTTTCAAAAACAAACATGAAATGTTTTGTTCCAATTCAGGCAATCCAGTCTATACTTGTATGCTGTGCGCATCACATAGTGAATTTAGGCTAATAACCGGAATAAGAACGCATAATGTTTTCAAAACTAGATATCATGGTTAGTAAAGGCCGATCTTTGATCGGGCGAGCGAGGGTGCTCACGAACTGACCTTCCCTAATCGTACCCAAGTTCCCAAGCCGAGGCAACTTTGGTGATGACGGACACGTGGCCTTAGGCACGAGTCAGGGTTTCCTAAATTTCCCAAAAATAAAATATTTAGGTGGCGACTCTGTATCTGGCAAAGCAGTCCATGTTTGGCACTTCTTAAAAAAAAAAATCTGTTTTCTCAAAACGATTTGCCGGATTTGGACTCTTTGGTTCAGATTGAGAATCGTGACAATTTGAGTCCGAACTATAGTGAGCCCAAAATGAACAGAACGGGACTCATCCTCCTGGAGTGTTCGAGGACGTCTACACTTTCATTTACAAGAAGATACACAAGTTCAAGGGCCCATTTCCGAATATAAGCATCTGAATCCTGAAGATACACAGTGAAGAGCATATGGTAGTTAGTTGCTCTAAAAATATATTGTCTTCTTAAGGATAAACATATTTATCATAGTTTTGCAGACCTTCCAAAATAAATAAACAAATTATCTATGTGAAGAGAACAATCCTAGCCAAAAAAAAAAAATCATTCTACAACCAACAATAAAGCATGCAGTCAACTTAATTACTGAACCAACAAACTAGTCCTCAAAACCTCTCTATGACATTTTTACATACACTTGGTGAGCATAAATCAAAAAGATCGGAGAAGTACACTGTTCACATATAGAGCAGGGAATTGCAACAACACCAATTTTTAATTCCATTGAATTACATATGAACGAGATCAGAGAAGATGTGAAGATTTATTACCCGTTGAGAAAGAGATCGTCATAGAGGAGCATGCAAGCGTTAGGGTGGAGAGGGTCGGATCCCTGAATCTGGTGGTGGACGGAGAGAGAGGAGTTGCCGGAAGAGCCACTAGGGGGAGAAGAAAGAAAAAGGGGGAGGAACATGGTGTGGCGATTGCTGCCGCCGTGGGGTGGTCGGAGGACAATGGTGGTTGCTTCGCCAGAGGAAATGACCTCGGCCACGAGAAATAGGATCAAGACGGCAGTGGTGGTGGCGACCTGTGGCTGCGGTTGGGCCATTAGTGGGTGGAATTGGAGGTCAATGAGAGAAGTGAGAAGACGGTAGGTCTCTCTTCTCACTAGAGAGAGAGAGGAGATAGGGGAATTGATTTACTCACGGTTTGGGTTGAAAACAAAATACATATATAATTAATAATAATTTGCGACTAAATATTTTAATATTTAGTCGCTAATTATTTTTTTAATCCGTCTGAAATTTGAAATCTCCCTCCAAATATGTTTAGTTTTTTGGCGACTAAAATATTCTTTTGTCTCTATAAATATACTTTTGGCGACCAAATTTTTGGTCGCCAAAGATAAAAAAAAAAATTTTCTTTTTATTCGGCTACTAAACAATTTTAGTAGCTAAAACTAGCTCTATGGCTACTAAAATTTCTTTTAGTTGCCAATTGTGATATTTTTAGCTACTAAAATTTTTTTTAGTCGCCAATTGTAATATTTTTAGCTACTAAATTTTTTTTAGTCGCCAATAATCAATATTCCCCGATTGAAAAAAATTAGTGGCTAAATATTTGACTTTTGCCGACTAATATTATTTTTGGTAGCCAATTCCGTAACTTTTGGCAACTAAATTTTTTTTAGTTGCCAAAAATGGTCGTTAAAAATGTATTATTTTTTAGTGTTCCCTATTTGGTTGTATAGTCAAAAATCAACACCCACAGTACTCTTAAACCTTTTTCCCTATTCCATTGAAAGATTATTTCTATATAAATATTTGGGTTAATTACAATAAAAAAAAAATCAGTATTTCAAATGTTTTTCAATTTAAATCCCAGAATTTCAATTTCGACAAATTAAACCTTAGAGTTTTATCCGTTTTCAATTTGGCCCCTTTATCCATCTTCGTCATATTAAACTAACGAAAATCTGGGCAGACTTTCATATTCAAACCAACATGTTCAAACAGATGTATCTTCCTCGTCGTAACTCCGTTTCGCCTCATTTTTGCGTCGTTGGATTCACCTCATGGCCTAGTCTTCATTCTACTCTTCATACACCTTGTTCCATATCTTTTTACTTGCCGTCAAAGGTCTGAAAGTTGGCTAAAAATAAGATTTTTTTCTCTTTAGGCAAAATTTTCATATTTAAATCTACATATTTAAGCACTTATATCTCCTTTGTCGTAGCTCCGTTTCACCTCATTTTTACGTTATTAGATTCAAGTCATGGCCTAATTTTCATTCCACCCCTCATATGCCTTGTTTCACCTCTTTTTGCATGCCGTCGTATCTCCGAAAGTTGGCCAAAAATAAGTTTTTTCTCTTTTTTCTTTTTATTTTTTTTTATCTTCTTCCTCCTCCTTTATGGCTCCTCCTGCCTTGCTGCTACTGCTGCTGCTGCTGCTTCATCATCATTATCTGCAAGATGAGGTGATGGTGGTAGTAATAGTGGCGGTGTCGTCGAATAGTGATAGGTATACAACTACACATAAAAATAAAAAACCAAATGGGTTGGTGAGCATATTAGGGAGCCTTAGTTTCCAATCAAGCATCATCCATTGCATCTCCACTGCTAAGAATAATGTTGCGCTAGCAACAAGACAAAAAAAAAAAAGAAAAATCTTATTTTTGGCCAACTTTTGGAACTCCGACGGCATGCAAAAATAAGTGAAACATGGCATATGAAGGGTGGAATAAAAACTAGGCCATGAGTTGAATCTAATGACGCGAAAATGAGGTGGAACGAAGTTACGACGAGAGAGATATAAGTGGTTGAATATGTGGATTTGAATATGACAATTTTGCCCAAAGGGAGAAAAATCTTATTTTTGACCAAATTTCGGAGTTCCGAAGGCAAATAAAAAGTTGTGGAAGAAGACGTATGAAAAGTGGAATGAAAACTAGGCCATGAGGCGAAATGGAATTACAATGAGGGAGATATAAGTGTTTGAACATGTGGGTTTGAATATGAAATTCTATCTAGATTTCCGTTAGTTTAATATGACAGAGATGGACAGAGGGGCCAGATTGAAACATGGATGAAACTCTAGGGTTTAATTTGTCAAAATTAAAATTTTGGGATTTAAATTGAAAAATACGCAAAATCCTGAGATTTCTTTCTTTTTTTTTTTTAATTAGCCCTAAATATTTTAAATTGAAAAAATCTCTACTCTTCAAAATAAAATATGAGAGATGAAACACAAAGAATAATTATTGAAGTTTACCGAGTGGTAGCTACCAAATGAATGGGCCATAAAGTATAACTTAAAACAAAAATATTAGGAAAATTGTAAGAGTGATATTTTTAATTTGTTTGTCTTCTTTTTTTTCTCTGAGCTCTCTAAATTAATTAAAGAATTCAAAAACTAGAGCAATTATTTAGCAACAATGTTAGAGCATCCGCATCAGACTCGGCAAATTGTAAGTTAAATTATAATAAAAAATCTACTTCTGTATTTTATCTAACAATTTTTTATATGTACACACTTCATCAGGCTCTTAATTCTAAAATTTAATTTTATAAAATATTCATTTTATTTCCTATTTAGATAGTTTTTTAAAAAAATCAACGGACAACAAAGCAGCAAAAGAACATTGGATGGTCGACTAAGTGGTCTACCACTTGGTAAAAATTACCTAGTTTTGCCAAATGAAAGAGATATTGGATGGTCGACCTGGTGGATGACTGGGTGATCGATCACTTGGTGAAAAATGAAGAGATATTTTCTCTAGAATAAATAATAAAATAGTGTATAACTTGTGATTGCAGCAATGTAAAAATTTATTTTGCCGTAACTAGCCTGATGCAAGAGTGTTTTTGGACCTTGTCTGGCTAATATAGCCCTAAAACTAGTATAGTAAGGGTGATGTTGATACTATTATACATAATCCTATTTATTACCTTATTTTCTCTCTTTTAGATACAAAATAATGTGTTCCACATTCATAAATATATGGGGCCCACTCACTTGTGTTTTTGTAGAGTGAAAAAATGATGCAAGAAATAGTAACACTTTTTATTTTTTACTGTAACAAATAAATTTAAATCATTCATTTATGTGTAACTCACATAAACAAACGATCAAAATCTATTTGTAGCATTACCACACATGGCATTAAAAAAAATTCAAAAAATGAAGCTATTCTGATTGTTTGATGTAACTTTTTTGAGTTGTTTATAATTTTTTTTATATTTTATTCTAAGAGTGTATGTTAGACGTTTTTATGCAACTTTTTACTTACAATTTATAAGACAAAAATAATTTAAATAAATTTTAAAAATTAATTATTTCAAAAAAATGAAAAAGAATACTTTTAATTTTTACTCTATTATAATTAATTTTTAACTTTCAACCAACTGTAATGGAGGATTGAAGATGGTATTTGTGTATCATCCTCACTCATTTCAAAATGTGAGAACTTGAGGGATGAGGGCCAGCAAGTTATTCAAATATAGCATGATGACAATACAAGAAAGAATTGAAGAGAGATCAAGAACAGCACTGTAAATCACAAAGCTCCAACCCCAACCAAGTGACAAGCACCATCAAAGGGCCTCTCTATGATCTCTTCCCAACTCAACAAATCCAAAACTCTTTTTTGTATTTTAGTCCTTTCTTTGCTGTTTTCCTTGTACTTATTATAACATTCCATTGCCCCTGGCCACCCAATCTCAGTGCCTCCCTTTTAACTTTATTTATTTATTATATATATATATGCTTTTTAAAAAAATTATTAGTTTTTCCCTTGTTGAAAATGCTAATCATTGTTTGCAAAACTGTTATTAATTTTGGTGGCCATGTGAAAATTACATTCAAATATAAAAATAATATATAAATATTTGTTTAAGGGACGTGTAATAATAGTCTTAAGGACTATTAATAAAGAATACAAAATGACAAAATATTTATAATTTTAATACGCTTTTTATATATCTCAAAATATTTTTATACTTCTTTTACATGTCTCATACAATTGTTATACATTTTTCTTTACTAACAACAATCTTAAGGGTTATTTTTAGATTTTTTCTTTGTTAAATAATCCTATATCATTTATATTTATTATCAAAATAGTGATAATATATCACCTGATAAATAAAATAGGATAAACTACATTTTTACCCCTTAAATTTAATATTTTTTTCACTTTGTTAATATTTTATTTTTTATTTTAGTCCAATAGCTAATTTTGAACGAAAAATGTCATGTCATTAGCCATGTAACATAATAAAATATAATTAAATTTTGATAAATTATACTTGTCTTAACTTTCAATATTTTGATCCCACATTTTTTTTTCACTTTGACGCTTGATATTTTGTAATTATTTATCATCTAATATGTCACTCACTATTGTATTGGTTTAATTATTCCTACATTTGTTATCAAAACAATGGAGTAAATACAACATAATTGCGGGTACTATGGCAGAATAGAAAATTGCACCAGCCTCGAAGCAGAGTTGTGGACAGTGTATAAAGGTCTCACCATCATCCTTCAGAAAGGTTTCAACAAAGTGATAATCGAAACTGATGTGAAGGAAGTTGTGAAGCTTATTGAAGATGGCCTTGGAGAGAAGCAGGGGATTGGTCAAGGGCTATATGATTATATTTAATAGTTGCCAATGTTCTGCTCAACATATCTTGAGCGTGCGAAACTTGTGTGCTAATGCATTAGCTAAGGCTTCATTTGTTACTATAAGTTGTCATATCACTCTCTCTATTTTTCTGTATATTTTTTTGTAAATAGTCAAAAAGTTACTAAAATAATATGTTCTCAAACGAAACCTAAGTTTGAAGCTAATCAAGCTGAAGACATTCTTGTTGTAAATGATTCCCCAACTGAAATCAGAGAACTAGTGGTTTGGGACATGATGGGTAAAGCTATAGAAAGGGCTTAGCCCCGTTTAAACTTAGTTTTTATTCCAATGTACCGGAAAAAAAAAAATACAACATCATTAAGAAAAATATGATTATAGTAACATCATTATTTGACAATTAAAATAGTAAAATGTTTTGCAAACACATGATTATAGAAAGAAACTAAAAAACACATTTCAAATTATGTATTAATGATATTTTCAAAATTTTAAAATTAATGATAAATATTTTGATTGAAAATATAAACACTATGTTGACATTTGGGAAGACTTTCTAAAAAAAGTTTTCAACTAATAAAATTTTAAAAAGTTTTTTTATGTTATTTGTCCTAAGTTATAAATGTCAAAGGTCACGAAAGTAAAACTTTTTCATTCGCATTAAAAGTTTTTTTTTTTAAAAAAAAAATCACTTAAAAAATCAACCTAAAACCCGAGCATTCTATTAAATTTCTACTTTATATATATATTGTTACTAAAATAGTATGAATATCATTATTATAAATAAATCTATATTTATAAATATTTTATTTAAAATAAAATTTTCGCATTAAACAATATTAAATTTTATATTTATATATTATTACTCTTTTATAGTCTTGTTTGGAACTTGACTATTTTTAGTTAACTTTTTAAATTTTTTATTATTTTATGAGATAAAAAAAAATTTATTTGAAATGGTTTGTGAATTTTTTTGTAATTGAAAAGATGATTGTGAGAGAAAAATTGAATGATTGATGTGTAATATGTGACATTTTGGCTTCGTTTGGAAAATGAGTTGACTTTTTAATTATTTTAATCTGAGGTTAAAAAATCTCATTTGGGTAGAGTTTTTTTTTTTGACTTATTTAATTTTTATAAAAAAAATTAAATAATTATGATTTGAATGTAACATTTTATTTTTAGCATTTTAATTTAACTTTTTTTTAAAACTATTCCCCCCCCCCCCCCCCCAAAAAAAAAAATACTGCTCATTAAATTCTCACTTATCATAACCATTAATTTTGTCCCCTCCTGTCTCACTCTTCCTACTATTCTTAAATATCTATCAAATTTGAATCCCAAAAAAAAAAAAATCTCTATCAAATAATGCTACATGTATCAAGTAATATATTAATTAATATACTAACAGATGATGTGATATAATTTTAAATTTTTTTGATATTTATAATTTATATAATAAGTAGAATCAGTAATAATAAGATAACATTAAATCAAATTTGAATCCAAAAAAAAAAAATATCTATCAAATAATGTTACATGTATCAAGTAATATATTAATTAATATACTAACAGATGATGTGACATAATTTTAAATTTTTTTGATATTTATATTTTATATAATAAGTAAGATCAGTAATAATAAGATAATATTAATTGGTACACTAATATATGTATATATATATTAAATAATGTATGTGACATTACCAATATCTATCATATCAGTAATAGTGCAAATTTCAATTTAGCTATTCAGAAAAGATTTTAAGAAAATACTATGAACTTCAAATAATCTATCAAATTTTTGAAATCTACACAAATTTATATGTGTGTGAGTCCTACGTATATATAAAAAATTTGATAAATTATTTAAAATTCGTAACATCACTCAAGATTTTATTAAGACATTTGTTAAAGCTGTATTAAATAGGCTTATCCAACTCTACTATTATGGAAAATAGTAAAGACAATAATATCTGATAATACTGCTATACCTACTACTGGTATATCAATTGGGTAAGGTTGGAGATTGTAAAAATTTTATCAATTTTTTTACTAAATATTTTACATAGGTATAAGACTTACATAGAACTTATATGGTGTGGGTCCCACATCTATGTGAGATATTTAGTAAAAATTTTGGTAAAATTTTTGAGTCTCTAGCATTTTTCATATCAATTAGTATAATATATTATGATATTGTTATTTTAAAAATATGACCTCACCTGTTATACAAATTACAAATACTCAAAATCTGTAAAATTATGTTACATCATCAGTTAGTATACTAATTGATATACCAATTAATGCATATAATATTATTAGTAAAAAATTAAACAAAGCCTATTTAGAAATTATCTAGAATTATTATCTTACGACAGATGAATCTCATAGTATACAAATTCAATTCTAGTTACACTCTAATTGAGATAAATTCAAATTGAACATTGCTATTCAAGACAAAAACATTAGATCCAATTTTCAAATTCAGTTAGAGCATCTCCAACGGTTAACTTTTTTTTTCATCAAATCTGATGCGAAAAAGGGTGATTTCCTCAATTTGGTACGTCGCGCTCCAACGGTGTTGTATCAAATTTGTTGCATCAAATTTGTGCCGGGCAACCGGTTGGTTGACCGGCCGGTCGACCGGCCGGTCAACCGGTAAAGGCCAAATTTTTTTTTTTTTTTTTTTTTTTTATACCGGTTTGAACCCTTCGTTCTGAACTTTTTGAACTTCTGAGTGGTCGACCACCTAGGCAAAAATTTTTTTTTTTTTTTTTTTTTGACTGGTTTGAACCGAAAAGTGAACTTTTTGAACTTTTTTTCGGGGCGACCGGTTGGTCACCCGGATGGTCAACCGGTTCGTAATTCTCAACGGTCAGGAACAGTGTTTTGCTGAAATGCTTCGAGTGTTCTCATTTTGATACCAGATTTGCTGAATTCCCGATTTGGTATCGATTTGATGAAACCGTTGGAGCTCAAAAAAGTGGGTTTTTCATCAAATTTTGAATTTGATGCTGGATTTGATTCTCCGTTGGAGATGGTCTTATGTAACAATCAATTAGGATGTTAAAAGTGACATTGGGTGTGTTTGATTTGTGTTTTGAGATAAATTTTCAAAAAAAATTCAAGGAGAAAGTTAAAAAAAAAAATTTTGGTTTGTTTGGTTGTATATTTTAAAAATAATTTTAGAGTTTGGGAGTTTGGGATAATTTGATATTTTGTTATAGTTGAGTAGATGTGTGTGAGAGAAAAAAAATTATTGAAAATGAGAGAAGAGAAAAAAAATGATTGATTAGTATATAAGAGTGAGAAAGTAATTTTGGGAATTTTTTAAAAAAAAATTTCAACCAAACAAAATTTTAAATTTTTTTTCAAAATTTGTATTTTGAAAATCAAACCAAACAAAGCCATTATCTTTTCTAATCATCAATCAATTATATCACTTATATCAATAAATCTATAAAATAAGTATAAAAGTAACCTATATCATTTGTCATTCAGAATATGTAGTAAGTGGGATTGATAGAATTATCAGTGTGTTTGGTTTGAGTTTTTTAAATTAAGTTTTTTGAAAATTGGCTTTTTTAGTTTTCGTGTTTTTTTTGTTTTTAGTGAGTATTTTTTAAATTTTAAATATTTCTTTTACTTTTTTAGATGCACCTTAATTAGATGTATTTAAAAAATAAAAAATTTGTAAAAAAATATTTTAAAAAATTAATAAATGCATAAAAATATAAAAAATGTACTGAATTCTTGTATTTTTTTTATATTTTTGGTATTTAGTAAATTTTTAAAAGATTTTTTTTAAATAATTTTTTTACTTTTTAGGTATATTTATGTTAGGTGTGTCTAAAAAATAAAAAAAATATTTAAAATATTAAAAAAATTCAATAAAAATAAAAAAATACGAAAAATAAGAAAATAAAGGGCTTGTTTGGTTTGTTTTCGGGAAAAATTTTTGAGAAAAATTCTCTACAAACAAATTTTTGAGAAAAAAGAGTAATTAAACCAAATAAATTTTTTCAAAAAAAATCTCAAAATTTTGTTTGTTTTGCTTCTTTCCAAAATCACACTCTCTCTCATACACATTAAATCAATCACTTTTTTTTAAATTCTTTTTCCAAAATAATTTTTCAAAATTATTTCTAAAAAAAGACAAACTAAATGGGCTTGTTTGGTTTGAATTGAGAGATGAGTTTTAAAAAAAAATTTCTCAAAAATTGTTTGGTTTGAGATTTTTTTCAAAAAATTTTCAAAATCACTTTCTCTTTCTTACACATTAATCAATCACTTTTTCTCTCTCCTCTCTCCTTCTCAATCACTTTTTCTCTCACACACATCTACTAAATTCTTCCAAAATATCAAATCATCCCAAACTCCCATAAAAAATTTATCTCTCAAAATATACAACCAAACAAACCAAAAAAATTTCTAAAACAAATCTCCCAAATTTTTTTCAAAAATAACTCTCCCAAAAACAAACCAAACAAGCCCTATAAGTTTTCGGTGATTGCTCTCCACATATACTCGCGGGGGAAGCGAACTCCAAAACTCGTTTATAAATCAACCAACACCCATCTCTCAAAAACCCAAAAACACACTCAAAAACCCAAAAACACACTCGTCCTCCTCCATTTCCCGATCATCTCTCTCTAGCCAAAAAAATTTTAAAAAATAGAATAAAATATTGATAGGAGAAAGAAAGATGAAGGAATTATGGACATCTTTGGCATCAGTAATGGGAGTTTGGGCCTTCTGCCAAAGCCTCCTCCACACAGTCCTCCCACCGGAGCTCCGGTTCGCCTCCCTGAAACTCTTCCAGCGTCTCTTCAACTGGTTCTCCTCCTACTGCTTCTACGAAATCACCGAGATCGACGGCGTCAACACCAACGAACTCTACAACTCCGCCCAACTCTACCTCAGCTCCTCCGCCTCCATTTCCGGCAACCGCCTCTCCCTCTCCCGTTCCACCAACTCCTCCGCCGTCACCTTCTCCCTCTCCAACAACGACCGCCTCCTCGACGTCTTCCGCGGCGTCTCCGTCGTCTGGGAACACGTCGTCACCCACCGCCAATCCCATACCTTCTCCTGGCGCCCATTGCCCGACGAGAAGCGTGGTTTCACTCTCCGTATCCGGAAAAAGGACAAGAATCTCATCCTCCAATCCTACCTCGATCACATCATGGAAAAAGCTACCGAGATTCGAAGGAACAATCAGGATCGATTTCTTTACACCAATTCGCGTGGCGGTTCTGTCGATGCTAGAGGTCATCCTTGGGAGTCCGTTCCTTTCAAGCATCCTAGCACATTCGAAACCCTAGCTATGGATCCTATCAAGAAGCAAGCTCTCATGGCGGATCTTCGTGACTTCGCCGATGGCCAATCGTTTTACCAGAAGACCGGTCGAGCTTGGAAGCGAGGCTATCTTCTCTACGGACCCCCTGGAACTGGAAAATCCAGCATGATTGCAGCCATGGCGAATTTCCTGGGCTACGATATCTACGACATGGAATTAACCGAGGTTCATCACAATTCCGAGCTGAGAAAGCTCCTGATGAAGACGAGTTCCAAATCGATTATCGTTATCGAAGACATTGATTGTTCCATCAATTTGACAAACAGGAAGAAAAATGTGCGGAATCAGAATCAACAACAACATAATAACAACGACAATTTCTCAGGCCCCGAAACGAGACATTCGACTTCGGACGATAGTAATGGAAGCTCGATCACGCTGTCCGGGTTGCTGAATTTCACTGATGGACTCTGGTCGTGTTGCGGGAGCGAGAGGATATTCGTTTTCACCACGAATCATATCGAGAAGCTGGACCCGGCATTGCTGAGGAGTGGGAGGATGGATATGCATATATTCATGAGTTATTGTTCATTTCCCGCATTGATGATTCTGTTGAAGAATTATTTGGGATTTGAACAAGAGGATTTGGAAGAGATTGTTGTGAAGGAATTGAAACAAGTCATTGATGAGGCTAATATGACTCCAGCTGATATTAGTGAGGTTTTGATTAAGAATAGGAGAGATAAGAAAAAAGCTGTGGGGGAATTGGTGGAGGCATTGAAAGTGAGAGCAGAGAGGAATAGAGCAGTAGTAGTAAAATGTGGGGATGTGGATGTGGATGTGGATGTGGAAGAAGAACAAGAGAAAAGGGCATTGGAGAGTCCAAAACAATTGCAACAAAGTTGTGAGGAAGATGACAATGAGAAGCCAAATTGATACAGAAGTGGGTGTTTAATTTAATTTTGCTCTTTTTTTTTTTTTTTTTTTTTTGTGGTTGGGTGGGTTGAGATGATGAAATTTTGTTGATGGGTTTTGTGTGGGAAGAGGAGTGGACACTGGATGGAGAGAAAGAAACTGTATGACAAAAACAGTGCTTATCCAATTTAGTCATGTTTGATTAGCTATAAATGTTGGCTTGGCACACAATAATGAAATCATAATAATTTATGTGTTTTAATAAGTTTGCTTGATTTGCACGAGGGTTGCTTGGCTAAATTACACTCAGATCCCCAGAGTTCAGAAAAAATACAATTAGTCCTATGCTTGTCACACTTCTAACATAATTATACTAATTTTTCTTTTAGTATGACTAACGTCACTAAAATTAATACAAATGGTGGATAGATATAAAATAATATTATTTTTTTATGCGATTAACAAATTACTAATTAATAATAACTTAACTATTACGTAAATTAAAACTTTTTAGGAAATCAGTTTAACCATGTTGCAAGTGTGAGGTGAATTCTATTTTTTGCTAACTTCGTGAAAGTGAGTATAATTTACCTTTTTTTCTTCTTTTTTCTACCCTGGTGCTTTCTAAATTCAAGATGCAACAACTCTTAACTATTCAGAATGCCAGGTAAATGTGAAATATCTACTCAAAAAAATTTAATAAACCATACAAGTTTAATATAATGAATTCGATCATCTTTTAAAAATGATAAAAAAAAAAAAAAAAAATGTAACTAATGCAGGCTAGCCATATACATATGCATAATAATCTAAGGTAAAATATGCATTTTTTATTTTTATTTTTATATTACTAGTTATATTTGATGATCCGTAGATAAAGTGTAATTAAAATTAAAATTTTAGAAACAACCGTGCTACATACCTCCACTGGGGCTCGACCTCCAGTGAGGTGGCAGTCCCTTATTTGCTGAAATTCAAAAAAAAATAAAAATAAAATAAAATAAAACAGTTTTTTTTTTGTCCACTCCCGGAGTGACACCTCACTGGGGGTCGACCCCCAGTGGGGGTAGGAAGCATTTTTGTTTTAGAAAAGCACAAGTAATTATATTAATTTGTGAGGCTTATATTTTTCCTAAACCTCGAGAGCTGTTAGTTTAATTTATTCTAATTCAAATGTATTATGTAAATTTAAATTTGATATAGTACAAGTTAAAACATAGGGAGCTTTTTTGATAAATCCATTTTCTAAGAGCTTTATTCCATCCAACCCATATTCTTTTTGACTATTCCATTAGGTCCAATTTAAGATAAGAAGACCAAAATACCCTTTTCATCTACTTATGTTCCATTTAGTTCACATTATTTTCTCATATTTCAATAAGTCCTATTGGTGATATAATTACTAAAATACCCCTAATGTGAATGTTCACACCGTCAATGTGAATGTTCATATCGTCAATGTGTAGGGGCCCGGCCCATGTTGATCCTCGTGGGTGCCCGGAAAAATTCGAGTCGGGCCGGGCCGGCCCACAGGCCAAAAAAATAGGCCCGGCCCGGCCCATTGATAATGTGAATATTCATATTGACAAGTTAACATTCATATTGATAGGAGTGTAAAATTGGCCCGCGGCCCGAGGGCGGCCCGAAGCCAGCCCACCTCCCGGGGCGGGCCCGGGCCGCCCCGTTCATAATGTGAATATTCACATTGACATATCAACATTAACATTGATAAGAGTGTAAAATTAGCCCGTGACCCGTGGGCAGCCCGAAGCTCGGGCCCGGGCCGGGCTGGGCCGGGCCCGACCCGGCCCGTTGACAATGTGAATATTCACATTGACATATTAACATTCACAATGATAGGAGTGTAAAATTAGCCCGCGGCCTGTGGCCGGCCCGAAACCCGCCCGCAGCTCGTGGGCTGCCCTGGGCTGGCCCGGCCCGACCCGTTGATAATGTGAATATTCACATTGACATGTTAACATTCACATTGATAAGAGTATAAAATTAGTCCGCGCCCCGTGGTTGCCCGAAACCAGCCCACGGCCCGTGGGCGGCCCGGGGTGGGCCCGGCCCGGCCTGTTAACAATGTGAATATTCACATTGATATGTTAACATTCACATTGATAAGAGTGTAAAATTGACTCGCGTCCCATGGACGGCCCGAAACCCGTGGGCGGCCCGGGGCGAGCCCGGCCCGGCCCATTGATAATGTGAATATTCACATTGACAAGTTAACATTCACATTGATAGGAGTGTAAAATTGGCCCGCGGCCCGAGGGCGACCCGAAGCCAGCCCGCCTCCCGGGGCGGGCCCGGGCCGGCCCGTTCATAATGTGAATATTCACATTGACATATCAACATTAACATTGATAAGAGTGTAAAATTAGCCCGTGACCCGTGGGCAGCCCGAAGCCCGGGCCCGGGCCGGCCCGGACCGGGCCCGACCCGGCCCGTTGACAATGTGAATATTCACATTGACATATTAACATTCACATTGATAGGAGTGTAAAATTAGCCCGCGGCCTGTGGCCGGCCCAAAACCCGCCCGCAGCTCGTGGGCTGCCCTGGACGGGCCCGGCCCGACCCGTTGATAATGTGAATATTCACATTGACATGTTAACATTCACATTCATAAGAGTATAAAATTAGTCCGCGCCCCGTGGCTGCTCGAAACCAGCCCACGGCCCGTGGGCGGCCCGAGGTGGGCCCGGCCCGGCCTGTTAACAATGTGAATATTAACATTGACATGTTAACATTCACATTGATAAGAGTGTAAAATTGACTCGCGTCCCATGGACGGCCCGAAACCCGTGGGCGGCCCGGGGCGAGCCCGGCCCGGCCCATTGACAATGTGAATATTCACATTGACATATTAACATTCACATTGATAGGAGTGTAAAATTGGCCCGTGGTCCATGGGCGGCCCGAAGCCCGCCCGCTGCCCAGGGCGGGCCCGGGTCGGCCCGTTGACAATGTGAATGTTCACATTGACATATTAACATTAACATTGATAACAGTGTAAAATTGGCCTGTGACCCGTGGGCAGCCTGAAGCCTGGCCCCAGGCCGGGTTAGGCCCGGCCCGGCCCGTTGACAACGTGAATATTCACATTGACGTGTTAACATTTACATTGATAAGAGTGTAACATTAACCCGTGCCCCGTGCCTGCCCGACACCCGCTCACGGCCCGTGGGCGGCCCGGGTCAGGCCCGGCCCGGCCTGTTGACAATGTGAATATTCACATTGACATGTTAACATTTACATTGATAAGAGTGTAAAATTGACTCGCGTCCCATGGGCGGCCCGGGGTGGCCCAAGTTTGGGTCCGGGCCTACCCCGAGCTACGGGCGAACTTCGGACAGCGGACAAAATTTACACTTCTATCAATGTTAGTGTTAACATGTCAATGTGAATATTCACATTGTCACGAGTCGGGCCAAGCCCGCCTCGAACTGCGGTCTGGCTTCGGGCCGCCCACGGGTTGCGGGCCAATTTTACACTCTTATCAATGTGAATGTTAACATGTCAATGTGAATATTCACATTGCCAACGGGCCGGGCCCGCCCCCGCCCGAGTCGGGCTTCGGGCTACCCACGGGTCATGGGTCAATTTTACACTCTTATCAATGTGAATGTTAACATGTTAATGTGAATATTCACATTGTCAACAGGCCGGGCCAGGCCTGCCCCGTGCCGTCCACGGGCCGTGGGCGCGTTTCGGGCAGCCACGGGGTGCGGGCTAATTTTACACTCCTATCAATGTGAATGTTAACATGTCAATGTGAATATTCACATTGTCACTGGTCGGGCCAAGCTCGTCTCGAGCTTCGGTCGGGCTTCGGCCTGCCCATGGGCTGCAGGCCAATTTTACACTCTTATCAATATGAATGTTAACATGTCAATGTGAATATTCACATTGTCAATGGGCCGGGCCAGCCCCGGGCTGCAGGCGGGCTTTTGGCCGCCCATAGGCTGCAGGCTAATTTTATACTCTTATCAATGTGAATGTTAACATGTCAATGTGAATATTCATATTGTCAACAAGTCGGACCGGGCCGCCCATGGGCCGTGGGCGGGTTTCGCGCCACCACGGGACGGGGGCCAATTTTACACTCGTATTAATGTGAATGTTAACATGTCAATGTGAATATTCACATTGTCAACAGGTCGGGCCGGGCCGGGTCGGGCCCGCCCTAGACTGCTTGCCAATTTTATACTCTTATCAATGTGAATGTTAACATGTCAATGTGAATATTCACATTGTTAACAGGCCGGGCCGGGACTGCCCCGGGCCGCCCACGGGCCGTGGGCGGGTTTCGGGTAGCCACGAGACGCGTGCTAATTTTATACTCCTATCAATGTGAATGTTAACATGTCAATGTAAATATTCACATTGTCAACGGGCCGGGCCGGGCCATCCCGGGCCGCTGGCGGGCTTTTGGCCGCCCATGGGTCACGGACTAATTTTATACTTTTATCAATGTGAATGTTAACATATCAATGTGAATATTCACATTATCAACGGGTCGGACCGGGCCCGCCCCGGGCCGCCCATGGGCCGCGGGCGGGTTTCGTGCCACCACGGGACGGGGGCCAATTTTACACTCGTATTAATGTGAATGTTAACATGTCAATGTGAATATTCACATTGTCAACGGGCCGGCCCGAGCCGGGTCGGGCCCGCCCTGGGCTACTGGCCAATTTTATACTCTTATCAACGTGAATGTTAACATGTCAATGTGAATATTCACATTGTTAACAGTCCGGGTCGGGACCGACCCGGGGCGCCCACGGGCCGTGGGTGGGTTTCAGGTAGCCACGAGACACGTGCTAATTTTACACTCCTATCAATGTGAATGTTAACATGTCAATGTGAATATTCACATTGTCAACGGGCCGGGCCGGGCCCGCCCGGGGCCGCTGGCGGGCTTTTGGCCGCCCATGGGTTGCGGACTAATTTAATACTCTTATTAATGTGAATGTTAACATGTCAATGTGAATATTCACATTGTCAACGGGCCGGACCGGGCCCGCCCCGGGCCGCGGGCGGGTTTCGCCCCACCATGGGACGCGGGCCAATTTTACACTCCTATTAATGTGAATGTTAACATGTCAATGTAAATATTCACATTGTCAACGGGCCGGGCCCGCCCCGGCTCGTCGGCAGGTTTCAGGTCGCCCACGGGCCAATTTTACATTTCTACCAATTTGAATTTTAAAATATAAATTTTTACATCATTAAATTGCTAATCCTTCAAAAAATATTTATAAGGGTATCAAAATTGAATATAAGGGCATAAGTGTCCAAGAAAATAGTGTAAATCAAGAAAATGGACTTTATGGAATAAAACTATACATACATGGGACTAAATGGGTTAAAAAATTCCTTCATGGACTTCTTGGGTTAAAACACTTCTAAATTGGACTTATCAATAAAAATCCCTAAAACATAAGGTAAACATAATTCACACATTTATTTATTTATTATTGTTATTTTGACTATTTAATGATTTACTAGAATTTTGTTCCAATCCACATTGTTAGTTACAAATTTGCAATTATTAAACCAAAGAACGTGCATATTAAATAAAAGACATTGTAAATTAGTGTTTCTGTAAAGTTTTTTTAGTGCAAGTGTTGTTTGCGAAGTTACACAAATAAAACTTGCACCAAAATTGCTATCAAATTTTTTTTTTTATTTAATTTTTTGTTAAAAGTGTAATTATAATGCCTAAGTCCTATTTTGGTCTAATGGTGGCCCCTATTTCATTTGAAGATCGTGGAAAAATGACATTATCAATGATATTTAAAAAGAATTGCTTTTAACAAAACTAACAACAAGCTGATTTAGATGAAACTTGTTTCGTCATTTCCTCAGTTAGATTATGATATTTTCAAAATTGTTGTTCACAAATATGCGTAAAAATTAGCACCATATAATAATTTGGAAGTTTGGTGGTGCTTTTTGCATACCTAGTAGTTAATGCATTAATGGATAAGATTAGGAAGGGGCAAAATGGGAAGAAAAAAAAAAAGGCAAAAGAATCATAGAAAGGAGAGGAAACAAACACCTGAACAAATCCCAATAATTTAGTAGGTTGGGAAAAGAGGGGGATTTGATTTGATGAGTGGGAAAAGCAGCTAGAAAGTAACTTCTTTTTTTTTTTTTTTTTTTTGTGAGATAGGAAGTCACTTCTTTTTTTTGTGAGATAGGAAGTCACTTCTTAAGAAAGAGTAGACAATTTTATTTATTTATTTATGAGTTGGGAAGGAAATAATGGAAAGGGAGCCAGGGTCGGTCCTGAGGTTTGTAGGGTTTAAGGCGAATTATAAAAATAAAATTTTTTTAATATATATTTTTTTAATAAAAAATTTATGATTAAAATGATAAATATTCATAAATTTTTTATTCAAGTATACTTGCATATATAATCATTAAAATTATAAATTAAAATTTACTTTCATATATTAAGTGAACAATATTGTATATTGAATGTATGGTTTGGGTTTGGCCCAAACATTTTATTTGTTTTTTTTTTTTTTTATATATATTTTTATTTTAATAAATATGGGTCAAACCACATAAATATGAACTAAACCAAACATGGGCCCAATAAAACATTTTGGGCCCTTTAAATTGATCATAAAACAAAAAAAAAAAGACAAAAAAAAAGATTGGGCCTATAATAATTTATTAAATTTGGAGGCCCTTTTTTTAGGCCAAAATTGTGGGGCCTAAGGTACAAACCTTATTCGTCTTAGGCCAGGGCCGGCCTTGAAGGGAGCTTGTTTGATTAGCCTTTATTTTTGAAAAAAAATTAGGTGTACAGAAGATATTAAATATAAAATGCATGGATGTGATATAATGCGGTGTTTTAAAAAGTTGGTAAAAAATTAATTTTTTGACTTTTTTAATCTATTATGTCTTTTTGTGAGTAAAAAATATAAGAAGTGATATGACTCAAATGAGTAAAAAATTTAAAACTAACTTTTCATTTATTTCTCAAAACACTCCAATATAAATATTTATATCTATAAATACAAACATTGTTTGTAAATAAATATATTTGGTCGCATTTATATATTTTGTGTTTTATTATTTCTGTGTCCCAAACACAATTGTCATTTTTGCAATTCATTTGAAGCAAACAAAGAGTAGGTTTTTGTCTACGTGGTGACAATAGCCTCATCATCACCACCATGTAAAATATGTTCTATTGCTTTGTATACTTTTGTCACTTCTTAGGAGTTGTGAGAGGCACATGAGAAAAGCAGAGAGAGACTCTCAATTGTGCAATTGACTTGAGAGAAACAAGAAGTGAAATGCTATTTTGTAGCTCCTAATGCTTGCTATATAGCCTCCTCCTTTAGTAGCTATTGTTGATTTGTTGGGATATAGTGATGGGATATGATTCATGACCTTATATTGAATTATGAGGAAATAATTAGGTGCGATATTCGATTTATTAATGTTGTGTTTGATTGAGAGATTTAAAAAGAGAAAAAAAAAAAAAGGAAAAGAAAAAGGTGTGTGAAATTAGAAAAAATATAGGCATATTTTATTCATGTTTCACTTATTTTTTCTATTTTCTTTTTCAAATCCCTCTTTAAATTTTTCAACCAAATACAGCATAACTGTTGTTGATTTGTTGAGATATAGTGGAGGGATAAGATTCACAATTTACCATCAAAGGATCATCCTAATTAGTAAGGGAATATGCTCCTCTTCTTATTGAGTAGGGTTCGAATCCTCTACTACTCAAGTGGAACTCTGACGATTTAGGTAGATCAGCTAGTTTCTCTCAGTTTAGCTTGTAAAGATAGATCCTAAAGGCCCTGCCTTGGGAGTGTTCTGGATATCAAAAAAAAAAAAAAAAAAAGAAAAAGAAAAAAGGATTCACCATTATGAGAAAACAACAGGTACAATATTTGATGATTGATAATGTGTATTGTCGATTAATGTTTATTGACCCCTAATAAATTTTTTTTTTTTGTTGTTGATTAGAAACACTTGTCGCCCAAGTTGTTAATATTCAAGGTTGCTTGGCAAATTGAATTTTAGGTTTACAAAAAATTTTAATTTTTTAAAAAAAAAATACTACAAAATATTTTAAAAAACAAGTTAATTGCGCCAATTATTCATTTTTTCATACAATTAAAATAATCAGTTTTAAGCACACAAATTTTTTCACTTCATAATTAAAAAAAAAAAATACTAAAATATCAAATCTCAAAAGACCCCTTATTATGTTATTAATACTCTATGCAGCTAAATACATGTTAAGTATGAAAAGGTGTAATAAATTACTTTTTCACTTCTTATAGTGAGATTTTTTTATTATTTATTTATTTTTATTTTGTAACTTACCAACGCCTCCTTTGAAGTTTAAAAAAATTATAATTTACTCCACACATTTAATATAATAATGATCTTCCTCTCAATAAGGTTAAAGTAGGCAAAATTTATGCAAATAGTATGTAGATACTAAAAAAATAGATACACATTTAGAAGAAAATATATCACAATACATTTTTTTTTCTTAATTTATACGACTTATGAATTATTGATAAAAAAACCTAATTGTTATGTGAATTAAACTTCAAAAAAGATTAGTGTAATTATGTTTAAAATGTATTACTAAGGGATTGTTTGGGGTGTCTTAAATAAGTTTATTTTTTGTCTTTTTAGACTAAAAAGTTAAGGTTGAAAATATGAATGTTTGGGTTAACTTTTTGACTTTTTATGAAAAAATATGTAATAAAAAATTGTAAAAATTGGTTTGTAAGGAAAAATTAGAATTGGGAGTTGTGCAGCCGTAATTGTTAACTTTTGGTGAATAGTGATAATTTTTTAACTTTTTGAATAACTTTTTGACTTTTTGACTTTTTTGAGACTTCCTAAACTTGACCTAATTGTATTTTACTCATGCCTCAAGAGAGATGAGTGTAATTTACTTCTTTTTCTTTTTCTTTTTCTTTTTTTTCTTTTCTTTTACTTTGATCCATATCACAAAAAAAAAAAAAGTTTCTTACAGCCACAACCTCCAACATGATCCAAAAAATGTGATTCACAACACTGAACTTTCCATACCGCTCATTTTCCACACTTCTCCTTTCCTCTAGATACTTTCCTAATACCACCCACACCCTCACAGCTTACCACCTCATCATTTTCTTAAAATAATCTCTTAACACTCAATCTTCCATTATAGAAAAAATACCATAAAAGAGAGACAGAGAAGAGGAAAAGAAATATGAAAAGTAAAAGAAAAAAAAAAGGAGAGATTCCTCTCTAGTTTATTGAGTGAAATGGAGCGTACTTTAGACTCGTAGAGCCTACCATGATTTTTATTTCGATTATTTGAATCGCTATATAAAGCTCGTCGAGTAGTTTATACTTGTAAAAAATTATATTGATTGGATATTAGGAGTTCTTTGATCAGAATACATTTTTGTTAACAATTTATTTTTATAATCATATTTATCATTGACGAAAATGTGTTTCAATCAAGAAGCTATTGATATTCAATCAACATGATTTTTTACAAGCATGAAGTACTCGACGAGTTTTACACATTAAATTGTTTGAATCATTAAAATGGGAACCATGGTGAGTCCTAAGGGCCCAACAGTATGCTCTAGTGTACACAATAGACCGGAGAGAAGTTTCTCCCAATATGTTAGTGGTAAGTTACAAAAGCAATAACAATTTTACAATTTTTTATTTTTTATTTTTTATTTTTATAAACTTATCTTTTATTGTAGCAAAGTTTCTGAGTAATATGGAAATTTTCTAAGCTCCACTTAAATGAAATTTTCCAAAGAATATTCCAACTATACAGAGATCATACTGTTTTGTAGTAAAGTTTTACAGATAACCAATAATTTTTCGCCACATCAAAAAATTAATAAATGAGTGGGTAACAACCAATTTAGCATTTAACAGGCTGTACAGACAACTTAAAATGGACTAATATTTTAAGTTAAATTTTTGTAAAATTATTATAAAGTATCATATTGTTTTTTTATATTTTTTATAAAAATTTAAAAATTATTAAAATAATATGTTTGTAAACAAGGTGAACTTCTCCTCCCTTTGCAAACCTGTTACAACCAAATCCCCTGATCTCTTTCCCATCTCCCTCTCGCCCAATTCCATTTCTATCTCTACAGACCCTAATAACTTCTTTCTTCTTTCTTCTCTCATTGTCTCCAATACTCTCAATAAATCAATAGCTTACCCATATCCTCTGCTCCCTAAAACTGGACCTCTTTATTATTTCTTACTAAATAGAATTATTATTTTATATGTATGTGCATCTCTATTTGTATATAATATAAAAATGAATCCAAAAAGAGAGTGAGGTTTAGATAGCACAAAATATTATAGAGAGAGAATTAATTTTGTTCCTTCTTTTTAGAAATTTCCTTTTTTTTTTTAATTGAAAATGGGGGTTTTAGATGGAAAAATTAATAAAAGTTGCCGAGGCAATATGGGTGTTTGAGAAGTAAATTTTTTTGTAAGTTTTTTTAGTTGTAGGATATTATTAGAGAAATTTTTTTTTTGTATTTGGGAAGATAGTTGGATTTTTTTTGTAGTTGGATGTGATATTTATGAGAGAAAAAATGAAATGATTATGGAGTTTGATGTGATATTTTGTTTGAATTTATTTTTTTTAAGTTTTGTAACTAATTTGTCTTTTAGGCTTCGTTTGGGAATAGGCTTTTTTAGTAACTTTTTTGACTTTTTGGCTAAAATGTGATGTAAAAAAAATTAGTATGTTTGAGATGACTTTTTGACTTTTTACGAAAAGCTGTGTAAAAAATGAAAAAAAATAGAATATTTGACTTTTTGGTATGAGTTGTTAGCTTTTTGATTTTTTTAGTAACTTTTTGACTAAAATGGACACTTGCCAAATGTGAAAAAAAAAAAAAACTAACTTCCCAAACACCCCCAATGAGTGACAGAGTTGGTTTGGTTATAGGGGTGTTTGGCAACTTAGGTTTAGGCTTTTTTTGGGTTAAATTTTACAAAAAAAGATAAAATACGTTAAAATAATTAATAAAATAAAATATCACATCAAATTCATAATTATTTTACATTTTCTTTCACAAACATCATATCTAACTATAAAAAAATTCAACCATTTTTCCAAATACAAAATTTTAACTTACTAAAATAATTAAAAGTTAAAATAACCTACTAAGGGTCCGTTTGGGAAGAGCTATTCCAGGCTTTTTTGGCTATTTTAGTCACAAAAGACAAAATAGGCTATTTTAGTCACAAAAAATAAAACATCACATCTAACCCATAATCATTACACTCTTCTCTCACAAAAAAAGTCAAAAAAATCAAAAAGTTATTCCCAAACCAAGCTTTTAAGGCCAAACTAAAATAGTCAAAAAAGTTAAAAAGTCAATCCACTTTCTAAACGGAGGCTAAAATAGTAATTTTTCAAGAATAATGCTTGGGACCCCCTTTTGGGGGTCACCCCTCACCCCCTTGCCACGTGGCGGGGGATGATTGGAGGAGCAGAAAAAAAAAAAAAAAAAAAAAAAAAAAAAAAAAAAAAAAAAAAAAAGTAACCAATGAGAGAGAGAGGGGGTCAAAGGGGTGGAGAAAAAGGGAGGATGAATCATTATTGATTTTCCAAACATCCACATAATTGGTGGTTGAAGATGATATGTGTCCATTTGGAAACTTTGGTTAAAAGTTGCGTTTTGCAACTTGTCCAAAAAAGTTAGATGGGCTTTTTTCATATAAAAGTCATTTGGAAAGGTCCAAAAAAAATTATCTGTGAAATTACAATTATACCCTTCATATTATTTAAGGTTATACATGAGCAAAAATATAAATTTTCTAAATTAGGTGAGATAATTTGATCATTTTATTATGATGTAATATCATAGATAAATATTAACTAAAAAAATCAAAAATAATTTTTTACTAATTTCTTAAAACACTTTTTAAAAAATCAAAAAAATTAACAATTAAAAATTAATTTTTAACCGTCTACTCAAAATTATATTGCCCTGATGGATTTACCAATGGCATGCATGGGTTTAGTCATTGCGCAGAAATTAATTGAAAGAAAATTAATATTACTATAATGTTGCGTAGTAGGAGGATATGCGGCTGATGGCAACTGAGAATGGTGGCTAGAGAGAGAGAGAGAGAGAGAGAAACATGATGAAGGAACGAAAAGAGAGATGCAAATATGTTTGTGGAGAAAACAACAGCTTGATGAGACTCTTTTGTCAAAAAAATAAATAAATTGACGAGACTCTTGAGTATGACGCCCGACTTTACTTTTTCAATAATGATTCATTCCATTAAAAATATCACCACTAATAATATTAATGTATTAAAAAAATAGAAAAAAAAAAATACAATTTCAAGATCAAAACATCATATCATTTCTGGCGGGATCCACTGTCACCTAATTAGTGGGAGCACTAATTAGTGCTCCCAAACATTTTTCTTACTTTTTAGTCTTTTGTTACTTGCCAGGATAGTATTGGCCATCCGTAAATTTACCACTATGTAGCATCTCTTTAAAAAAAAAAAAAAAAAAAAAAAAAAAAAAAGTGTATTTTCTTACCACAATAATAGAGATCATTAATTTTAGAACTCTGAAAAGATCACTAATGACATGACACTCAATAAAAAAAGAAAAAAATACAACACTAAGACCAAAACATCAAATCATTCATGGTGGAACCCACTACCACATCATTAGTGGCAACACTAATTAGTGCTCTCACTCATTTTTCATTTTCTTATCTCTTTTTTTTTTTTTTTTTTTTTCATATTATCTCTTTTTTTAGGATTATTTACCAATAAATCCTACTTCACAATATGTTATACCAAATAGTCCCACTTTTTATCTTTTAGACCACCTAGTCCTGCTGGTGGGTTTAGTTGGTCCCGTTAATTTGTTTTCCATATTTTGGTGTAGGTTTTTGGACGGTCATGTCCTTTGGGGTAATGTGGGGATGTCGTTTTGTGGCCTCCGTTTTGTCTAATTATGAGTATACATTCAAAAACTTATGGAGGTAGGGTTTTCGTATTTCAATGTGTGTGCTGACGGCTGTGTGACATTCCGCAGAGGTTCAGAGCATTGCAGTGTATAGGCCGTTCTTTAACTGGTACGTTTATTTGTCTTTTGGGTCGTTCAGCTTTGTTATTCATTGTACGTATTTTACAGTGTGGTCTGTCTGTGATTTTCATGGTGTAACATGTGTGGGTTGTTCCTCGGTGTTGGCCGATCATGGTGTTAATTGCGTCTGTGTGTTTAGATGAGTCGTTGTTGATGGCGCGTGCTGCGTGACTGGTGTTATTATTTCCTTCCGGTGTTAACACTGGTTTCGAAGTGTCACTTTATCCCGACGGGATGTGCTTTGTTTGAGTGACGTCGGAAAATGAGTTCCACGTGGGAGGGGAGTCAAACTTCCGGTTGTGTGTCTTGCCCCGTTTATGGCGTGTTTTTCAATTTTCATCTGTTGTTACTGCCCCCCTCATCAATTATTTTTCACATTCGCAGGAAGATGGACGATGCAATTAGGCTAATATGTTGTTACGGTAATGTCAATGCCGCTATTAATTTACAAGTTCCATTTCGATTTGACGACGTCGTCCGTTGTGTGTGTGAAAAGTTCGAAGGGCTCACACCTGCCGATGCCTGTTTTTTCTTCAAGATTCCCGATTACAACAATTTTATATTGCAGAACGACGTTGATGTGGCGAACATGGTGTGCCTCGCACGGTCTTTTCAATTGCGACGCGTTGATGTACTAATTGAAGTCCGTCGCGCAGGAGTCGGAGATAATGCAAACATCCAATTACTGTCAGCTATCTGTGAGCTGGCAGATGTGTTTGACGAGTCAGACGTGGATGACGAAGAGGATTTACTTGCAAATTTCTGCCCTCACGTTGACAAGGTGTTCTTGTCTGCCCAATGGGCTAACGGGATTCAATGTATTGGCCAAAGTTTTGAAGGTGGAGCGGACGAATTCCGGAGTGTTCTTCGCAAGTATGCTGTCGAATATGGTTTCCGTTTTAAATATATAAAAAACGATTCTGTACGAATCACAGCAGTATGCACGATGAGGGAATCGAAGGGATGCATGTGGTCGGTACACGTACGCGTTTTGCATGCTAACGGATTTTTTTACCTTCGCAAATGGAATAAGGATTACATATGTGGCGTAGCTGTTCGGACCTCGAAAAACCCCAGGGCTGGTTTAGATTTAGTGTCAGACGTTATTTCTGAACGGGTACGTGACAAGCCACTAACGCACCCCACAGATGTGGTTTACGACCTGAAAAAAGACTATGGCTTGGAGGTTAGCTACCAGGTTGCGTGGTTAGGTGTTGAAAAAGCTCGTGGTGAGATGTTTGGTGCACACTCCATTTCGTTCGACCAATTGCGGTGGTACAGTGCCATTGTCACTGAAACCAACCCTGGAAGTTATGTCAACATTGACTGTGACGAACACAACAACCGTTTCCTAAGGTTTTTCGTATCATTCAAAGCATGTATCGATGGATTCAACCATTGCCGTCCATTACTATTTTTGGATGGGACTTTTCTGAAGAGAAAATTCAAAAGTCATTTGCTAGCTGCTACTGCAAAGGATGGCAATCAAAGTACTGTTCTAATGTTGCCACAAAAAATTTTTATTTGTACAGCTATAAATTCATTTTTCTGTTCATGACACAATGTTCCCATGCACATTCAATCAAACAAATATTAACTGCTCTCACCAACATACCACCACCATATTTGTAAACTAAACTCACAATATCTCTTTTTAGGTCTTTTCCCTATAGCCGTCGCGATTGTTGATTCGGAGAACACCGAAAACTGGTCATGGTTCTTGGGACATCTCGCAAATGTTGTCAATAGTCATAGGACCCTTACGTTCGTATCTGACCGACATGCAGGCTTATTGGAATCAATACCAATCATTTTCCCCACAGCCCACCACGCATTCTGCCTACAACATCTGCAGCGCAACTTGCAACATAGGTTGCGATATGTCAACACTTCATACCGAGCGGGAATGTTGACTAAATTCTGAGCTTGTGCTTACGCACCTACTGTGTCTTCATTCAACCAATGCGTTGAGGAATTTACCAAATGTGGACGTAAGGTTGTTCCATCGTTCTTAAAAGATTTACCCCTTCATTATTGGGCTAACGCTTACTTCCAGTACGTATTTTAATCTTCTTTCTTGCCATTTTAACTCTTTCAACATTTACATGCCATTTGTCTACGTCCACACTAATATCATAATTTTTCACAAACAGCGGTTCATGGTACGGTGAGATGAGTTCCAATGCTGTTGAATCGTTTAACTCATGGATACGGGAAGCAAGACACCTACCAATAACTCAACTGGTTGACAGTATTCGAGTAAAGATTATGCGCCAAATGTCGAAACGTATAATCAAGTCAAATGCGTGGCCCGGAGTTATTTGCCCAAAAATAGAAGCTCATTTGGTTGAAGCGTACAATAAAGGTAGATCATGGATCGTCAGTGTAACAACCCTCGTATCGATTACCGTATAACCACTGAATTATATACTGATTACTGATAAACCGGACTGTTAATGACTGATAATTGAACTGATTAAAGTACTGGACAGACCGATTGAAATCGAAACTGCAACTGAATAAGTTTACATACTGAATTGCATGTTTTATCTGTTGATTGTTTGACTACCTGTTTAAATGTATGTGTTTAAACTGTTAGTTGAAGGCCTTATCGGCGGCCGATTTAGAAACCGTTGGATGTTTTATAATCAGCATAATATTTGTGATTTAATGATATTTTTTATCTGAAAATTGATTAGGAATGATTAAAGTAGGTTGAATTGAGTTAATTATGGACTTAGGCTTATTTACGAATTTGCCACTCATAGTGGACCATTGTTTACTATCATTGTTGAGCCTTAGACTTGTTCACATTGAGCAAAACATTTCCTCAGCCCTTCTTGTTGCCCTTAGCCGACCAAAGAGATTAGAGAGAGGGAGAGTTAAGAGAAATTTGGGTTCATTTGTTGAAATTGCTTGAATCTCCAAGAATTGAAGTGTACTTGCTAAATTGATCTTCTAGGCTCCCAAATTGAAGATTTAGGTAAGAAAATTTCCATCTTCTTGCTATGTTTTAAGTCCATCTTGCATGCATCATGATCATATAGTAATGTAAGTCTTGATTGAGCTCATATAGGTTGATTCAAGATAGAATTCATGCATGCATGTAGAGATTAGTGAATTTGGAGGTGAATTCATGCTTGAATGATGCATGCATGTCCATGTTTCCATTATAGTTCATGATTTCAGAATGTTTTCCAACTATTGAGCTCTCTAAAGCAAGATTTGAAGATTAAATTGGGTTTGAAGCTCATGCATTGCATGTTTTAAACTTGTTCTTGAAAATGGTTTGAAATTGGCTTCAATTGACCAACCATTGGCCCTTGCATGTGCAAAATAGTTTTTGAAACTTGTTATACATTGAGTTTGAAGTGTTTTTCCAGAAATTGGGGCCAAGAGGTTGAGTTTTGAATGATTGAATGCTTGGTTCGAACTTGGGAGACAAATCTGGAAATCCCAGATTTTGCTTCCTCGCTCGAGCGAAGGATTCCTCGCTCGAGCGAGCACCTTTATTCAGGGATCCGCTCGAGCGAGCATCAAGCGTGGTATCGCGCGTAAAAATCGAGCAACCAGAAGTTTTCCGCTCGAGCGAAGGGTTGTTCGCTCGAGCGAATCCTTTGATTTTGTAACCTCGCTCGAGCGAAGGAAGGCTCGCTCGAGCGAGACCCCTGTTTTCAGCAACTTTTGAAAAGTGCCTTCCAACTGTATTTTTGCATCCTCATCTCATCCTAGGCATTCTTAGGCCTAGTTTAATGCATCTTAATGAGGATTTAGACATAGAACCACACCGAGGGAATTTAGAGATTTAATTATCATCCTTTCCAACTGTAAACTTAGTGTGTGTTCTATTGATTGACTGTTTAGGGTTGACTCACGGGGACGCGCTCTAGCTATTGATAGCCCAATCACTGTGAGTAACAGATGTGTAAAGATATGTTCAAAATGGTTATCTTTTGAATACTGTTTACCGAACTGTTTACTGAACTGATAATATTTACTGAATGAATGTATGTCCTATTTCCTGAACTGTATTGTGGCATCCTTAGCACCTACTGTTATTGACTGTTACAGAGCTCTGTCGGTTTCCTTGTGGAACCATACCGTTTACCGAATGATTGGCCATCATTACTGTTGGGTCTATTAAGGCCCGGTCCTTTTGGACCTACTGTTATAGGCTATTGGATGTACCACATATGACTGATTGATTGAAATACTGAAAGACTGAAACTACTGTTTAATGAATTGATTTCATTTACTGCAAGGACATTCATTCATAACCTCTTTACGCTTTATGTTATTCACTGGGCTTTAGCTCACTGTTATATATATATGTAGGTTCTCAGCCGCCAGACCGAAGCTAGGAGCGTGGGATTGGTCCCCAGTTTTGTCAGCCAGCCTATGTGCCTCACTGTGAGGTTCCGAGACGCCATGCCATGGCTTGGGGTGTTTTTGTGTCCCCACTAGTCTCCTACTGTTTTGTACTGTTGTACTTTTTGTATAGACTGTTTTACTGTACTGTTATTGAGGGATTGAGTTCCCGTACTGAATATCTGTAATGCTTGTATATACTGTACTGGTCTGAATGCATAAATGTATGGAAAATGTTTTTGACATACAGATTTTCACAGCTCAATGGACACTAGTTATTTACTGTATTGGCTTCCGCCAGGCCCTGTACTCTGATTGATTGTATTACTGTTCAGTAGGCCTTTGGTAATCTCGGATTTACTGGCCGGTTACGGGACTAAACCCATAGGGCCGGGTTTGGGTCGTGACAGAGTGGTATCAGAGCGATACTTAACCACGAGTTATACCACACACACGTGTCCAAATGAGCTATAGGGTGTCCTAGAAAAGCAATTAGGGCATCTCATGAATTTGAAAAGTGTGTGTTTATGACTGACTGAATAAATGTTAAACTGTTTAATTGTACAACTGTTTATAATGATAACTGTATAATTGCTTATAGTGAAATGGATAATGCAAATGAAACTGAAGCATCATCCTCCGAGGCCAGAATGGCCAGACTTGAACAAATGATGGAACTGGTAATTGAAAGATTAGACCGACAACAGAACCAACAGCCCCCACCTCCTCCTCCTCCGGTGCAACCGGAACAGAATGCACCAAATGTGCAGAATGTGAATGTTAATGAGATGGATATTATTGCACTGACTCAGAAATTCAGCAAAATGAAACCGCCGTCCTTTCAGGGAGGCTTAGAACCGTTAAAGGCTGAAGCTTGGGTTCTCGAAACTGAAAAGCTGTTTGAAGTGTTTCCGTGCTCAGAAGCACACAAGGTATTGTTAGCCACCTTTACCCTGCAGGAAGAAGCTAGAAGGTGGTGGATGTTGACCCGTGATGCAAACACTGTAATGACTTGGGCTCAGTTCAAGGAGTCCTTCTTTGAAAAATATTTTCCTCAGTGTATCAGAGACAGAAAAGTGACTGAGTTTGAACAGCTGCGACAGGGCAAATTGTCAGTTGCAGAGTATGAGAAGCAATTTACCGAACTTGCTAGGTATGCACCACATATGGTGGATACCGATTACAAGAAGGCCAGGAGATTTGAAGGCGGCCTCAATGCTGCTATACAGGATCGGATAAATGTTCTGAAAATGCCAACTTATGTAGGTGTTCTCGACCGGGCTTTGATGGCCGAGGTAAATATTGTAGCAGTGAAACAATCAGAAACACCGACAAGTGAGTGGCAAGGAAAAAGGCAAGGTTTCAAGTTTAAGAAAGGCAAGCATAACTCAGCCAACAAGAAACAGAATACGGGGTCGACGACCAGCCCCAGCCAAGGGAGCGGGTTTACTCCACCGTGCTCTACATGTGGCAACAAACACAAGGGAGTTTGCTATCAGGTTTCTGGAGCTTGTTTCAGATGTGGCAAAGTGGGCCACAGAATTAAAGATTGCCCTTCAGCTCCACCAGCTAGTGGTAAAGCTGCACCGAGTGCAGCAGCATCAAATGTAGCCCCGAAGCCTAACCCCAAAACTACCGGGAAGGAGCCTATGAGGCAGGGCCGAGTATTTGCCCTAGTACCGGGAGACGTTCAGAATACCGAGACCGTTGTGTCAGGTATCCTCTCTATTTGTGCTCAAAATGCATATGTATTGATTGATTCAGGGTCTACACATTCTTATGTGTCACATGCTTTTTCGCGTAAATTGAATAGACCCTTAGAACCCATGAATTACTTGCTAGCTGTATCATCACCTGTTGGGGGATCCATGAGATGTGCATATATGTATCCTGCTTGTGAGATTATTGTTGGGGATATGCACCTATTTATTGATTTACTGCCATTGAACATAGATCATTTTGATGTGATATTGGGGATGGACTGGTTACAAAAATATCATGCTACTATCGATTGTGTGACCAAGCAAGTTGTTTTCCGTCCGCCGGGTTTACCCGAATTTGTATTTAGTGGAGTTGGAGTAGTACCTCCTCCATATCTGATTTCTTCTGTAAAGGCTGTCAAACTGATTAGAAAGGGGTGTAAGGGCTATCTGTGTTCTATACTGACTGTATCTGCTACTGATAATGTTAAAACTGATGTGAATTGCATTCCTATAGTTAGAGAATTCCCAGATGTATTTCCAGATGATCTACCAGGGGATTTGATTGACAGGGAGATTGAGTTCATTGTTGATGTAGTACCGGGTACACAGCCGTTATCGAAAGCTCCCTACAGAATGGCTCCAACCGAACTGAAAGAACTGAAGGTACAATTGCAGGAACTGCTGGACAAGAAATTTATCAGGCCTAGTACTTCACCGTGGGGCGCGCCTGTTTTATTTGTGAAGAAGAAAGATGGCTCACTAAGACTGTGCATTGATTACCGCGAACTGAATAAGGTAACCGTAAAGAACAAATATCCTTTACCGCGTATTGATGACCTGTTTGATCAGTTACAGGGTGCACAAGTGTTTTCCAAAATTGACCTTAGATCGGGGTACCATCAATTGAAAGTCAAACCGGAAGACATTGATAAAACTGCTTTCAGAACGAGGTATGGCCATTATGAATTTTTAGTTATGCCATTCGGAGTCACGAATGCCCCAGCTGCATTTATGGACCTTATGAACAGAATTTTCAAACCATACCTTGATGACTTCATTGTAGTATTTATTGATGACATATTGATATATTCTAAGACTGTAGAAGAACATGAACAGCATCTGAGACTTGCCCTGCAAACCTTAAGAGAACAGAAACTGTATGCTAAACTGTCTAAGTGTGAATTTTGGCTTGACCATGTTATGTTTTTGGGGCATGTTGTTAGCAAAGATGGAATTTCTGTTGATCCGCAGAAAATTGAAGCTGTAGTGAACTGGCCTAGACCAACAAATGTGACTGAAGTCCGAAGCTTTTTGGGACTGGCTGGATACTACAGAAGATTTGTCAAAGATTTCTCCAAAATTGCCTTACCACTGACTCAACTGACTCAGAAAGGGACACCATTTGACTGGACTGATCAGAGGGAATCAGCATTTCAGGAGTTGAAAACTAGACTTGTGACTGCACCAATTCTGACTCTACCTACAGGTACTGATGGTTACACTGTTTTTAGTGATGCCTCTCATAAGGGTTTGGGATGTGTTTTAATGCAGAATGGGAGAGTTATTGCTTATGCTTCCCGACAGTTGAGACCGCATGAAAAGAATTACCCAACCCATGATCTTGAACTTGCTGCAGTAGTTTTTGCATTGAAAATTTGGCGTCACTATTTGTATGGAGCGACATGTGAAGTGTATACTGACCACAAGAGCCTGAAGTACTTTTTCACTCAGAAAGAACTGAATATGAGACAGCGGAGATGGCTTGAACTGATCAAAGACTATGACCTACAGATTTTGTACCATCCGGGAAAAGCCAACACCGTTGCCGATGCTTTGAGCCGAAAATCGATTACCAACTTAGCCTGTTTGCTAACTGGACAGAAAGAGTTGCTTCTTGATCTGGAAAAGTCTGAAATTGAAATCGTTTTGAAGGAACAAGGTGGAATCTTAGCTGCTATTTCTGCTCAACCAGCCTTGATTGAGGAAATTAAAGAAAAACAACAACTGGATGATTACTTGAAGAAGGTTACTGAAGAAAGGGATTCAAAACCGAGACCGGGGTTCAAATTTGAGAACAATATACTGAAATTCCAAGACAGACTGTGTGTACCAAATGACATTGAATTGAAAAGAAGAGTTCTGCAAGAAGGCCACAGTTCGAAGTTCTCTATTCACCCAGGGAATACGAAAATGTACCAAGATTTGAAACAAAATTTCTGGTGGCCAGGAATGAAGAAGGAGATCGCCGACTTTGTGTCTAAGTGTCTCCATTGTCAACAGGTCAAAGCTGAACATCAACGACCTGCCGGATTACTGCAACCCTTACCCATACCAGAATGGAAATGGGAGCATATCACGATGGATTTTATCGTTGGATTACCGCGCTCCGGGAAAGGTATGGACTCTATTTGGGTTATTGTTGATAGACTGACTAAATCTGCACACTTCTTACCTGTCAAGACAATCTATAATGCGGACAAACTGGCTGTCATCTATATTGATGAAATTGTGAGATTGCATGGAGTGCCTGTATCTATTGTTTCTGACAGGGATTCGAAGTTTACATCGAGGTTCTGGCAGAGCCTACAGACTGCATTGGGTACTGAATTGAGGCTGAGTAGTGCCTATCATCCTCAGACAGATGGACAGTCAGAAAGGACAATCCAAACTCTAGAAGACCTACTGAGAATGTGTGTACTGGACTTTCAGGGAAATTGGGAAAGTCATCTGCCGTTGGCTGAATTCGCCTACAACAACAGCTACCATTCGAGTCTTGGAATGGCGCCTTTCGAGGCATTGTATGGCAGAAAATGTAGATCTCCAATCTGCTGGGCAGAAGTTGGAGATGGGCCGTTGCTTGGGCCCGAAATTGTTTATGAAACAACCGAAAAGGTAAAACTGATACAGCAAAGACTGAAAACTGCACAGAGTAGACAGAAGAGTTATGCAGATGTCAGAAGACGGGATAGAGAGTATGAAGTGGGTGATCACGTTTTTGTGAAAGTGACACCAATGAAAGGCCAGACTCGTTTTGGAGTCAAAGGCAAGTTAGCGCCGAGGTATGTCGGACCGTATCAGATTATTGAGAAAATCAATCCGGTGGCGTATCAAGTTGCGCTCCCTCCTGAAATGGAGCATATGCATAACGTCTTCCACATTTCGATGTTGAGAGACTATCTTCGTGATCCGTTTCATGTGATCGAGCCTACCCGTATCGTGTTGAGTGATGACTACACCTACGAGGAACGGCCTATACAGATTGTAAACCGACGGATCAAGAAACTGAGAAACAAAGAGATTCCGCTAGTGAAAGTAGACTGGCAAAACCATGGTGGTGTGTATGCCACTTGGGAGAGGGAAGATGACATGGCTAGGCGATATCCGGATTTGTTCCCGCTGAATCCTGTTTTCTTCCAAACTGAAGGTAACTCGAGTTTAGAGGACTAAACTCCTTATAAGGAGGGGAGACTGTAACAACCCTCGTATCGATTACCGTATAACCACTGAATTATATACTGATTACTGATAAACCGGACTGTTAATGACTGATAATTGAACTGATTAAAGTACTGGACAGACCGATTGAAATCGAAACTGCAACTGAATAAGTTTACATACTGAATTGCATGTTTTATCTGTTGATTGTTTGACTACCTGTTTAAATGTATGTGTTTAAACTGTTAGTTGAAGGCCTTATCGGCGGCCGATTTAGAAACCGTTGGATGTTTTATAATCAGCATAATATTTGTGATTTAATGATATTTTTTATCTGAAAATTGATTAGGAATGATTAAAGTAGGTTGAATTGAGTTAATTACGGACTTAGGCTTATTTACGAATTTGCCACTCATAGTGGACCATTGTTTACTATCATTGTTGAGCCTTAGACTTGTTCACATTGAGCAAAACATTTCCTCAGCCCTTCTTGTTGCCCTTAGCCGACCAAAGAGATTAGAGAGAGGGAGAGTTAAGAGAAATTTGGGTTCATTTGTTGAAATTGCTTGAATCTCCAAGAATTGAAGTGTACTTGCTAAATTGATCTTCTAGGCTCCCAAATTGAAGATTTAGGTAAGAAAATTTCCATCTTCTTGCTATGTTTTAAGTCCATCTTGCATGCATCATGATCATATAGTAATGTAAGTCTTGATTGAGCTCATATAGGTTGATTCAAGATAGAATTCATGCATGCATGTAGAGATTAGTGAATTTGGAGGTGAATTCATGCTTGAATGATGCATGCATGTCCATGTTTCCATTATAGTTCATGATTTCAGAATGTTTTCCAACTATTGAGCTCTCTAAAGCAAGATTTGAAGATTAAATTGGGTTTGAAGCTCATGCATTGCATGTTTTAAACTTGTTCTTGAAAATGGTTTGAAATTGGCTTCAATTGACCAACCATTGGCCCTTGCATGTGCAAAATAGTTTTTGAAACTTGTTATACATTGAGTTTGAAGTGTTTTTCCAGAAATTGGGGCCAAGAGGTTGAGTTTTGAATGATTGAATGCTTGGTTCGAACTTGGGAGACAAATCTGGAAATCCCAGATTTTGCTTCCTCGCTCGAGCGAAGGATTCCTCGCTCGAGCGAGCACCTTTATTCAGGGATCCGCTCGAGCGAGCATCGAGCGTGGTATCGCGCGTAAAAATCGAGCAACCAGAAGTTTTCCGCTCGAGCGAAGGGTTGTTCGCTCGAGCGAATCCTTTGATTTTGTAACCTCGCTCGAGCGAAGGAAGGCTCGCTCGAGCGAGACCCCTGTTTTCAGCAACTTTTGAAAAGTGCCTTCCAACTGTATTTTTGCATCCTCATCTCATCCTAGGCATTCTTAGGCCTAGTTTAATGCATCTTAATGAGGATTTAGACATAGAACCACACCGAGGGAATTTAGAGATTTAATTATCATCCTTTCCAACTGTAAACTTAGTGTGTGTTCTATTGATTGACTGTTTAGGGTTGACTCACGGGGACGCGCTCTAGCTATTGATAGCCCAATCACTGTGAGTAACAGATGTGTAAAGATATGTTCAAAATGGTTATCTTTTGAATACTGTTTACCGAACTGTTTACTGAACTGATAATATTTACTGAATGAATGTATGTCCTATTTCCTGAACTGTATTGTGGCATCCTTAGCACCTACTGTTATTGACTGTTACAGAGCTCTGTCGGTTTCCTTGTGGAACCATACCGTTTACCGAATGATTGGCCATCATTACTGTTGGGTCTATTAAGGCCCGGTCCTTTTGGACCTACTGTTATAGGCTATTGGATGTACCACATATGACTGATTGATTGAAATACTGAAAGACTGAAACTACTGTTTAATGAATTGATTTCATTTACTGCAAGGACATTCATTCATAACCTCTTTACGCTTTATGTTATTCACTGGGCTTTAACTCACTGTTATATATATATGTAGGTTCTCAGCCGCCAGACCGAAGCTAGGAGCGTGGGATTGGTCCCCAGTTTTGTCAGCCAGCCTATGTGCCTCACTGTGAGGTTCCGAGACGCCATGCCATGGCTTGGGGTGTTTTTGTGTCCCCACTAGTCTCCTACTGTTTTGTACTGTTGTACTTTTTGTATAGACTGTTTTACTGTACTGTTATTGAGGGATTGAGTTCCCGTACTGAATATCTGTAATGCTTGTATATACTGTACTGGTCTGAATGCATAAATGTATGGAAAATGTTTTTGACATACAGATTTTCACAGCTCAATGGACACTAGTTATTTACTGTATTGGCTTCCGCCAGGCCCTGTACTCTGATTGATTGTATTACTGTTCAGTAGGCCTTTGGTAATCTCGGATTTACTGGCCGGTTACGGGACTAAACCCATAGGGCCGGGTTTGGGTCGTGACAGTCAGCCAATCCACTGACACAGTGTTCGAGGTTCACTCTTTCCCATCCGTCATGATTGACGTTGACAAACGTACATGTTCCTGTTTCAAATGGAAAATAAATGGATTTCCATGCTCCCATGCAGTTGTTGCTATTCAGAATAGCGGCCTCGACTTGTACGATCTAGTCGCTGAATTTTACCACGTCAGTGCTTACCGCAAATCATACCAACAAGACATACAACCCATTCCTACTGTGGAGAAACCATCATTCAATCCTAAGGATTTTGTCATCCAACCACCCACAGTAAAGCGACCACCCGGCCGGCCTAAAAAAAAAGAATTCTTTCCCAAGGCGAAGAAGCGCAACAAATTCGATGCGGCCGGTGTCAACGCATGGGTCACCACAATCGCACAACATGCAAGGAACCAATTTAGATTCGAAAACACACAACTATCCGCACTACATACTTTTATTTTTGTTCGCAACTGCTTGCATCTAAATAAGTGGGTATTCCACATCCACAACCTACACCAGTATGCCAGTCAAGGTTACAACAAACATTTCACAGCTTACAGTTTATTAGCAAAGTGTGAACATTTCATAGTTCATTACTCTTAATAATTTTTGAACTTGTTATATTTTACTTTGTTACACCCGCATTGTCATTTTGTCTTACTCCCTTTATTCTGAGTATGCCATTAACACTGTCACTGTTTGGTTACGCACAACCACAAGCTAAAACTGTATGGAAGACAAATTTGCACCAAACATTTTACATATTCCAGTCCATAAGTGCGGGTTGATCAATTCAAACCGCGACACCATTACTGCCTTTTCAACTTGTTAATTCACATTTTTACAAACTATATGACATTCGAAACATTACTGTATTACGTGTATGTTGTTACCGTGTTCAAATAGTAAACATATCACACATACATATTTCAGCACCACAACTTCAACGCAAACAGAATTTTTTTTTAACGACACAATGTCTCAATCACAGAAAAATGCACACCCACACAATGCGACCCTCACCTAACCCACTAAACACACACCACATACAACCACAACCGATACACATTGTCATACAACCACCTGCGTCTCTTCTACTAAACAATCACACATACCATACACCAAAAAAACCTGGACAGTTTCCATATCCAAACAAAACAATTTCACTTATCAAATTTTAATCATACGTCTTAAAGCAAACATAATTACAGCATAACTATTCTAATAACAATTCAAAAACCAATAATCTAGATTTCACCATAATGATGTCCAGCCAAAAAAACAAAACCACAAACCCCATTGAGTGTATCATATATTACTTTTCGTTTGCCAGTTAACTATTGACCATGTTCTCGTTCAAACAATGCACCATCATTTCATTCCTTCAGACCACGTGTTGGATCATTCACAAATGCCTTAACCATGTTTGCACGTAGAATGATGCAATTACTTCCGTGAAACGAACATTCCACGTCAGCCCGATGCACATACTGTCGCATAATAGCACACACAAGGACCCCACAATCAAGCCTGCACAAACAAAAAATCAAAATAAACATCAACAGCCAAACTTACATTACAAACAACCTCAACCAATACAGTCCCCACAAACATGGTTCAGGCAAGAAACTTACGTCCCCGGTTTCTGTTGCAGACATTGTGTCACAGCTTCAAGTGAGCTGTTGAAATTCGCCCATATGCTTTGCTCATCCAACCCGAATTCACGCAAAGTTTGTTCCATCACATCAATCACACGTTCTTTCTGTAACAACTCACACAGAAAGAACACACAAATTTCAGTAGCCTAACCCAAATAGCAATCATATTATCACGAAACAAAATACAAAATTTAAACTCAAAAACCATACCAGCAAAGTTGCTACACTTTAATGAACATCAGCTCTGTCTCCACGCTGTCTCATCGGATTGTAATGTTTCCAAGTACCTTCTTCCGTATCATATACTACAAGTGTCCAGTGCCCATCATGACACATTGGAAAATGTATGAACCTACAATCGGTAGCCGCAGAAACATTGGTTCGAACAAACTTCTCCCTAGCACGTACGTCTTCACTTTTTACCATATCCTACACAATCAACAAAACATGAGAACACTACCAGACACACAAACGAGATATGTTCACTACAAAACTTCACAACTCACCAAACACACACTGCTAAAAAAATAAGACTTATCAGCCAACTCATCAGCCCCATACATCTTTACATGCTCGCTTTTCAGCAACTCAACATAACCGTCAATCACCTGCCAAAAACCATATACCAATTAAAAAAATTTACCCACCAAACACAAAAGCTACGTACATTGTTCCACAAAAGTTCATCCAACAAATATGGAAAAGAAATAATTTGCATTAAAAATACAAACACGTCCTCACATTTCCACAAAGGACACTCTGTCGTATGATGTTTTTCACATCAGTAGAGTCCACCACTACACCAGCATCTCTATCTTCCCACATTACCGCCCTACACACACCAACAAACATCAGTCCCCACAACAATAACTTCATTACAACGAGTAATAATAAATAAATAAAAAAAAAACATACGTATCGATTACCATGCCTATCATATCCTTGCTTGATTTTACACTTCTCCTCCACCGTCATCATCTTCTACACCTCCAACCGGTTGTTTATATCAAAGCTAGACCACTTACTACCCTTCACAACCACAGCGTCCACATCAATAATTCCGTTGTTGGTAACAAAATCATCACTTCTAACCACAACGCCTGCATCTGTGACAGACTTCTTATTAGGCCCATTTAAAATGGGGTACTCGAAATCCGGCAATTTCTTTTCCTGCCTAACTTTGTTTTTTATGTTACGAACAAACGATGTTTGCCCCCCAGACACAATTAAGCCATCATCCATATCACACAGATCAACATTCAAAATACCACCAACACATCTCCCACGTTGCTCACCAACCGAATCAACAACATCGCATCCTATACTCGGACCCACAGCCTCAGTACACACATACTTGGGAGACAAACCAGCCCTAATCGGCGACACATTGTACACAATTTCACCTCCAACTTTAACCCCATCATCATTACCTCCACATCCGTCACGACGCACCTGCACATCCCGGAAAGCCTGCGTCACAACATGCACATCACGATCAGCGATTTGATCCTCAAGCACCAATAAACTCCTCCGCAACTCGATATTCTCTTTTTTCAACTTCTCCACCTCGTCATTCTTAATTCCCAAAACACACTCAAACCCCCCCTACAATGTTTACTGCTTGCGCCTCCAGCTTTCTTTTCAAACCATCAACTTCTCCCTCAAGCAATGCAATCATTCCATCTTTTCTTTTATTCTCCAATTCCAGTATAGCAATTGCATTGACATATTCATCAACTCTACTGCCTTTCACTCCCTTACTGTTATTCACAAATACGGCACCGCATAACACGTCTGCCGTATTTCCACCCACTGGGGATCCTGCTTTCTGCCCTTCCCACGAACTGCACTCCTCTCGTACAACTCCAAATCCACATTCCAGGTCATCCGTATGCATCGCATCACATTTTTATGTGTCAATACCTTCACCATCTTCCACAAAAGCATCATCACCCCCAACACAGTCAACTACATCTGCTTGAACATCTCCAAACATGACAACATCCGTACCCATCATTTCACGTTCATATTCAAACGACCTAAGTTGGTCCACTTTAACCTACGTAGTCACAAACATAATTCCATCACGAATTACACAAAAAAACTCAATAAAAAACCATTAAAATAACACCCACACCCAACCTACATACCTGAAAATTAACTGGGCCAGACAAATCGACCCCTTGACCTTTGATCAGCAATTTCCCAATGTCCCATTTCATGAATCTGGGAAACATGTTCTCCGTTTGTGGCTCAATTATTGTCGAGTGTTCACATAACCAATACTAAACAAAACAAACAAGAAAAAAAAAAATCAGCCAACTAATATGTCAATCACCCGTATTCGTCACAACGAAAAAATACATTGACCAATCACATACCAGAAATGTAACCACGCAGCCTGTCACCTTCCACGGCATTTGATGGAACTCCTTCACAGTCCCCATCAGTGCTGCCACTATCGCGCCAGTCTAGTCGTACATCCTCACTGTGTTCAAATCGTTCATATAACGAACAAATGCCCAACTGATTGTCTCGCCCGAATTAGAAAAAAACAGTTTGCCACACATGTACAAACCCAATAGCTTTGCTACATCTTCCTCATCTTGCTTGGTCCGCCCTTTAACAGCTTCAAAGAACAAACTTTTCATAAGTTTCGAAGTTAGCCGAGACGTGTCACGACACCTGCGCTAAATGAAGTCTGTCACTGGTCGTTGACCCGAGGATAAATCCAGCCTCCTCTTCCCGCATTGCAAACCAGAAATCAGTCTCACATCACTGCTAGCAAATTTTAGACTCGCCCCTCCAATGTGAAATGCATTATCACGCGCATCATAAGTTTTTATAATTTTAGCAATCAGATCATCACACTTTCTGAATTCATTGTGGTTCAACTTGTTGACGTGGATCGCCTCGATCATAATCCAAAATGGAGTTCGCTTTAACTAGTTCATATGTGCCTCCGTCAGTTTCACAGAACTAACAAGTTTAATTATACCAGCAACGTTTGGCCTGTAGTTGATCCTCGCGTGTGCCTGCCGCTGTGGGGAGAACTTAACTTTACTAACATTACGTCCCACCGTATTATGCACAACTTTCGCCTATTTGAAAAGGATGTGTCCCTCCATTTTCACACCTACTTTGTGTGGCTTCAACCCGGATACTGCCTCAACCCTTCGCTTCTCGCACGAACGAGTCCACGGACTACGCACCATACTGCTATCTGTAACACTAGAAATAAACTAATTCGTCAACTAATACAACTACTACATCAACAAAATAACTCCATACAGCCAACCCCCATACCAAAATAAAAATAAATAAAAAATCATACTGTACAAAACTAAACCAACATCGCACTCCCACTCAACGAATGACCTAATACTATCACACCCTAAAACATTATGTAACCCAAACACCCACACGAAACCACGACCCATACATAATTCAGCAACATTTAGAAACAAAACCAAAAACAAAACACACACAAACCTGCATGGGCACAACAATATGTGTCCCCACCAACCAATACCATAACAAATTATAATCTAACCCTACTCCTACTCACACAGAAACAAAAAAAAAAAAAAAAAAACCATGTCCTACACAAGTAACAAGGACCACACCAATACTGTACAAAACTAAACCAACATCGCACTACCACTCAACGAATGACCTAATACTATCACACCCTAAAACATTATGTAACCCAAACACCCACACACACCCACACGAAACTACGACCCATACATAAATCAGCAACATTTAGAAACAAAGCCAAAAACAAAACACACCCAAACCTACATGTTCACAACAATATGTGTCCCCACCAACCAATACCATAACAAATTATAATCTAACCCTACTCCCACTTACACAAAAAAAAAAAAAAAAAAAAAAAAAAATGTCCCACACAAGTAACAAATACCACACCAATACACAGTCCAAAAAAAACACACACCCCCAAAACCCAAAACGCACCGCATTATAACTCCATCTTTTCATTCAAAATGTTAAAACCACACATACACACAAACACCCAACCCACACAAATAGACGCCTTACTCGAGAATCAGACGTGGTCCCCAACAGAAAATTTACCCCTCAACCACTTTTTTCAACCACTTAACAAACACACAAGGGAATACAAATCCCAAACCTCAAAAAAGTCTTACGATGGGCCACACCAAGCACCACCGTACCACAAACAGACAAAATCAAAAACTAAAACCCCCACCACACAACATGCAACACAATAAAACCACACAACCAAAAAAACAGACAACTAATAAACATACACCCACACACATGACACTTATTTGACTCATCACCATTACTAAACATAAGGAACGGAATCAACAGGGAAACCACATAAACACAACTAACCACATTACAAAACACAAAGACCAACATCAAAATATACAAACACATACCCATCTCGTCCATGAAAGAACTATGTCATAGCACCGTTGAGGGATTAGTAGTCTTAGGTTTCCTTTATCGGCCACTTCTTCCAACGTAACACCGTCCGATCGCCACACAGCTCACTCGTCAAAAGTAGGGTTTCACACAATAGATAATGACAAAGCACAACGACTGCATACATATAAATAGACAAATCGGGTCAAAATTTAAACGGGTTGCGGGTGTGTGGGCTTGGTCTTAATCCACAAACGCACCAACACAGCCCAACAATAAAAACCCCTTACAGCCTTTTCCACATTTGTGACGCCCCTTTAGTGTATCACGCGCAACAAACCAGACATTAACCACACACGCACGTGGGCTACACACTCGCCTCACCTAATCTTGCATCCCCCAAGTCGCATTCAGTAACGGTCATATGAGGTTATTTACGTCCCTAACAATCTTTTGGGACTAGACGGTTCAAAAGAATAAAAAGGGGATCAATTGGAACATAAAATCTAATTATGGAATTTATTGGTAAATCTCCCCTTTTTTTATATATCTTTCATAAAATATTAAAAAAATATATTTATTTAAATCATTTCAAATGTCCTCTTAGCTTTCACGGAAGCCTGGTGTAAAATTTATACTCTTTTTTATATTCTTGATATTTTTTAGGATTAAATTTATTTTATCCTCTTATAATTTGGAGTTGGAATACTTGATCCCATATCACTCAAATATAGCCAAAAGATTTTCATGTAATTTTAAACTAAAGTGTTATCGTTAGTTTTTGTATCCAAACTAACGAAAAGTGTATTACACACACTATTTTTTAGAGTGAGTTTTATTTTTTTTTAAATTAAAATGAAATTAATATAACAAAAGACAATTTTACTTTCATTTTCTCCAAACTTGAAATTAGATTAATATGTTAATTAAAATAAAATAAAATATAATTAAGAATTGATTTAAAATTTAATTAAATGAAATATTAAATAAACAATAATTAAGAATTGATCAAAAATGTAATTAAATTAAAATTAGATTAACATGTTAGAAATTATAATTAAATTAAAATTAGATTAAAAAGTTAGTAATTACAATAAATAGTTTAATATTTAAGATTAATTGTGAATTAAAATATAATTAAATTAAATTAAAATTAAATTTTAAGAATTATAATAAATAATTAAGAATTTATAATTAATTGTGATTTAATTAAACTAATACTAGGTATTATAAATTTTTTGTATGATAGATGAGAGAGAAATAAAATAACACAAAATATAAGATTTAAAGATATTATAGTCATTTTACATGTATAATTAACGGTGCTAATAGTTACATTTTAGTCCATAATTACGTAAGAAGCATATGACTATTTTTAAAAGATAGAATATAAAGTGTCATCAAATTATTCCACAAAAAAAAGATAAAATGGATTTTGTCTCACTTTTTTAACCATTGAAATTGAAACATGTAAAATAATATTTTAATGGTGTCGTGGATTGCCGTAATTCCTACATTTGGTCGTGAGTTTGGTTTGACTAGGCTTATAAGTTAGTTTACAAGTTTGTTTTATTAAAAATTAAGTTTTTGGTTGTTTGATATTTTTAAGTATATATATAAATTTTTTTTTTTTGGCGCCAAAATCCTAACTTTAATCATTTAAAAGAATTATTAAAGAATTTAAAAAATAAGAATAAGGAAAATTTACCCATAAGTCTAGTTTTTGAAACGTTGAACAATTTAGTCCTAAAAGTTTTCTTATGCTCCATTTAGTCCCATTTTTACATCAGCATGATGTAAATGACGTAAATGATCTGATGTTTCATTTTATAATTTCAAAATTTATTGAAATCTGATGAACATTAGATGTTTTTTATCCTATATTTTCAAACATTATTGAAATTTGATGAACATTAGATGTTTGAAATCTAATGTTTGTAACATGACTCTGATGTTATTAACATTGTATCTGATGTTATTAACATTGTAATGGGACCTTTCAGTCTATAAGAAAACTTTTAGCACTAAACAGTGCATAAGTTATTAATTTGGGATTTATTGGTACATCCCCCAAAGAATAAATCAAACAAATTAACTGAACATTTATTTGTAAACTTATTTTAAGTTAATAAACTCTAATCATACTCTTTACTTTTTACTAACTAAAATATAAAAAAGAGTAATTCTTTATCTTACTTAATTCATTTTTAAACTATATATTTTAACGCTACTCTTTATTTTATTTATTTATACACACAAACAGTTTAAAGAATCTCTCTAGACTCTTTAAAGGGGTGAATTACACTAATAATCCATATAGTTTGGGGATTGTGTCACTTTGATTCCTGACTTTTCAATTGTGACACATTTGACCCTGAATGTTGAATCTTATTCTAAATAAGGATAATTGAAGATACTATTGCTTACTTTCAAGAGCAAAATCATCAATTTGATAACATATAAACTAATTTGACATAAATAAATATCAAAAAAATATTTTTAAATTTTTAAAAATTATTTATACTCACTAAAGATAAAATTATGTAAAATTAATAAATCTTTTAGACATTTATTTATTTATTTATTTTACCAAATTAATTATTATTATATGTTTGGATAATAATCATGTAATTGGTGGTTGTTTTTATTTTCATTAAATTAGTTTATATTTTTTCAAAAGTCAAATATGGCGATAATTTTGATATCATTATTAAACCAATCCGTTAAATCAAAAAATCCAAAATTAAAAACATTTCATATATTAAATATATCGATTACGTATTAAAATCCTAACAATCACCCATTATATGATTATCATCCAAATACATAATAAAAATTAATTTGGTAAAATAAATAAATAAATAAATGTCTAAAAGATTTATCAATTTTACATAATTTTATCTTTGGTAGATAGAAATAATTTTTAAAAATTTTAAAATATTTTTTTGACATTTATTTTTGTCAAATAGTTTATATTTTATCAAATTGACGATTTTGCCCTTAAAATTAAGTAATAGTATCTTCAATTGTCTTTATTTGGAACAAGATTCAAAATTTAGGGTCAAATGTATCACAATTGAAAAGTCAAAGACCAAAGTAACACAATACTCAAACTATAGGGACTCTTAATGTAATTCACTCCTCTTTAAATGTAGCTAGTTTTAAAGAATTTTGTTAAAATAACTATAGTAATAACTAATCCATTAAAGTGACTAAAATATGATAATGTTAGTTATAATAACTAATAAGTCTCGTTTACAGAGTCTCTCGGAGATCTTCTAAGAGTGAGTTTGGAATCTAACTAAAAAAAAGTCACATTTTTTTATTTCGAATTTAATTAGAATTTTCCATTTTTTAGTGAAAATAGGGGATTTTAGATGGAAAAAGTTGTAGGTGCAATGAGTGACAGTGTTGGTGATATAATTGGTGGTCGGAGATGATAGCATATGTTATATTGCTGTGATGAATTTACTAATGGCATGCATGTGTTTAGCCATCGTACAGAATTTAATTGAAACAAAATTAATATTACTATAATGTTGGGTAATAGGAGGATGTGGCTGGCCATTCGAGCTTGTAAGAGCAGCTCTGTGGGAGCCAAATTTATAGCAGCCTAAAGGATATAGGTCCTAATAGCTTAGCCCAACACAAGCGGGCCCAATTTGAAGACCGCGTTAGAGCCGACTTAGATTGAATAGAACAGCCGCTGAATAACGGGCCTCGATATTTGGTAGCCGAGCAAGGTAGCTTAGATAAGTTGGCATCTCGTCCAATTGCCGATTCCTCACTATGTAGTGCAATGGGGAAATGGGCCCCACAAGGGATGCATAATAAAAGATAAAACCAGAAGGAGAAATTCTATAAAAAGAAGGAGAGGGCTCAGGAATGAGGTATGTTGAAAACAATTTATTTAAGAAAAAGAGCAATATATGTAGTTGAGAGGTAAAAACTAACTAAATCGTCGAAGTACTAATTCCGACAATCTCGACTGTAGTTGTTCTTCTATTTCGGGTGATCATCCAAGGATTGCTTTAGGATCTTCTTGGATAAAGGAATATTTCAAATCCATTCCCTCATAAGCTTCAATGGCTTGTCATTGGAGTTGCTATTGTTATAATTTAGTAGTTCCAACACTTCAATAGTCATAAATAGTAGCTGCTATATTTGAGAAATGTTAAAACCTATATTAAATTTGACATAAGTTTTGGCAGTTGTTATTTGTCCCAAATCATCAAGAAATATCTCATTTCTTCTCTTCCTCTTCCTAACAAAACATCTCTCCCTCCGTCCCTCCCTCCCACTTGTCATTTTTACAAAAGAAACACAGTCTGTCTTGTCATTTGAAAACACTAATTTCTATGCCAAAATAGCAAAAATAGCAGCTGAACTATTTGAATGCCATTGTTATTTTTCATTTATTTTTTATTATTCATTGTCATAATTTGATAATGGCAGTGTTATTGTAACATTTGTTATTAAAAATTTTCTAAGAAGAAAAATGAATAACTAGAGAGAGAGAGAGAGAGAGAGAGAGAGAGATGCAAATGTGTTTGTAGAGATAACAACAGGATCTAACAAGGGTTAAAATGATGAGACTCTTTTGTTCAAAATAAATTAAAAAAAAAAAAAAATTTGATGAGACTCTTGAATATGGAGTTTTTTTTAAAAAAAATATTTCAAAAATTTTTTTTTAAAGAATTGACTCACTTTTTAAAATTATTTGGAAAACTAACTTGTTTTTTGAAATTACATTTTGAAAATGCGATTTTGAAATTGAAATTGTATTTTTAACATATAATTTCACCATGAAATCGCATGTTGAAAATGTAATTTCAAAAAGTGAAATCTATGCCATCATAATTACATTTTCAATATGTGATTTCAAGGTGAAATTGCATATTAAAAATGCAATTTCAATTTCAAAATAACATTTTTAAAATGTAATTTTAAAAAGTAAGTTACTTTCTCAAATAATTTAAAAAGTGAGCCAATTCTCTAAAAAAAAATTTTAGAATATTATAAAAAAAAAAATCCTTGAATTTGAGGCCGGACTTTACCTTTTAGTCTTTTGTGACGTGCCAGGATACTATTGGCAATCTGTAAATTTATCATTATTAAGCATCTTTTACCCAAAAAAAAAAAAAGAAAAAAAGAAAAGAAAACGTATATATATTTTTTATTTTTTTATAAAAAGTTAAAAAAAATTATTTATTTAGAACATTCCAAACACCGTTTTAGCTTTCACAGAAACATCGTGTAAAACTTATACTCTTTTTTATATTTTGATATTTTTTAGAATTAAATTCTTTTTATCTCCTTAGAGCATCCCAATGGATGTGTTAGTGAATGTGCTAGGGTCATGTGTTAGTTTTTGGCCAGCCAAAAATACTGTTGGGTGCTGCAATGGGTGTGTTAGTGTTGTGTATTAGTTTCAGCTATTAACTTGTGTGTTAACTACAACCAGCGTTTTAGCAAGTGAAGGAAGAGAGAGATGTGTCCTGGGATAGTCTTTCCGGATGTCTGGCTAGAAGTTCCCTGGGACATTCAAACCCTTCAAGAAAAGGAAAAAAAAAAAAAAAACAAGTTTGGGTCTGACCGATTGACCGGCCGGACGTCTAGGCGGTTAACCAACGGTCAACTAAACTTTTTTTTTTTTTTTTTAAAACTTGTTGAGATTTTTTTTTGGGCTTGAAAATTTTGATTAAATTAAATTATTTATTTATTTTATTTATTATACACGCGCGCGCGCGCACACACACATATATAAGGGTATTTTGAAAAATTGGTAAAAAGTTGACTTTTGACTTTTTACCAAGTTTTTTAGCTTTTTTGAAAGTGATTTGGAAAATTGGTAAAAAGCTGACTTTTTGCTTTTTAGTTTAATATTTATTTATGGTGTCAAATCAAATTAAAATGACCAAAATACCCTTACCCAACATAAGAATTTTATTTATTTTTTATTTTTTTCCATAGGTCCTAATTTGTAATTTTATACCTGTGTTTTTAGCACTTGCCAAACCAATTTTCTGGCGTTTTTGACACTTGTGTTTTTGGACATTTTGTCAAAAAACGTGACTTTTTGCTATATTTCCAAAATGGCACATCTATACTATATATTAAGCAAAAGAGGGTTTTTAACCCCAAGGCCTGTGGGAGCTCTAATCTCCTAATCCTAATTTTCTAATTTTTTGATTTAAAAAAAAACCCTCAGCATTTATTGACTTCTCCCAACCCAACCTCAGCATTTATTGACTTTTCCCAACCCACAATCCCTTTTGATTTCTCCCATAATTATTGCAACATCCTTTTCAATTTCTCCCATAAACTATGGTTACATACAAAAATAAAAAATAAAAAAAGATAAGAATTTAGTTATAGATCTCAAAAAGATATAACATCTAAATTTGAATTATGATTTAATAATATAATTATGTATTTTTTTTTATGTATATCTATCAAAATTTTAAATCACTTAATGGGACAAATTAATCAATTTTTCAAAATTATTAATTTTTAATTTACAAAATGATTAAAAAAAACTATTGACTGATTTATTTATTTAATAACAAAAATATTTCATAATCTTTCTCTCCTAATCTCTCTCACAAATTTTCAAAAAAAAATATTAAAACTTGCATTCATTTTTTCTTTCCCAAAAAATCAGATAGGACTCCAATCTCCTAATCCTAATTTTCTAATTTTTTGATTTAAAAAAAAAAACTCAGCATTTATTGACTTCTCCCAACCCAACCTCAGCATTTATTGACTTTTCCCAACCCACAATCCTTTTGACTTCTCTCATAATTATTGCAACACCCTTTTCAATTTCTCCCATACACTATGATTACACACAAAATTTAAAAAAAAAAAAAATATGAGAATTTAGCTATGGATCTCAAAAAGATATAACATCTAAATTTGAATTGTGATTTAATAATATAATTATGTATTTTTTTTTATGTATATCTATCAAAATTTTAAATTACTTGATTGGACAAATTAATCAATTTTCCAAAATTATTGATTTTTAATTTACAAAATAGATTAAAAAAAACTATTGACTGATTTATTTATTTAATAACAAAAATATTTCATAATCTCTCCCTCCTAATCTCTCTCAATAATTTTCAAAAAAAAATATTAAAAATTGCATTCATTTTCTTTTTCCAAAAAAATCAGATAATATTTTCTATTAAAGTTGTAGCTATCTACCTATATTTTATATATTATATTATAACATAACAAAAATAAAAAATAAAAAACTAAAAAAAATCTTTAATCAATAAAACTCACATGTCTATCACATATCTAACTCACATTATAACTTACCTAAATAATAATAATTAAAAAAAAATGAAAACCACAGATAAATTAAATTTAAAAAAAAAAAGATACCCACAATTCCATCTTAAATGAATTGAAAAAAAATACCCGAATAGAAACCACATAAAAATAAAAATAAAAATAAAAAGATATATCTATTTATCTATATCTATACTATATATCTATACTTACTATATATTAAGCAAAAGGGGATTTTTAACCCCAAGGCCTGTGGGAGCTCCAATCTCCTAATCCTAATTTTCTAATTTTTTGATTTAAAAAAAAAAAACCTCAGCATTTATGGGAGAAATTGAAAAAGGTGTTGCAATAATTATTAGAGAAGTCAAAAGTGATTGTGGGTTGGGAAAAGTCAATAAATGCTGAGGTTGGGTTGGGAGAAGTCAATAAATGCTGAGATTTTTTTTTTTTTTAAATCAAAAAATTAGAAAATTAGGATTAGGAGATTGGAGCTTCTATCTGATTTTTTGGGGAAGAGAAAATGAATGCAAGTTTTAATATTTTTTTTTGAAAATTTGTGAGAGAGATTAGGAGAGAAAGATTATGAAATATTTTTGTTATTAAATAAATAAATCAGTCAATAGTTTTTTTTAATCATTGTATAAATTAAAAATTAAAAATTAATATATCTATACTATATATTAAGCAAAATGGGATTTTTAACCCCCAAGGCCTATGGAAGCTTCAATATCCCAATCTGAATTTTTAAAATTTTTTATTTAAAAAAAAAACTTCGCATTTATTGATTTGGTCAAAATCCACTTATTAGCATTTATTAACTTTTTTTAATTCACATATCTTTCCACGTACTTGCAATTATTGATTTGGTCAAAATTTCTTGATCAGCATTTAAAATCCCCTTATACAAATAATTATAGATACAATTCGTATATAGTTACTGCAGTACCCTTTTCAACTTCCCCTATACACTATAGTTAGTGATAAGAAAAAAATCTTAAAAAACATAATTTATATATTAAAAAAAATTTAAAATAAATATAAATATGTATAATTATCCCGTGCATGGCACGGGTGATAGGCTAGTATATATATATATATATTCTTAACACACACTTTAACACATCCATTGCACCACTACCCACTCTCTAAAATTAACAAACACTTAAAACATCTTAACACACATTTTTGGACCCCACTTTCATCACTTTTTGTCATATAACACACCTTAACACATTTTTTAGCCATCCCACTATAGATGCTCTTATAGCTTGGGGTTTGAATACTTTATCCCCTATCGCTCAAATATAGTCAGAAAGTCCCTATATGATTTTTGACTAAAATACTACCGTTAATTTTTGCATCAAAACTAATGAAAATTGTATTACACACACCATTTTTTAGAGTGGATTTTATTTTTTGACAAATTAAAATGAAATTAATATAACAAAAGACAATTTTACTTCCATTTTCACCAAACTTAAAATTATATTAATATGTTAATTAAAATATAATATAATATAATATAATTAAGAATTGATTTAAAATTTAATTAAATGAAATATAAAAGAAACAATAATTAAGAATTGATCTAAAATATAATTAAATTAAAATTAGCTTAACGTGTTAGAAATTATAATGAATAATTATTAATTGTGATTTAAACTATAATTAAATTAAAATTTAAATAAAAATTTAAAAATTATAATAAATAATTAAGAATTTATAATTAATTGTAATTTAATTAAATTAATACTAAGCATTATAAATTATTTGTACGAGAGATGAGAGAAAAATAAAATAACAAAAAATATAAGGTTTAAGGATATTATAATCATTTTACATGTATAATTAACGGTATTACTTATTGCTTTTTAATTCAAAATTACGTGAAAAATATATGACTACTTTAAAGGGTGAAACACCAATAAATCTTAAAATGTGATATTATGAACGGTTTAGTCCTCACTTTTTTCTTATAAACCCAAAAGTCCCATTAAAGTGGAAATTACATAAAAGGGTAGTCACTTATATGTTTTGGTTTAATTTTTTAGGGATAAAAGTGATTTTCTTAAAATGTAAAATTACATATTTGGGCAATTTGAACTATAGAAGTTTTGGATTTTCCCTCATTCTAAAACAAATTCCACGTTACGAACAAAAACCTAACACTTTAATATAACACTCCAATAACGTAACACTTCAATGTAACACACTAAAAAATTCCTTGGTGTACTTTTCCAAAACGCAATGCTCCAATGTAAAAAATAAAAAAATCCTTAATATACTTTTTCTAAATGTAACACTTCAATCAGTTTAATCTCAAACATAACACTTCGATGTAACAGACAAAAACACTAAAAAAACTCCTTAGTATATTTTTTTCAATTGTAACACTCACAGTTTGAAATTATACATTTGTTCAAAATTTACTAAGAAATATTTGTACTCCTTTTAGAATGATTTGAAGAATCTGACATTTTTTTTAGCATTACATTGGAGTGTTATATTTAGGAAAAGTACACTAAGAAATTTTTTTTTTTTTTGGTTACATTGGAGCGTTATGTTTGGAAAAAATACATCAAAGAGTTTTTTTTGTGTGTGTGTGTTACATTAAAGCGTTATACTAAGGAATTTTTTTGAAGTATTATATTGAAGTGTTAAGTTTAGAAAAAATATACTAAGAAATTTTTTTGTGTGTTACATTAGAATATTACACTAAGGAGTTTTTGTATGTTATATTAAAGTGTTACACTAAGGAGTTTTTTTAGAGTATTTTATCAGAGTGTTACATTTGAAAAAAGTATATCAAGAAATTTTTTTGTATGTTACATTAGAGTGTTACACTTAGAAATTTTTTTGTGTGTTACATTAAAGAGTTTTTTTGTATGTTATATTAGAGTGTTACGTTTGAGAAAAATACACTAAGGAATTTTTTGTTTGTTACATTAGAGTATTACAATAAGATTTTTTTTTGTGTGCTACTTTATAGTGTTATAATAAGAAATTTTTTTGAAGTGTTATATTGGAGTATTACGTTTGAGAAAAGTACAGTAAGATTTTTTTTTTTTATGTGTTACATTAGTGTTACGTTTGGATGTTAATTAATGTCGATGTTATAATGTTAATGTTACAATAGGGATGAACACCACAAAAAGGAACGAATACCACACCAATAACACCACAAACAAGCTCGTAAATCCCCACAAAAAAAAGAAAAAATTACTCATAAATCCCATTTTTAGAAAAGTTATTCCATTTAGTCTTAGAAGTTTTCTTTCAAACCAATTAGTCCTTTTTATTTTGGGTATGTTGTATTTCCTTGATTTGGGGGTTGAAAGTTTATTTGTTTGCCCTTATGTGTGACTTTGTTTATATTTTTGTCCTAATGTTGGGTGTGCATGGGTAAAGTAGGTTTTTACGTTTTTTTTTTTTTTTTCTTTTTGTTTTTGTTTTTGTGGGGATTTAGTGGAGTGATTTGTAGGTGGATGATGTTACCCCGTTTGTGGTGTTATTGATGTGGTGTTCGTTCCTTCTTGTGATGTTCGTAGCACTAATGTAACACATTAATTAACATCTAAACGTAGACATTAATTAACATCTAAACATAGCACTAATGTAACATATTAAAAAACTCCTTACTGTATTTTTCCAAGCGTAACAGTCCAAAAAACTCCTTAGTATAATACTCTAAAGTAACACACAAAAAGATTTCTTATTGTAACACTCTAATGTAACACAAAAAAAACTCCTTAATATATTTTTTTCCAAACATAACACTCTAATATAATACACAAAAAAACTCTTTAATGTAACACCCTAATGTAACACACACAAAATCTCCTTAGTGTAACACTCTAATGTAATATACAAAAAAATTATTGAGTACTTTTTTCAAATATAATACTGTAAAAGAATTTATTAGTGTAACACTCTAATGTAACACACAAAAACTCTTTAGTGTAACATTCTAATGTAACACATAAAAAAATTCCTTAGTGTACTTATTCCAAACATAACACTCCAAAAACAATTCCTTAGTGTAACGTACAAAAAAACCTCTTTGGTGTACTTATCCCAAACGTAACGCTCCAATGTAACCGAAAAAAAAAAAATTTATTGGTGTACATTTCTTAAATGTAATACTTCAATGTAACACTAAAAAAAAAAAATGTGAGATTCTTCAAACCATTCCAAAATGAATACAAATATTTCTTAGTAAGTTTTGAACAAATGTATAATTTCAAATTGTGAGTGTTATGTTTGAAAAAAGTACACTAAAGAATTTTTTAGTGTTTTTGTGTGTTACATTAGAGTAAGTTATATTAGAGTGTTACATTTGAGATTACATTGATTGAAGTGTTACATTTGGGAAAAGTAAACTAAGAAATTTTTTTAATTTTTATTTTTTTACATTGGAGCATTACATTTAGGAAAAGTACATCAAAGAATTTTTTGAGTATTACGTTGTTACATTTGGAAAAAATACACCAATGAGTTTTTTAGTGTATTACATTGAAGTGTTTCGTTATTGGAGTGTTACATTAGAATTTAGGTTTTTGTTCGTAATATGTGATTTGTTCTAAAATGAGGAAAAATCCAAAACTTCTATAGTGTAAATGTGTAATTTTACATTTTGAGAAAATCACTTTTATCCCTAAAAAATTAAACCTAAACATGTAAGTGATTACCCTTTTATGTAATTCCCACTTTAATGGGACTTTTGGGTTTGTAAGAAAAAAGAGAAGACTAAATGGTTTACAAGATCACATTTTAGGATTTATTGGTGTTTCACCTCAAAAAAAATAGAAACGTAAAAACTTACTTTACCCACGCACACCCAACATCAAGACAAAAATCCAAACAAAATCACACACAAGGACAAAAAAGTAAACTTTCAAATCTCCAAATTAAGGAAATAACATATCCAAAATAAAAAGGACTAATTAGTTTTGAAAAAAAAAACTTCTAAAACTAAATGAATTAATTTTTTACTAAATGAGATTTATGAGTAATTTTTTTTTTTTAAAAGATAGAGAATAAATATAAAATGTTGTCGAATCATGCAAAGAAAAAATGAATTTTATCTAACTTTTTAACCATTGAAATTGAAACATTTAAAATAATAGTTTAGTGGTGTCGTGGATTGCAGTAATTCCTACATTTGGCCGGGAGTTTGGTTTGATTAGCCTTATAAGTTAGTTTACAAGTTTATTTCATTAAAAGTTAAGTTTTAGGTTGTTTGATATTTTTATGTACTATATATATATATATATATATTTGTTGCTAAAATCCTAACTTTAATTATTTAAAAAAATTATTAAAAAAGTTTAAAAAATAAAAATAAGCCAAACAAATGAACTTAACAATTTATTTGTTAATTTTAAGTCAATAAACTCCAACCATACTCTTCATTTTTTACTAACTAAAATATAAAAAGGGTAATTCTTTGTTTTAGCTAATTCATTTTTTATCTATTTATTTTAACACTACTTTTTATTTTATTTATTTATAGACACAAACAGTTTAAAGAGTCTCTCAAGACTCTTTAAATATAGCTAGTTTTGAAATTTTTTATTAAAATAGCTACTGTAATAACTATTCCATTCGATTGACTAAAATATCATAATACTCACTATAATAACTGACAATCCTCATTTACAAAGTTCCTTGGAGATATTCTAAGAGTGAGTTTGGAATCTAACTAAAAAAGACACATTTTTTTCCCAAATTTAATTTGAAAAAATTCAAAAAAGTTTACTCTTTAGTGAACTTTTTTTTTTCCTTCCAAATTTTGTTATTTTTCTTCACTTTTTTCATTCTAGTTGAGTAAAATTTAAAAATATAATTTTTTTACTAAAAATAAAAATAACTGAGAAAAAAGAACCTAAAAAAGTTAATTTCAAATTAACTTAAAATCTTGAGTGCCAAATAAAAAGTTTTCTTGGCTTGATTAGAACATTTTCAAAGATGAGAATCTTATACTATAAGGTTAGGTTTGGATTTGGATTTGGGTTAAATTTTTAAATCAAACCCAACAACTTTCATTGACTAAGCATAAAACTTTCAAAGATTTGGATTCTACTTTGTCGGAATAATCTTTTTGATAAGTTTTGACAAATGGCTGGCTATTTCTCTTTGAACACATGGGGGTATTTTGAAAGTGGGATAAGGGGTCGCTGTTGTGGTTAAAACACAGCAGTGACTGTTGTTTTAAGGTGTATTATGTATATATTTTTATGATCCGAACCGTTCATTTTATAGGGTTTGTTGGGTACTTCATTCCTACCAAAAATCATATTAATCGGATATCAATAACTATATGATCGATAACCAAAAAAATAAACAATAAATTTTTCTTTTGAAAAACTGCATAAAAAATATGTTAATCGATCATATAGTCATTGATATCCGATTAATATGATTTTTGGTAGGAATGAAGTACTCAACAAAGCCTATAAAATGAACGGTTCGGATCATAAAAATATATACATAATACACCTTAAAATTGAATCACAGCAGTCACTGCTGTGTTTTAACCACAGCAGTGACCCCTCTTCCTGAAAGTGGGTTAGAAGTTACTTCTTAACTTTTAACCTACTTTTTCTTAAAAAAAAAAAAAAAAAAGAGTCAAAAATTAAAAAAAAAAACTAAAAAATCAGTTTTTAACAATCTTTCTAAAACATCCCTTAATTGTCAAAACTTTTGTTTTTTTGAAAGCACTGCTCATCCGTGGAAACGTCTACTAATTGTGAGCCGTTTATTTGGAAATTAAGAGAATAATGGGACTGTTGTTACAGTTTTTTGGAGCGATTATATCTTATTTTGATTTGGGAGTCTATGCCAGACTGTATGGCGCAGTTTCTGCTTATAGTTTATTAGGCAGAAATAACTTAAATAAGCTGAAAAAAAGTAATTACTTGAAAGCTAGGTAGGAATACTTTTAGTTTCTGCTTTTTGATTATTAGTTTTTTACTTAAAAAAAAGCTCCACCAAACATGGCCAATATCTCATGACTCAACCCAAATCCAAAATCTTAGACTGTGTTTGGTTGAGGGATTTGAGGAGAAATTTAAAAAAAGAAAGAAAAAAGGTGTGTAAAATTAGGTGAAATATAGGTATGTTTTATTCACATTTCACCTCTGTTTTTCATTTCTCTCTTCAAATCTCTCCTCAAATCTCCCAACTAAACACAACGTTAGGGTTACTTTTTAAGTTGTGTTTTAAGTTGTTTGATAATTTGATTCAGCATTTAAAATTGAATATATTAAGTAATAATTAATTAAGTTCATTTGATAACCACAATTGATATTACTTAAAAATTTAAGTGTTTCTTAAAATATAAGTTAAAATTTAAAAAAAATTTAAATCATATAAAACTTACTTAATTCTGACTGAATATATAAATATTAAAAATAAGTATGTACTATTATAAACTCAACATCACCGCTACCACTACCACTGTTGCCGCCACCACCTCCACGACCACCACCATCATACCACTGCCACGACTACCATTGTTGCTGCTACCACCATTATCACCACGTTCATAACTATTGTTATTGTTGTCATAAGCATCACTATACTACTATCACTACCACTACCAGTACCACTACCCACCGCCATACCACCACTACCACCATTACCATTATCACTACACCACCACCATCACCAGTATAACACCACCACAACTATTGCAATATAAAAATTAAAATATACAATTTGAAAATAATAAATTTTAAATTTGATTTTATACTTACTAAACAACTTATTTTTAGTTCAGTACTAAAATTTTTATCAAACAATTTTTCAGTTTAAAAAATTTGACATTCAATTTTCAATACTTAATTTTCAATATTGAGTTTTCAGTTTTTAACTTTATCAAATATTACCTAAAAGACAATATCATAAAACAAAAGGAAAAAAAAAAAAAAACTTTTAATGTGCTTTGCATTTTGAAAAACACCACTAGCACGTTTTTTTATCATATTTTATTTTATTTATAATTTTGAAAAACACCACTATCACGTTTTTTTAATGATCCTTCCAAATTTAAATTTGGATAAATTATACTTTTAATTTTTATAATTTGATTCAAATTTCACTTTTATTCATATTATTTCAAATTGAATAATTTGGTTTAATTTTAATTTGATCATTCCGTTCAAATTAAAAGTTAAAAGTAGCGGTTTTGTGAAACTTTTTAGTCTTTTAAAAAGTACATATACAAAAAAAAATTGACGAAAATTTGGACAGAATGACTAAATTAAATTTAAATTTAAAATAGAGTAACTAAATTATTCAAATTAAAAATAGTGACTAAAATAAAATTTTGATTAAACTACCTGAGTGAAAGGTATAATTTATGTTTTTAAAATTTTAATGGCCAATTAGCTTGTGGGTTGGTTTTAAAATTGACTATTTTCATTGATTTTTTAATTTTTTACGAAAAGACATGCAAAAAAGTAGAGCAAGTGATATGACAACTTGGAGTGGTTTTTTGACTAAAATATAAAATAAAAAAAATTAATATGTTTAGGATGAGTTTTTAAATTTTTATGAAAAAAAATTACAAAAAGTATAGAGAAAATAAAAATTTTGACTTTCTTATATAATTTATTGATTTTTAAATTTTTTTTTTGGGGATAACTTCTGACTTTTAGACTAAAAATCAACACTTCCCAAGCGTGTTCTGCGGTTATGAATCTGTAAAAAAAAATTGTGAAAGAAAAAAAAATTAAGTAGGACCCTTTTTTTAAAAAAAAATTTCTTTTTCGAGGTACATAGTTTTCTTGTTTGTTGACCTAATAAATTGAATCATTAAAAGTAACAAGAATTATAAATTGAATTTGATTAAAGGGCAAAATTTAATGTTATTAGACTTAGCTTGCAAGTAAAATAGAGAATTTAAATTATTTAATCAAATTTGACATACAAGTAAAGTGCATTATTTAAAGTTACTAAACTTAATTAGATTTAAAAAACAAATTAAATAGATTATTTAAAATTATCGAATCTAGTAAGATTTGACAAATAAATAAATGAATTGTTTAAATTTATGGACTGAATCAAATTTAAAATGAAATTATTTTTTAACATTTAAAGTTACAGTCGCGAAGCTAAAGATTTAGGGAAGGGGTAATTAAATCAGAAGTTTATAACTTCTATACAAGAACAGTGGTGTTACATGCACCAATTAATATATTAATATATGTTATGATATTATTATTGACTCTACCTATTACACAAATTACAAATATCCAAAATCTCTAAAATTATGCATATCATGTATTAGTACACTAATTGGTATACCAATTGGTGCATATAACATTATTTATACACAAATTACTATTCATATATATATGTACATATATTTTCCATAGATAGGAGAGTAATTACTTTATAAGTTCACAATAATTAAAAAATCAACAAAATAAACCAACAACTCTCACAATGGAGAATAAATAAACCAATCATTATAAAGAATATTTAAGTCCCCTTTATAAAAATTCAATTCGAGATCTCACATCACAAATACATAATCACTAACTATTTGAGAAGGGAGTTTTGATCGTGCAAAAGAGTCGAGCTATTATCATGATGGGCCTAGCTCGGCTTATCGCCTTGCTGTTGGCTGGGCTAGATTGAGATAGACTAACTCTGCCAAACAGAGTTGACCAAGTTCTACCATCTTGGCCATAGTGTTCTACTAGTGCACCGAGCAAATCTGACCGAGTTATGGTGGTCCGAGCAGAGTGGGACAATGGTATAGAGCTAAGGCGGGTATGGTTGGCCTGGCCAAACTGCGGTTGGCTGACTAAGCATCCCTTGGACAGGTTGGTTGGTGGAAACCGATTTGGAAATGAACAACCACGCGCCGGATTGTGGATAGCTCGGCAAGAGCTGCCATGTGGCTCAATTGGAAAGTAGAGGGAGGAATCCACTGTTCATGTGTGTCAATACCGTTTGGTTGTTTTGTGGATACTGTTTGGCAGTATTGTCGCGTACACACGTGTAAGATGAAGAGAGGACAGTATATCTACGTGCCTAGGAGAGGACGAGAAGGGGAGTGCGTACACAAACTATATATGCCCTACAAAGCCTCTATGCAACAGGTCTAAAATCTTTTGATACAGAGCTATCTTCTCTTTTGTTTTCTTCTCTCTCTGTGAGTGCTAACTTGATCGTCAGAGGGGTTTTCCGACGACACACTAGCCGAGTTGCTCATTATCGCTGTGTTTTCAGATTCGACGACGTGGTTCGGAGATGTGTGTAGCTTGAAGAGTACGGAAGCACAGAATATTTGCTCCCCGTATACTATTCATACACTTATAAACGAAAATTTATTTATTAAATTCATCAATCAAATCAAAAACCACATTGAAATGAGCACTACTAGAGTTATTATTAGATAATGTGAAGCATTACTGTAACACCTACCCCCTTGATTACCAGTTAAATTGGAAGTTATTTTAATTATGTGCCTTTATGTGATTTATATGCTAATATGTATGAAAATCATGTGCCATGAATTGTTTGATGTATGTTTTGAGTAATAGATATGATAGTGTGTGAAAAGACTTGTCTGATTTGTTAAATTAGAAGGTTAAAATTAAATGTTGGACTAGGTGGTTAGAGCCTAATTCACCTTAGCAAGTTTAAGTTGGGTTAAGTTAATTAGGCCATATTGAGGCTTGACTTGATTAAGTGAATTGGATTGAATTTAGGTTAAGCTTAAAATTTGATGAAAGAAAATTGGGACTAGCTCATTAACTAATTAACTCAAGTCAATAAAAGAGGAGTCTAGGGAGGGAGAGAATGAGAGAGAGAGAGAGAGAGAGAGAGTTAGTGTTTGTTGTAGAGACAACTTGAGAGAGAGCCCTAGAAGTAGAAGAAAGATAGAGGATGAAGAGGAGTAAGAGAGCTTAAGCCAAATCTTCACCAATTCACTCATCTAAGGTAAGAAACTTTTCTCTAATTTCAAGAATTGAAGTTGTCTACCCATGGAATCATAGAAATTAAGATGAATTGAGAAGTTGGGTAGTGTAAAGTGATAATAGGAACCCTAAAGTAAAGAAATGAAAGTAGTAAGATTTTATGCTTGTAATACACAGCAGCATTCATGCTTCCTCATCTACGTCTTGCATGAATTTTGGGATTTGAAGAGGAAATTTCAAGGGTTTTAACTTTTAACACTCAAACTTTGCATACATTGAGATTGTACACTTAAAGTTCATAATTTGTGGACTTATTTGAGAATTGAGCCTTGCTTTATTGTTTGAAGTTGGAAATATTCAATTCATTTGGTTTTGCAGTGTTTTTGAGCCTTCTTTTGTGTAAAAGGAAATTGGGTTTGAGAAAGGGGAAAGCTCCATTTTCAGCAAAATTTCAAATTGGTTTTTCACCCAGACTGCTCGAGCGGCCTGGGCCATCGCATGAGCGGCCAACCTTGTTTTGGCCAAAGTTGATTATCAAGTTCACCCACTCGTGTGGCCAAGGCCACCGCACGAGTGGCCAGACCACCGCACGTGCGGCCAGCAAGGCCAGTCCAGTTTGATTTTCCTTCTGTTTTCACTGACTTTCGGGCCTCCAATTGCATGTTTTTCAACTGTCTCCATGTGCATGTGCATTACATGAGCACAAGAGGAAATAAAAGGATGAGTGAGATCAGGTTAGATAATAAGTAATGGATCAGTTAGTGACTAATTGAACGGAAAGACTGTATAATGAACCATTGTGCTTTCATGTGTCTATGTAGGTCAGATGCTACATCCTAGCCACGTGCTACACGGAACTAACAGTGAGTGACAATGTAGTAAAGCTATGTTTGAGTTATAATTCTTTTTCACTATTATTGTTATTGTTAAAGTCTGTTTTACAATGATATGATTTACTGAATGAATGAGTCCACTCCATGCAATATGTTCACGCGACCCATACCCGGGGGTACTAATACCGTGGTTCTATTCACGTGGCCCTTACCCGGGGGTAATAATACCGTGGTCTATGTTCATGTGGCCTTTACCCGGGGGTAACAATATCGTGGTTTATGTTCATGTGGCCCTCGCTTAGGGGTAATAGTACCATAGCCAAATGTGTACGAGATATCGAGTTATATGATTATGCTTTGAAAGACTACCATATGTGCACATAAATCCTTATGATTGCTATGCTTTAACGAACATGCTACTGCTATGTGACTTGACTTTAATGTTTAAACGGATATTATTCCTATCCTCTTTACACATTGTTGTTCACTGGGTTTTGGCTCACAGTTTATATTTGTCATGTTGGTGATCAAGCTCAAGAAAGAACTTACGAGCATCAATTTACCTACTAGTTGTCAAGCCAACCATTGTACCTCCCTTCGAGGTTTCACTACAAGAATTTTCACTTTTGGCGACTAAATTTTTAGTCGCCAGTGGCTTTTAGTGACTAAATTATTTGGTTACAGCATTAGTCGTTGAAGAATTGTCGGGAAAGGTAATTGGCGACTAAAATTATTTTAGTAGCCAAATGTATTCAATTGCCGACTAAATTTCTAGTCGCCAAAAGGTTGGAAATAAAATTAAATAACACATTTTCGGCTGCTAAAGGTTTAGTCGCCTAAAGTGTTATGTTTTTGGCTACTAAAATTTTAGTCGGCAAATAGTTTGTGTTTTGGCTACTAGGTTTAGTCGCCTAAAGTGTTATGTTTTTTGTTACTAAAGGTTTAGTCGCCTAAAGTGTTATGTTTTTGGCTACTAAAATTTTAGTCAACAAATAGTTTGTGTTTTGGCTACTAATATTTTAGTCGGCAAAAATGTTATGTTTTTGGCTACTAAATTTTTAGTAGGCAAAAGTTTTTTTATTCTTCAGCTTTTGTTTTTAACTACGAAATATTTTAGTAGCCAAATGTTTGATTTTTTTTTTTTTTTTTGCTACAAAACTTTTAGTTGTCAAATGTTTGATTTTTTTTTGCTACAAAACTTTTGGTAGCCAAATGTTTGATTTTTCTTTTGACTACAAAGCTTTTAGTCGCTAAATGTTTGATTTATTTATTTATTTTTTTTTTGTTACAAAACTTTTAGTCGGCCAAACTATTTTCCCAATTTCTTTTTAGCTACTAATTATTTAGTCGCCAAAAACATGATCTTATGTTTTATCACAAAATTATAATTTCTCCACAACCTGTCTATATTCCATACAACCTGTAATACGTATGTAAACAAAATAATACGTATACTATCAATCATTCCACAATCTGCATCCGTATACAAAGAATGAATAACTTTAAATGTCAAAGTCCATACAAACCAACTATTGTCCAAACTAAAATAATAATTCCATAGAAAATATGGAATCATACAAAAATCAAAGCCCTCTGTATACAAAAAATACTTTCACAAAAGTAGAGGAAGACATAGTTAGCAGGATTGTACAAAAGTGTCAAGTGTCCTCCATAAACAAAAATGTATACTATCCACAAGTCCACGCCAAAAGCCATCTACAAAAAAATAAAAAAACAAATGCATCCATTACAAAATATCAATTCATTCAGACATAGGAAAACTATTGTAATAACATGCATTTAAGGTAGAACAATCTATAAAAACATTTTTTCGAAATACAATCATATGTATGTATCATGAAAGATTTATTTCATACTTGATTTCAATTTGCAAATAATACAATTTTTAGGAGCATACCTCTTCATAAAATAAATTTTTATGAGTAGAATGTTTTGGTGGTAAATTTATTTTAACTCTTCTTCATTCTCATTTTCCTAATCAAAGTAAAATGATTGAGTAATTTACGGGGCTATCTCTATAACCAAATCATGCTTTCTTAATACGTTTACCACCCAAATGACCACCGTGTACGATGAAACAATGGCATCATTTACAATGAAAATGCTGAATATTTATTGGATGTCAAACTCTCCATTTTTCGAATAAGTTTAAGTCGTTTCCGGCTCTAACTCCCAAACTACATGTGCTAATGACATTTCATTTGTTGTCACAAGTTCTATATATCACAGGGAAGCTAGTTGTGACATCCCTACGGTGGTTTCGGGGCTGTTTCGATTTTTTGCTCCCTTAACGCCTTTTTTCGGTTAAGCTTAAGGCGTTTTTAGCTCTCACTTCCAACCTACACGTGCTAATTACATTTCGTCTATTGTCACAGGTCCTATTTTTCATGGCGAAGGTGGTCGTGACATCCGTACGGTGGTTTGGGGGCTGATTCGCATTTTCGCCCCCTTAACGCCATTTTTCGGTTAAGTTTAAGGCGTTTTCGGCTCTAACTCCCAACCTAAACGTGCTAATTACATTCTGTCTGCTGTCACAAGTCCTACTTGCTACGGAGAAGGTGGCTGTGACATCTGTATGCTAGTTCGGAAGCTGTTTTGCATTTTTGCCCCCTTAACGCCCTTTTTCGGTTAAGTTTAAGACGTTTTTGGCTCTACCCCCAACCTACATGTGCTAATTACATTCCATCTATTGTTGAAGGTCCTATTTGTCATAGGAAAGGTGGCTATGACATCCGTACAGTAGTTCGGGGGCGGATTCGTATTTTTGCCCCCTTAACGCCATTTTTCAGTTAATTTTAAGGAGTTTTCGGCTCTAACTCCTAACCTAAACGTGCTGATTCCATGCCGTCTTCTGTCATAGGTCCTATTTGCCACGAGGAAGGTGGCCGTGGCATCTGTATGCTAGTTTGGAAGCTGTTTCGCATTTTCGCCCCCTTAATGCCCTTTTTTAGTTAGGTTTACGACGTTTTTAGCTCTAACTCCCAACCTAAACGTGCTAATTACATTTCGTCTATTGTCACAGGTCCTATTTGCTACAAGGAAGGTGGCTGTGACATCTGTATGTTGGTTCAGAAGATGTTTCGCATTTTCGTCCCCTTAACGTTTTTTTTCGATTAAGTTTAAGGTGTTTTTGGCTTTAACTCCCAACCTACACGTGCTAATTACATTCCGTCTATTGTCACATTTCTTATTTTTCATGGAGAAGGTGGCCGTGACATCCGTACGGTGGTTTGGGGGCTGATTCGTATTTTCGCCCCCTTAACGCTCTCTTTCAGTTAAGTTTAAGGCGTTTTCGGCTCTAACTCCCAACCTAAACGTACTAATTACATTCCGTCTGTTATCACAGGTCTTATTTTCCATAGGAAAGGTAGGCGTGACATCTGTATGCTGGTTCAAAAGCTGTTTCACATTTTCGCCCTTTTAGCATCCTTTTTCGGTTAAGTTTAAGACGTTTTTTGCTCTAACTCCCAACCTATACGTGCTAATTACATTTCGTCTATTGTCACAGGTCTTATATGTCACGACGAAGGTGGTTGTGACATCCGTACAGTGATTCGGGGGCTGATTCGCATTTTCACCCCCTTAACGTCTTTTTTTTGGTTAAGTTTAAGGGGTTTTGGCTCTAACTCTCAATCTAAACATGCTAATTACGTTCTGTCTGGTATAGCAGGTCCTATTTTCCATGGGGAAGGTGGTTATGACATTTTTACACTAGTTCGGAAGCTGTTTCGCATTTTCGCCCCCCAAACGCCTTTTTTCAGTTAAGTTTAAGGCGTTTTCGGCTCTAACTCCCAACTAACACGTGCTAAATACATTATGTATGTTGTCACAAGTCCTATTTTTCATGGGAAAGGTGGCCATGACATTCGTACATTGGATCGGGGGCTGATTCGCATTTTTGCCCCCCTTAACACCTTTTTTCGGTAAAGTTTAATGCGTTTTCGGCTCTAACTCCCAAACTATGTCTACTAATTATATTCCGTTTGTTGTTACATGTTCTATTTGTGACAAGGAAGGTGTCCATGACATCCATACGGTTGTTCGGGGGCTGTTTCGCATTTTTTCCCTCTTAACGCCCTTTTTCGATTAAGTTTAAGGCGTTTTCGGCTCTAACTCCCAACCTACACATGCTAATTACATTCCGTCTATTGTCATAGGTCTTATTCATCAAGGGAAGGTGGCCGCGACATCCGGATGGTGGTTCAAGGGCTGTTTCGCATTTTCGTTCCCTTATCGCCTTTTTTCGGTTAAGTTTAATGCGTTTTCGGCTCTAACTCCCAAACTACGTGTGCTAATGACATTCTGTCTATTGTGACAGGTTCTATTTGTCACGGGGGAGGTGGCCGTGACATCCATACGGTGGTTCGGGGTTTGTTTCCCATTTTTGCCTTCTCATCACCCTTTTTTGGGTAAGTTTAAGGCATGCTAATTAAGGTGTTTTGCAACAGGTCCTCTGTATGTGTATGTGTGTTTTTTTTTATTTAGTTTAAGGACGCCAACTACCTATCTCTTCACCAACCTCATCATTGACCTAAGACTATCATAGTCCCATAAATTTACTTAATTCTACATCTAGAATCTAACTTGAGACTAGTTCGCCCCCGGAAAGCCCTTTTCCAACTAAGTTTAGGGCGTATTCGGCTCTAACTCCCAACCTACGGGTCCGAATTACATTCCTTTAGTTGTCACAAGTCCTATTTGTCATGGGAAAGCTATCCATAAGAGCCACATGGTAGTTCGGGGGCTGTTTTGAATTTTCGCTTTGAGAAAGCCATTTTTCGACTAAGTTTAGGGCATATTCGACTCTAACTCCCAACCTATAGGTCCGAATTACATTCTGTCAGTTGTCACAAGTCCTATTTGTCATGGGGAAGCTGTTCGTGAGAGCCACACGGTGGTTCGGGGGCTGTTTTGAATTTTCTCTCCCGAAAGCTCTATTTCGACTAAGTTTAGGCTGCATTCGGCTATAATTATGGTAAAGCCATAAACATTCTTAGTGGGTTGATTAAGTGCCAAATGAGAAATTAATGCATGTGAAATCTGATTCAGAATTTCTGAAAGAAAATTTTCATTCTCCAAGTTAAGGGAGCTCCTAGTTGGTAGTGAAAACTATAGAGGAAGAGCACCACATAAACAGACAGCTAAATGATTTCTTATCAGAAAGTTGGCTAACACAAAGTAAAAAGTGATTTTAGTTCAAATAAGAATCTTAAAGGAATTATAAAAATAACCAAAACTGACCCAAAAATGCTAAAGAAAGTTGTCAAAGTAAATAGATAAGTTTGAGTAAAAATAAACACATGCACGCGCGCACATATTCTTTTGACCTTATATTTATCTAAGGTTCATATGTTTCTTAAAATTTTCAACAATTTTCTGCATATGACGGTTCAACTCGTTAACCCACCAGTCAAAACAATGACTAATAGGGCTTGTTCCTTAATGGTTAATGTCAAGCCAAGTTTTAAAATTATTATTATTATTAATTTTTTTTAATGTCAGCAATACCCCATATTTTTAGATTTATTATTATTATTAATTTTTTTAAAAAAAGGTCTAAAATCATATGAAATTATAGTAAATAATGACGAAGCTATTCTTCTTTGATTAATATTGTATGTCAAAAGTGATCCTTAATAGAAACCTACTGGAAATTCCGCCATAAATTTGTAAATAAAGTACACTGCAACAGAAAAATTCACGTAAAATAGAAACTCACGCATGGAAAATAGGAGACTAGCCCCAATATGGAATCTACAAAGACTTTTCATATGAACTATATCAAGAAACATTTAATTGAAGCTCAAGATTATTTTGTCTTTCTATTTTTATTTACAAGAAGCTCATAATTTATTTTTAAGCAACTCAATGCCCAAATCGGCTTTTGAAACTTCACTTTGTTAAAATCTTTAGGTTCTATTTGTATGGAAAAAATATATCTAAACTACCTAATAAAGCAAACACCAAATTTAATTTGGTGTCTATGGACTTGCTTTTTTTTTTTTCTCTCTCTCTCTCTCTCTCTCTCTCTCTCTCCCCCCCCCCGACGCTTTTTGGAAATCGTTTGAAAAGAAGGCCTCACAGTTCGGACTCCCGCAGTTTTGAATCTAGTCTACAAGTGTAATGTGAAACCGATAATCACCAAAGAATCCAAATCTAGCAAACCTTTTTGGAAAATCGATTTTAAATCAAATAATGCCAAAATTGGACTGCTTTGCCAGATTACAGAGTCACCACCTAAATATTTTATTTTTGGAAAAATTTAGGAAAATTTGACTCGTGCCAAAGGCCACGTGTCCGTCATCACCAAAGTTGTCTCAACTCGGGAACTTGGATACAAGGGAGGAAGGTCATGAATTGAGCACCCTTACTCGCCTAATCAAAGATTGGCGTCTACTAGCCATGATATGTTCTTTTATAAACATTATGTGTTCCTATTCTGATTATTAGCTAACATTACTATGTGACGCACACAAGCAAGTATAGACTAAAATTGCAAGAATTAGAACAACTCAACTCATGTTTGTTTACGAAAATGGTTTGAATTTGCCACCGTCAAGTGGGCTTAAAGATGTGGTTTTGCCACCAAACATAGTGGGCTTAAAACATACATTCGTTTAATTATTCCAATTCAAATAACAAGCCTTCATCCACAGGCATTCATGCAGTTTAGCATTTAAGCACATAGCCTCATGGCAAGCATGCTAATCATAGCAATATGACAATCACACTCATGCAAGTATGCTAAAACATAAAACTCAACGAGTTCTCCAAGTCAAAATAGAAACTAGTTAGAAAGATGCATGATTTTAACTATATTAAATGCTTAATGCAACACATGCAAAAGATGTAATTAATAGGCTTGGCTACTAATATGGCATATGGATTGATTTGAACAACATGTGATTAAATACGTATTCAAAGAAGTATTGAAATTGCAATGCAGTTTGAATGATACGCCTAGCCTCGATGTATGCAAGACAAATGAATGGATGCAAACATGCAAGCATAAGGTATGCTAATTGAAAATGTCCCTAATCTAACTATCAAAAGCAATTAAATAAAAAGGAGAAAGACGTGGGGTTAGAAGACATGCACACACGCACACACACTTATTACAACATTACGCCCTCGCAAAAGAGGATCCGAATGAATAAGAGCTAAGCTAACTATTACAAAACAAAACTACTTAACTAACTTATTCTAGGCTAATTAAATATTACAAAATGAACTATTTAGCTAAACAGTTTAACTAACTAATTACAAAGCGAGTAAATTAGCTATCACTAATTAACTAAACGAAGCAATTAAAAGGCCTCGGGAAGCGAGGGATGCATGTATGCTCAGTTTCTCCATCTGAAAAGCCATCGCCTTGCCATTGAACGCCTCTGTTTGCACTTGTTTGAACACCAATATTGTTGACATCTCTCAGAATGCCTCTGTTTCAACTCAGGCTCAAAGGAGTGTAACCTTTGGCCCTCAAACCATCAACCAAGCATTTTCCATGCATGATGGCTAAGGAACCAAGTTTGTATAAGCTTAATGATAGCAAAACAAGACTTAACAAGACCACCACCCTATCATGCATGATCAAGGGTGATGGTGACCAAGAAAAGTGGCACATTTCATCACTTTGAGTATGAAATGTCCTATTTTCCTCGTGTTCGAATTAACGTCCAATTTGAACACATGCAATACAACATAAAGATGCTTATCTTGCCTCTTTTATTTATTCATTTTGTTTACTCATTTTACATTACCGATTCATTCTTTAATCGATTAAATCCATTAGTGAGTGTCTTCTAAAGTAAAAGAAGTGTCAATTAAGGGTTAGTTCAAGGCATGGGGGAAGCTTCATGCCATTGGTAATGAACCCTCAAAAGAGGATTAAACCATTAAGCATGAGCCTCAACATCAAGCTTAAATAACCCTAAGGTTGAAACAACCCTCAAACAAATGAAAAAGTGAAGCAAAGAAGGAGGTTGTAGAGATGCTAAGTACTGCAATTAGGCATGAAAAAGCATTAAGACATGCAACCAAGACACATAAATGATGCTCAAAGCCTAGAAACACTAAACTAGTGAAGGAAATTGCACCACAACTACACAAAACAAAGCTCAAATGACCCCAAAAGCCCAAAAAAGAGCTAAAGCAGGTCAAAACAAAGGCAAAAACATGCTGGACTAAAGCTAAGTTAGGCTAGAAAAGCATGCTAACATGTGAGGCTAACTAGGCATGCAAGCAAGACACAAGGAGGGGAGGCTAACCCTCCAATTTTGGACTTCAAAAGTTGATTTTACCATTGAAAAACCTCTGAATTTCAATGGTTAAAAGGCCCAAAAAGTTTGATTTGAATGCGATGAAAAGTAGCACAAAAAGCTTAACAAGCTAAGTAGCCAAAAGGGTGGACAACCCCCTAACTCAAAAAGGCTCAAACCACCATTTTTATGCCTCAAAAATAAAGTTTTTTATACTTCAAAAACAGCCTTAAAATAGTAAGAAAGGATGGCAAAACTAGTATTGAAAACAAGTATAAGCAAGGTAAGTACTATACTTTTGAAGCAAAGCACAATTTTAGCCACAAATTCAAGCTCAAACCCCTTTCCAAGGCTCAAACAAGACTCCAAGGGACCTCAGCTCAAAGGTGAGAGTGTTTGGTTAAGGGTTGATGTGCAAAATTCTAGAGAAAACTAACTACAAAGCACAAAATATCGAGTGAGAGAGAGAGAGAGCTTAGAGAGAGAGATAAATTTTGGTCCAAAAATGTCTAACCCTCTAAAATGAGAGAGAAACCCCCCTATATATAGAAAAACAAGGTTTGAGCTTGTATACATCCTACCATACACGTGTATGAAGATGCAGCTCAGTAAACAATAACTGGCACAGCTGGCAAACAAATATCTAGAGAAAGGGACCAATAGCTATAACGATCCCAGTTTTGCCACTTCGCTGAGTATGTCGAGGGTCGAGCTGCCCGGTCAGCTCGCGGGGTCCAAAGGGCAGCGCCCCTTGGCCGGTCCAAGGGCAGCGCCCTAGCGGGGGTTGAGTTGTCCGCTTGAGCGGGAGAGCAAGCCACACGTGCAAATTTCAGGGGAGAGCACAGCTTGCACACTGCTAAAAAGGCAGGTGCGAGAGTGAGGTGCGGTGGGTTGGTGAGATCTGAAATTTTTTCCTTTTTCTTCTCTCTTTGGGTTGAAGTTGAATCACTTTTGTATATATCTCTCTCTCTAAAAACATTTTCTCTCCCTTCTCTTTACATTTCCTACCAAAAACCTCACAAGATCTTTGATTTCTTCAAATCCTTTGGGATTTGGACCTAAGTTCTTCATCAAAGTTGGTTAGCTCCTCGAGGGCTTCGTTGTATGCGGTGAAGATCGAGTTTGGACACCATTGATTTTAGGGGTTTCATCTCATTTCTTCTTCAAAACTTGAGGTAGGGATTTTCTTAGAGTTATATATATATTTTTGCAAGATCTAGATGATTTTCAAAATCATCCTTCGATAGCTTTGAAAATTGATTATTAATTCAAGAAGTTGAGCGATTTTGAAAGTGGGTTTGTCTCTTGTTCTTTTAAACTGATCTTATGGGTTTTGATCTTCGTTGATTGAAGAAAAGATGATTTTGGAAAGTTTTCTTTCAAAAGATTTGAATTGTATAGTTTTGGTGAGAAAACCTAGAATTTGATGATTTTTTTTTTAAGAGACTGAAAATCCATGAATGATATTGTCATATTTATTTTGTGTCAAAATAAATGGATGTTTGGAAAATTTCTTATTTATATTTATATAAATGATGAATTTCAGAGAATATGAGAATTATTGTTCATTTTGGAAATTATTGTTCAAAACGTTGAAATAATCTTGAAATGACTAATTATTGAGGATACTTGAGAAGAAGGAATTGTGTTATTCCTTAGATGATGAATTGGAATAAAAGTATTTATATTTATCTTGTGTTATTGGCATATCAATTCATTTGATTACATTAAACTTTGAAAGTTGATTTGAAAACTTGCATTGAGAAAAAAATGTTGAGAAACAAGTTTCCATGAATTGGTTTTGGCGTAAATACGGTGGTAAGTCTTGACAGGTGGTGTAGATGAAATTGAATAGGTGTCGAGCGTTCTAGTTAATACTGGTAAAAATGACATATTATAGGTGTCGAGCCTTCCAGTCAATGTTGGTAAAAATGACAAATTGGTAGTACTTGTACAGTCTACTTGTAGACACCGACCTAGGGATTAGCAGAATCGTATTTACTGCCCTTGAAATAAATTGTTAAGTTTTGAATAATTGAAATTGCATGATATCATTGAGCATGATGGTTTTCAAAAAATGAAAATGTGATTTATCTTCAAAAAGGGCTTGTTAAATAGGCCTTGCCTGGGGGAAATTAATACCATGGCCCATTGCTAAATAGGCCTTTGTCTGGGAGATATAATACCATGGCCTATTGGCTCTCGCTCGGGGGAAACAATACCGTGGCCCATTGGATAATTGAATATTATGTATTAATTGACCCTTGAGGTCCCATTGCTATTGATACATTGTTACTCTTTTGGATGTACCACGTAATTTGTCATTGAATGAGAATTGTTATCGGGGATAACATGGATCATTGAGAATTGAATTAAAATCGGAATTGTGTAGAATATGCTATTGATCAATGGTTTTGTTTATCTCAAAGGATTGACATGATGGCTAATCTAATTAATATTCGTACTAGTGTGGAACTTCATTCATATAACCTTTTTATTCTGTTATTGTTCATTGGGCATTAGCTCACTATTTATGTATATATATGTGTGGGTGAGCAAGTTGAACATCAAGAATAGAGATCGCCTTGGAGTCACCCCGTGGTCAGCCTTTTGTGAAGCTCCTGTGTAGGGGCCAACTTAGTCTCACAAAGAGCTAAGCGAAGTCTAAACCCCCTTTTGTTTTGAACCTTGGTTAAATTTTGGTAATAGGGGTTTTAATTTGTACATGTTGACAAGTTTGGATTATGGCTAAACTTCTTCTTTTGAAAACTTTTGTATATAAATATATGCACTTACCTTTGTAATGGATGTACAGTGCTAATGTGAATTCTTTATTTATACACAGCTCGACGGACCTTTTCTATATTTAATTTACTTCTGCTAAGCCCCATAATTTATATCGATTTGATTTGTTCTAATGGAGGCCGTAGGTAATCTATGATTACTGGCCAGTCATGACGCTAAACTCATAGGGGCGGGTTTGGGTCCTGACATTGATTTTAACTTATTTAAAGACCTCCATCATTGTTTCCATGGATACCACATTTTTATTAAAAGGGGATGGTGTATCAAGGTATTGGAGAAAGGGTGCCTTAGGCACATATGGTGCCTTAGACTCATGTGAAGTACTAGGGACTAAGTCATTCCCCTTATGTGTTTCTCACTCACCCTTGCTCTGATTGGGTTTATTACCGTGGTCACCCTTCTTATACCTAGTTACATCAGACGTAACTAGTCGTGGCTTTAACTCCCTCCAATTTCTCAAAATAATCATTGCTTGCGCTTGTTCATGGTGCTTTCCATTCCCACTTGACCCCTCTACCCCATATTGAGTCTTAGGGTTGGCCATAGTCTAACTCGGTAATTTTTCTTCATCTCTTCTATTCATGTTATTAGTCATTTGACCTAATTGGGCCTCTAGCTTGGCAATGAAGTAAGTGTTGGAGTGAACTACTAGTGCTAACTCCTTAATCTCTGAAAGAACTTCCAACACCTAAGTCTCAAAGGCTGAGTTGCCTTAAGAAACAGGCAGGGGTTGTGGTTGCCAATAAGGTTGTAGTGGGCGGTAAGAAGATTGGTTGGCAAAATTATTAAAATTCTATCTTGGTGGTGGAGGGTTGTAAGAAGTGCCTTGTAAATAAGCTCTCCATGAAAAATTAGGGTGATTTCTCCATCCTGGGTTATATGTGTTGGAATATGGGTCATTACCTGGTTTGGAGAATCCTTGAGCCGCATTCACTTGCTCTTGGACTAACTCCGGAAATTATGATGCCAAAGGGCACTCACTCAAGTCATGAGCAGGGCTCGCACAAATAACACATGCTTCGTGAAATTGAGGCTGAACTTGTTGTGTAGGGATATATGCTGAAGCTAATAATTGGTCCATTTTACGGGACAATGCCTTTACTTGTTAGGTTAACTCTAGATTGTGCCATACCTCATAAATGCCCTCTCTTTTTGGGGCTTCAATTACAAGTTGCCGGACTTGCCGGGCTACAGAGGCATGGTGAAGGGAATTATCACTTGGGTTCTCAAATAATTGTCATGCCTCGGCGTCATTTTTCAACATGAATGTCCCACCACAAGAAGAATCCACCATTTGGCAGTGAGGTTTAATTAAGCCATAGTAAAAGGTCTGAACAAGTTGCCAATCAGGCACTTGGTGGTGGGGACACTGTTGGAGAAGGTCACGAAGTCTTTCCCATGTTTCATGAAATTGGTCACCATCAATTTGAACAAAATTGGTGATGGCTAGCTTGAGTTAGTTCGTCCTACCAATGGGAAAGGACTTTTTCAAAAACTTATGTTGTAATTGGTCCAATGTTGTGAAAGAATTAGCAAGTAAGGACCTCAACCAGTGTTTGGCTTGTTCTTTAGTGAAAATGGGTACAGTCGTAACATTAAGGCATCATTGGTGAAATCCCGGATCTTCACGGATCTTCACTGTAGAACAAATTTCCAAAAATTCATGAGCTAGTCTATGGAATGATGAGAGCATTTGAATGGTGCTGGAATTAATCTCATAATGAGCAGCGGTGGTGTCGGGTAACTGAATGCATGATGGTGATGTATATGCAGTAGGTTTGAAATAATCTTTAAGGGTCTAGTTGGGCCCATTCGGGAAATCTGGGTTCGCCATCTCTAATGGCTCTGAGTATGGATATGGATATTCAAGCCTAAGAACACGGAAAGATGCTTTAAGGTTCTGTTACCCAAAAGACAACCTAAGAGGGGGGTGAATTAGGTTTTTACAATTAAAATTAATAATATCCTAATAAAAATTATGACTAGCATAATAGATAAATATAATTAATGAAATAAAAATAATTAAAACAAGTGTCTTAACAACTATGTCAGTTGATAATTTTAGCACAGTAAAAATGTGAAATATAGTTATGGCAATTTAAAATAAAATAAAGAGATAAGGAAAAGAGAGGCAAACAAATTTATAGTAGTTCGACTTCAACTCGGCCTACATCCACTCCTCAAGCTTCACTTGAGATTTTAAACTATACTCTAGCTTCACTGGGTGCTAATAACCTTTTCACAGATGGAGCAATCCTCCACAGATTTTATACAGACTTTCTAAGTCAAGAACACTGAGTGTACTGCACTCTTACAAGGTTGAAAAGAATGTGTTTTTGCTTTCACAGAAAGTTACAAAGATTATCTCTCAAAGATAGATATAAAAATGAGACTCTAATTTTTCTGTAATCTTCACACAGGAAAGATGGGCTTAAACCTATATGACTTAATGTATAATTTCTGAGAGAGGATGCAAACAAAAATTGAAGAACACTTCTCAGAAAATTTTTCAGAAAATAGATGAGAGTGATTTTAGATCAAAGAATATTTTCTGATTTCTGTAACTTGTTTGTAGTTGCTGTAACTTGTTCACATCAAAGCTTTGGTATATATAATGAAACTTATAGTCGTTTATAGCCGTTGTATTCATTTGAATATCTTCCACTTCATCATTACTAATTTGAATATCTTCCACTCCATCATTACTAATTTGAATATCTTTCACTTGAACCTTTTGGTCTGCTGTTGTGCTGGGTTGTTTGAACCTTTGTTTTGGGCTGTTTGAACCTCTGGTTTGGCATTATTTTTGGGTTGAAATGAACTCCTGATTTAAGAAAATATTAAATATATTCAAACAATATTTAGGATAAAAGTTTAGATAAGAAATAATGGGACAAAATAAATTTTGATTCTATTTTTCTCTTTCAAATAAATTAAAACATAATTAAATAAATCATCAAAATAAATTTTGGATTCTATTTTTCTTTTTCAAATAAATTAAAATATTATTAAATAAATCATCAAAATAAATTTTGGATTCTATTTTTCTCTTTCAAATAAATTAAAACATAATTAAATAAATCATCAAAATAAATAAGTCTAACAAGTTTTTAAGAGTCCTTTCTAGTTTAAGGTCAAAACTCCATAATTTAGGGCGGCAAGAGCGGCGCCTGTGCATACACCACTCACACACATACACTAAGTTCCGACTCTTGTGCACTAAGTTATGAAAGCAAAATACCAAAGGAGAAAATACTCAGCGGTTTAACAAAAATGCTTTACTCATCTTGCGGGTGCTTGACGTGTAGACCGTTGTCTCCAATCTTCACTTGAGCTCTCTATTTTTAGCACTTTGGTGCTTTGCTTATGATCTTCTTCTTCTTCTTCTTCTTCTTCTTTTTTAAGCCCTTTAGTGTTGCGGTTGTTTTTAAAGCTCGGTTGTTTTTAAAGCTCAGTTGTGCTCCGTTTGCATGTCGATGATAGCTCAACTTGCAAAAACTCTGCACACTTAGCAACATGAAAACATAAAATCCTAACTAAAAATTAAAATAAGAATATAAGTTTAAATTAATTAATTTCACCAGAAGTCCCTGGCAACGGTGCCAAAATTTGATAGGTCGTTTTGCACATCAAAAATAAACACTAAACTATATTAGATTCCTTAGAATAATGATAAGTCTAGGTATCAATCCACAAGAAAAAAATGTGAAATTCAACTAATTTAATTGTTAAATTCCTAATTTAATTTTGATTAAAAAGATGATGATTTATAAACTAATAATAACTAAAATAAACTAAGAATTTAACCTAGCAATTATAAGTGAAATTGGGATTACTGATATTTGGAAAAAAAACCTAGGGTAATAAATTCACCACTGGTTACATAAATAATGTCTCAACTTGAAAATCAATTATGTACGATTCAAACCAAATAATACTTCGCAACTACAAGTTCGAAGCATTGATCAAGAGAATTATCACATTTAATGTATAGGCATGAACCATCTTAAGTAGCACGAGTTGTTCGCTCTAAACTAGGATAGCAAAATGACTCGTCTCTCGTAGTATGGCTCGTCTCATACCTTGAATATGGAAGAACAGAAAACCATTGGATAGAGAACATTTAACAATCACAGAAAGAAGAATACTTGAAGAAATCATGAAAAATATATTTAAAAACTTCTTGAATACCATATAACTTGTTCAAACCATTACATAATCAAAAATTAAAAAGAAAACCCTATTTACTTGGTTAGGGTTTCATTAAAACCCTAGGAATAGAAGAACTAGCCACTTATGAAGGAGTGGGAAGAGGTAGAGGAAGAGAAAACCACCATGAGAGATATTCCTGAAGCCTGAAACCCCTCTCTTTAAACCTTAGCCCTTCTTATCCTTTGGAAAATTTTAGAACCCTAATCCAGTCTTTTATTTTGCTTTTTACATCTCCAACTTTTCCAAAATAGGTTCAAAACATCAAGTACATTTTTCAAGGTACAACTGCACGTGCAGAGAGGGTTTCACACATGCGGGAAAAACCCTTCACACATGCAATTTTTGCGGCATCTGTTTGACTTCATTGGTTGGGCCGCATGTGCGGGAATGGTCCTCCGTTCGTGCAGCAAGTACTTTTCTGGGTAAAATACTATATTTTTGCCCATTTTGTGCTCCAACCGCATCCAACTTGATTGTCATTAAACAGACAAAATATACAATTTGACTAGCAAGTAAGATTAAGAGATCCTAATTACCGGCTTCAACGCTATACAATTTTGCCTCAATCAAGTATAAGATTAAATGTATCTTTTTGAACTTCAAAGGTGGTAAGTGTAATTTACCCTTTAAATTAATATAAAATCATTAGACTCATTGAAGGAGAAGTTCTCAATCCACTAATGTTGGCGAGATTGTTCAGTTTGGTTTTTAAAAATTTAATCTATAAAATTAAAAGTCCATTTGATAAAAAAAAATTAATTGAAAAATACTTATTATTTTTATATAGTTTTATTTTTTTGAAAGGTATAAATGATTTTTAAAATTTCAAAAATATCATTTTTGATTTTTATTTTTGTCAAACTAATTTATATTTGAGTAAATTATAGTGACCTCATTTGAGATTTGAAGAAAGTACAATAAACCCCATAGGTATGACATAATTACACTAGTCTCTCTTAAGGTTTTAATTTAAGGTACTCGGTCCAAAAGTCCCTATTTTAATTTTATTTGCCCAAAAGTGCAGGCATTGAAACCCTTTTGCCGAAAGGACAAAATCAAACAAAATAACCAAAATATCATTATTTATATATATTATATATGGTCTAAATTAGGGTTGTAAATTTGGCCTGGGCCGACCCGGTTCGGCTAGGCTTACGGGCCAAAAAATTAGGCCCAGGCCCAGGGGATATTAGGGATTTGGGCGGGGCGGTGGGCCTAGGCCTGGGCTTGGGTTTAGGCTTGAATAAATTTTTTATATTTTTTCTATCAAAATTTTATTATTTTCTGCCAAAATTTATTGTTTATCTCTTTTACATTGTGTATTGTTTTGTTTTCATATCATTTGCATTAGTTTTGGTTTGTTTAACTTTTCTAAAAAAAAGTTAGTATAATTGTATAAAAAATTGAAAGATTGTTGTATTTTATCTAAATTTCAAGAGAAATCAGAGTAATTTACAATATATATATTCTGAAAATAATTTCAGAAAATTAAAAGTTTTTGGGTCAGGCTTGGGAAATTTAGTTATGGGCCGATATGTGTGGGGCAGGCCCACTCCAGTATACTCTTTATTCTGAAACATTTGACCTCCACCACCGTCGCTTGCCACTTCAACCCCTCTCTTCTCTCTGAGCTTTCTCTTCAATGGAGGATGACGAGGTGAACCTAGTCTCACACTTCTTAATCTTATTCTACTACTATTTGCACTTCTCTTTCTTCTTTTCTCTTTGTTCAACTCAGTTCTTTTTTTGGCAATGTTTATATGTATATATGGTGCTTAAATTTGAAATCACAGGAGTGAGAGATGTTAGAAGTTGTTGTTGGTTGTTTTCCTTCTTGTTTGATGATGGGTATGTGAAATTGTTCTGATTAGGGGCTTATGATGCCATTTTCACATTGTCAATGGACCCAAAACTGCTTTTATGCTATTGATTATGTTCTTTAATTTTGTACAATTGGTATGAAATAGCTTCAATTTATGAAAATTTCTTTTTGCGTGTGTAGTGTGTGTAATTTTATGCGATTTTATGCGAGTTTGTGCTTTTCTTTTACTATGTTGTTAATACAGAAATAGATGATGTGAAATGGCTCCAATTTATGCAATTTTTGTGCTTTTGTTTACTATGTTATTAATACAGAAACAAACAAATGATGTGAAATAGTATCAATTTATGCAATTTTGTTTCTGTGTGTGTGGTGTGTGTAATTTTATGCAAGTTTGTGCTTTCTTTTACTATGTTGTTAATACAAAAACAAATGATGTGACACAGCTCCAATTTATGCAATTTTGTTTTCGTGCGTATAGTGTGGGTAGTTTTATGCAAGTTTGTGTTTTCTTTTACTATGTTGTTAATGCAGAAATAGAGCATTTCATCTTCATCTCTTAATGGGTGTTTCGCATTTAAATGCAAAAAGAATGCAAAAAAGAAAATTTTGAAATGGAAAAAGAGGGATATTATATCTGTGTTAGCTTTGTCATCCTTGTTCTTTTTTGGGCAATTTCTGCAAATTGGTGGAGCTCTATTCCTTTGTGCTATTTTGACATTTTTATTATCATGATTTGTAATGTTGATTGATTTAGTCATTACACCAAATGAATGAAGTATATACCAAAGATGGTCGCATAGTTGAATAAAGTTTCTTCAGCACACATGAGCACATAGTTAAATAAAGTTTCTTCAGCGCACATGAGCACAATAAGAAATTTATACAAAAACTGGTACGTATAAAGTTCTTGTCGTGCTCATGTGTTGAAGAAACTTTATTTAACTATGTGATACTGTAGTCTATATGGCTAAGTTCAATTCTTTTTTTCTTTTTTTAAAAAAAATTTCTAGACTAGTTTGACTCGTTTGTAAAGAAGTCAGAGCTATGAGAACCTTAATATTAATGACATGTCTAATTGTTGCAGTTGCATTTATCTAATAAATCAGCTGAGAATGATGAATATTTATTAGTTCTTGAGCTCTCTGAAGATGACCCTCTTTTTGAGAAAAAGAAGGTAAGGAGTTCTACAAGCACTGAGATCTATTTAATCTTTTATTTTTTTATTTTTTTTGGGTGAATAAGTCATAAAGATCTGTTTAATCACCTCCACCCCACCCCAATTTATACAGGTTTTCTGATTGTATAAACTCCTTTTCGAAAATCTTAACAATATTGACAGCTTTCTTTCTAGGAATTTAATCTGCCGATGTTGTTTGTTTCATTTTTTTATTTTTTATTTATCTTGTTTAACAGAAATTGCTAGAAGTTAATGGTTTCAATCTCCAAGGACATGTATCCTTGAAGAACTCCTCTTGTCCTAATTGGTTAAATACAACCATGAAAATGCTGGTTCAAAGAGCAAGAATCATATGCTTGGATGAGGTAAACTGCTTCTGTCTAAACTATGGGGTCTAAACTGCAGAATTCTGCTATTGGTTGATATTTACCTCTTTGGTAGCCTGAACGCTCAACATTTTGGCCATTGTCAAAAGAATCATACTTCAGGCCTGAAAAACTGGTTTTAGTTTCTTCCTGACCAGTTCTGATACAGAACTAAGTTGTGCTGGAGCAGTATTATAGTCAACATCCATAAATTTCTCTATATGAGTTGTTAATGATGAAAAGAGATTTCATTTTTTTGTGGCGCAGCTAGAACTTTATTTTGGTGGAGTTGATGTAAATTCTTCTGTGGAATTTGACAATCCCAGAATTGAGCTGGAGGCTTTGCATTCAATCCTGTCACTCACTGATAAAACTCTCTCTAGTGGTAATCATAAAATAACAGGTCTTCTTCAAGATTTACGGAATGCGAGTATTGATATGATTCAAGATCTTGGGGACAAGATTAGACTGGAGACTAGAATTGTTACAAACTATAGCTGTGACAAGGAGAGGCATTTATTACAGTGGGGTGAGAGCAATGGTGTTCAAACAAAATTGGAGGTAGCTTGTAAGTCTGTCATACTATTAGTTGTCCTTACCAAGTATCTTGAAGAAACATTGTTTGTAAAATTTACACTCTTTCTCTAATACCCAAGTTTGATAGAATGGGAGAAAACTAATGTTCAACATTACTTCAAATATATATATATATATATTTAATCCATTGCATCATACGTTGTGTAGATGTTGAGGGAGCTGGAAGAGGAGTTGTAGCAAAAGAAGATCTGAAAGTTGGGGACATAGCTTTGGAGATCCCTGTGTCTATCATAATTTCTGAGGAGCTTGTACATGAATCTGACATGGTATGGTTAATTGCTTCCTACACTAGTATGATTAGCTCCAAAATAATAAAAAAAGTATTTTAAGTAATATGAAATCTAATTGTTCCTTGGTCCATGAACATAAGAATTAGATAAATCTGTTACTTAGACACATACCGGCACAGCCACACCTAACACCCATACCTGACTCAGTGTAACATAACTAAAAATGGTAAATGGCAAAGTTACTGGAGTTTATCATACTTTCCATGTTAGGAGGATAAACTTCTGCTTCCAGATGCTGCCAAAGTTTGTGAAACTTACTGGATCAATGCAACTACTAAGAAGGGTTGATAAGTTGATTTTTGTGAAATGAAAAATAGTTTAGCTTCCCCCATCAAAGATCCTTTACCTTTCATATGAATGACATGGAATAATGCATCGTGCTTGACATTGTTGTAAGTGTTTGACATGGCAACCTTTATAACATAGAACAAGATAACACGTAAAAGATTTTTGTTATGCGATCCCTATTTGACTATGAGGAAAATAAATTTTCTTGAAAAATCATGGTCTTGATAAAGCTAAGATAGTCTACATCCTTTTTCTATGTTAAGACACATGTACCAGTATAGCTTTGAATTTTGACTTTTGAGTTACATGTTATGGTTGATTAAGATTTTTGTTTTTTTGGTAGTATCCATGAATGTTGGCTCTTCTTAGATTTTTAACTACATCAAATCACCTTTTATTCAACGCCATATAAAAGTTTAAATTTTAATATGGTTTTTAGCTTAAGAGTTGAAGTATCAAGTATTAGCCTAGGTTAAATTATAGGTTTCCTTGATTGTAGTTCCCTATCTTGGAAAAGATTGATGGTATATCTTCTGAGACAATGTTGCTATTGTGGAGCATGAAGGAGAAGCACAATCATCATTCAAAATTTAAATTCTACTTTGATGCATTGCCAAAAGTATTTAACACAGGTGCGTCTTAATTGTATGTACTATGTATTTCAAATTTGTATATGGCATTAAGTTTTAGCAACCAACTGATATAAGATTGCCTTTTCTCTTTATTCCTTCTAATAAGGATTAGAACTTACTTTTGCTTCTATGTGATGAATTGATGCTAGGCTCCCTTCTAAACATTTTTTGCATGATTAGTGAGTTATCTTTCTTGGTATGCTAATTATAATATTTCATCATCTCTCTTGGGCCTAACAAGAGGGATTTATTCGGTAATTATGTGTTGCACGTGTGATTGGGGGAACCTCATTTGCCCAGGGATTAGCCAGGTGCTCCAAGGGGCCTAGACTTCTCTTTAGGAAAAAATGATCTATCATCCCTTATGGTTATTGAAAATATGGTTTAGTTGGTTTAAGGTTATTGTGTAAAATGTAATCAACATTCACCCCCTTTATTTTGGGTTTTCAAGTGATTAATACACTTCTTTTGAGTTGGGGTATTATCGTTAGTTTAAAAGGGAAAGACATTAAGTTGAATTTACATATTTATTGTTAACACATAATAAGAAATGGCATTTCGAATGACCACCAAACTTGGGTCCATTGTTCAAAAATATCATATTGACTTGTATGGCACTACTTACTTTTGTAAATCTCAATCGGGCAATAATGACTTCCCTGTATATTTTTTTGTCATGATTTTAATGAGCTACATCTTAAAATTACTCCCTAGTGTAAAAAAGTAACTTTTTGTGAGATTTATCTTTTAGGGTACCCTCAAGTTTCTGATGATTATGAATATACCCCCTCATGCTAAGAAGCATGTATATGGACACGGGCACGAACATGGACATAAGGACAAACACGGGACACAATGAAAGAAATAAAATAAAATAATTTTGGAACCTGTTATACAATTATGTTGTCTGATTAGGAATGTATTGCCTTCATAACAAGATATGTGGGTCCAAATCTTACCAACCATAAAATTCTTTAAAACCATAATATAATCTCTCTCGACCTTAAAAAATTAGCCTAGAAACCCTAAATAGAGTATAATTAAAAGAAAGAGTGAGTGAGAACTTTTATTTTAAACATAAAACACTTAAAAATGTGTGTACACATATTGTTTAGAAAAAGTTTTCTAAAAAAATGTTGTGTATCCATGACTTGACCCATATCATATTAAATCATGTTTATTTAACCGAAATAGTAATAGATATTTTATGGATGCAAGTTATTTTAGCCTTAAACATATGTATGCCAATTTTTTCTCAAGAAAAAAAAAAAAAAAAAAAAAAGAAAAAGAAAAAAGAAAGAAAGAGAAAAAGGGGTTAAAAACATGTTGGGTCTTATTAGATCCCATTAGATCCTAGTAAATCCTCTGATCACTGAATGTTAGTTATTCAATATTCCATTTTTTACTTTTTAAACTTCCATCTATTATTGATGGCATGTAGATGTTGTATGGATTTTTGGATTTATTAGCAGTTTGTCATGAAAGAGAGGGAGGAGCAAGCTTCTCATGAAGTAAGAGAGGAGCAAGCTTCTCATGAAGAGAGAAGCGAGCTTCTTATTTTCTATTTGTTTAGGAATTGGTGATAGTGACGATGACGATGACGATGACGGTGACGGTGACGGTAACGGTGACGGTGATGGTGATGGTGGTGTCACCTTTTTAATCATATATCAAACTTGGGTAGGGACAATCAGTGGAATTGAAGAGATATATGGGCAAGCTCTTTTCTTTCTTTTTTTTTTCTTTTTTGTTAAATAAAAATGTGCATGTGATGTGACAAAGGATAAAAAGATGTAGAATTTTAATATATACAATTTTGGATGTGGTTTTATTTTGAGCCTGTTAACACCATTTTCTAGGTCTGATTAATTTTGATTGTTTACATGCCACAGGGTTGAGCTTTGGAGTTAATGCTATCATGGCTTTAGATGGAACCTTGTTGCTAGAAGAAATAGTGCAAGCAAAAGAGGTTATGAGGCCTTTTAAATGACTGTTCATAAAAATTCAACATTTTTTACATTTAGTATCCATTTCTTTTGGCGGATAATGGAATCATCCATCTTGTTTTATGAGTATATTTGTGACTGGTTAATTCTTTGTTGGATTCCTTGCATTATATGAGATGATTGAAATCCAGACAGCCCATCTTTGTGATCCATAGAATAAAACTAGGTTGACTGAAGTGGAAGAGCGTGTCTGATATATTATGTGATCGAAAAATACCAATAAAATTGAAAGCAATTTTTTTATAGAATGGGCATAGCTGATATGTGAATGTTTAGATTGATGCGTGGTAAAACTAGGACAAATAAAATTAAAAATGAATATATTCTTGAAATGGTAGGAGTAGCATCTATTGAAAATATGTTAAGAGAGAACAAGCTAAGATAGTTTTGTCATGTACAACGTCGACTTATAGGTACAATGGTTAGGAAGAGTGATACGATCACTTTAAATGGAAATGTTCTGGGGGGCGAGGGAAAAACTAAACTAACATGGGGTATGGTAATTAAAAATGATATGAATTTATTTAATTTAACTAAGCATATAGCCCTAGATAGAGCAAGGAGAAAGAATTCACGTAATTGATCCCAATTGATTAGGACATAGGACTTTGCGTCTTTTATGTTGAAGAAGTTACTTCCAATATTGGTTTTTAACAAAGTATGAGTGCACTTTTGTTGTTATTTGAATGGTTTCTCAGGTATAATACAACCTATGAAGCATGGGTACTTCGACAAACATGCCATACCCATACCGGATATTTATTGGCATATGATATTTCTACATACGTACCAGATACACGAAACACATACCCAAATTTTTTCTTCTTAATTTTTATCGTACCTAGATGTACCTAATATAGCCATACCGTATTTCAGTCAAAATAATATTTTCTTCTACTCAGAGATAAAATTCATTTCATTAGATTTCTGTTTTATTTTTAGTTTTATGTTTAGCATGATTTTAAAATTAAGTTGCGGTTTGTAAGTTATTTAGTATAATGACTTTTAATTTTGGTTTATACCTTTACTTTTGACATTAAATGTTAGTTGTAGGTTGGATCTTAATAAATTAAACCATTTAATATATTTTTGCATTACTCCAAATTAAAAATAAATATTTTTTTACAAACGTACCAAGTCGTACTTGTATTTTACTTTTTTTGGATCTATGTTACCTGTAATGTGCAACGGAAATGAGAACGTGATATGGTACATGCTCTAAAATGTGATGCGATAGGAGTAGACTTGTATATATTATACTTAAGAATTTAAGGTACTTTTAGAGTAATTTTTTTTAACTATTAGATATCCAATAAAATGTAATATTTTCTATGAGCATTACGACCCATTTTTTGATTTTTTTGTCTTGTCAAAACTTAACTCACGTTAGATTTTAGTTCATTATATTTGATTTTTTTCCTACTAAGGTAACATTTAAGTACATATATTAAAAAAAACTTTTGGTATCGCTTTGAATTACTAAATTTACCGGTTTGGAACGGAAGTTTACCATGTTTCAGAATGTGCATACCAATACGTAATTCAATAAGGTATTAGCATTTATGGTAACATAGTTCTGGATTTTACCGTATTGACGTACTCATATCATACCAATATCAGTACTCATACTCCTACTCGTACCCGTACTCATACTTTAAAGATCACAACATTTTATGATAGTAAGTTTTTCTTTAATATTAGAGAGATTATATTCTCTATGAGAGAGAAAAAGTCTTTTATTTTTTTAACCTCAAATTGGTAAGAATTGTTTGGCATTGAACTCTTTCTACATTGGAATATTTTATTTTATGTTAACTTCCTTAAAGATTTATGTAGGCATTATTGCTTGAAGGGGTTTAAGAAAATCTTTTATTTTATTTTTATTTTGTTGCAGCATTTGCGCACCCAGTATGATGAGTTATTTCCTGCACTATGCAATGATCATCCTGATATATTTCCAGTAGAGCTCTACACATGGGAGCAGTTCTTATGGGCTTGTGAGCTCTGGTACTCTAATGGCATGAAAGTAATGTTTACTGGTGGAAAGCTACAGACATGCTTGGTACCTATTGCAGGCTTTCTTAATCACTCTGTATGTCACCCGTTTTTGACCTCTCTGTTTATTTCTTTTCTTTTCTGGCACTCAATTTAACTTATGCTGGTTAAGGTGTATAGGGTTCTCAAAAGTAGTGGTGCTTATTAAAGCTGCTGAATTTTAAGGAGTACTTAAGGTACTTGAAGTGGTGTAGTGAACCAGAAGGTCTATTATCATTAGTATACCTGTAAATGAACACAGACATCTGGACTGGACTAACCCTTTTAGTTGTCCCTTACTACAGTGCCTCCATTCATTATAAGAATACGCTTGATCATTACCATAAGCATCCACTCAATATTTTTTTTTTTTTTTTTTGGGTTTTGGATTCTTTGCACTTTTACTGCTCCTTTGGGTTAATTGTATCTGACAAGTTTGAGCCTCTGAATGGTTGATTATATGTATATTACATTTTGTTTCTTTAATGAATAACAATTATTCAGACTTTTTACCATCTTTGTGATCTCTGTGTGAAGTTTTTGCTTATTTTTTTGTTTGTTCTCTTTACAGCTTTGCCCGCATGTGTTGCACTACGGTAAAGTAGATTCTGCTACAAATTCCTTAAAGTTCCCTCTATCGAGACCATGTAATGCAGGAGAACAATGCTACCTTAGCTATGGGAAGTTCTCAAGTTCTCATCTAGTCACCTTCTATGGTTTCTTACCACAAGGAGACAACCCCTATGATGTCATTCCTCTTGGTAATTTTCTTGATGCTTTTCACTCTTTACATACCCATCTTTGCAAGTGTCGAGAAGTGTTGGACACCTTCTCTTGATTTTAGGTTATAAAATAGAGATAGTATAGTTAGTCATGTTATTTTTAGGGAATTTCAAGATTAGGAGATGATTAGGATATTATCCCCTATTTATATTAATGAAGATTAATAATTACAAGGGAGCCCTAAGGCATAGAATAATTATAAAATAATAATCCAAATAATAATATATAATGCTAACACTCCCCCTCAAGCTGGTGCGAAGATATCTCTTATGCCCAGCTTGTCTAAGATGTCATGAAATGGCTTACTCCCAACTCTCTGAGTGAGGATGTTAGGAAGTTGTTCTCCAGACTGCACAAAGGGAGTACATATGGTGCCACCAGTGAGTTTCTCCTTAATAAAGTGGCGATCAATCTCAACATGCTTTGTTCTGTCATGTTGAACCGGATTGTGAGCGATGTTGATAGCGGCCTTATTATCACCGTATAACCGCATGGAGTCCATCTGATTAATACCTAGATCACTCAACAATAACTTGATCCATAAGAGCTCACACCCCCCATGTGCCATAGCTCTAAACTCAGCTTCTGCACTTGACTTGACAACCATATTCTGTTTCTTACTCCTCCAAGTAACTAGATTGCCTCCCACAAAGGTACAATACCCTGAAGTTGATCTCCTATCAGTTACTGATCCAACCCAGTCAGCATTTGTATAGGCTTCCAAACGAAGATGATCATACTTTGAAAAATAAAGAAACATCTGTATAGGCTTCCACACGAAGATGATCATACTTTGAAAAATAAAAACCTTTACCAGGAGCAGACTTCAAGTACCTGAAAATTCTCATGACAGCCTTGAAGTGAATCTGATGAGGAGAATGCATAAACTAGCTAACCACACTGACAACAATAGCAATATCAGGACGAGAGTGAGATAGGCAAATGAGCTTACCCAATAATCGTTGATAGCTTCCCCTATCAATAGCTTCTCCTCCTTTATCATCCTCCAATTTCTGTTTGGGTTCAAGTGGAGTGTCACAGGCCTTGCAGCCAAGCATCCCAATTTCCTTCAACAAGTCAAGCACATACTTTCTCTGTGAGATAAATATCCCATCCTTAGAGCGAGTAACTTCAATTCCCAGAAAATACTTAAAGATTCTCAAGTCTTTGATTTCAAACTCACTGGCTAAATATTTCTTCAACAAAGTTATTTCCTCACTATCATTGCCCGTAAGAACTATGTCATCTACATAAACAATAAGTGCTGTAGTCTTACCACGTGAGAAATGTTTCACAAATAAGGTGTGATTTGCCTGACTCTGTTTGAAGTCATATTTAAACATAGCTTGAGTAAATCTCTCAAACCAAGCCCTTGGAGACTGTTTGAGACCATATAATGACTTCCGAAGCCTGCATACTTTGCCTTCTGTCTGATGATTCTCAAAACTAGAAGGAATGTCCATATATGCCTCTTTTTCGAGGTCACCATGGAGAATAATGACTTTCAAAGCCTGCATACTTTGCCTTCTGTCTGATGATTCTCAAAACCAGGAGGAATGTCCATAGATGCCTCTTCTTCGAGGTCACCATGGAGAAAGGCATTCTTTACATCAAACTGATGAAGTGGCCAATCTAGATTAGCTGTTAGAGAGAGAAGTTCTCTAACTGAATTCATCTTAGCCAGGGGTACAAAGGTCTCTTGATAGTCAACACCATATGTCTGAATGAATCCTTTTGCCACAAGTCTTGCCTTGTAACGCTCAATATAACCATCTGCTTTGTGTTCCACAATATACACCCATTTGCATCCCACAGGTCATTTACCTGTAGGTAACTCAGTCAATTCCCAAGTGCCATTCTTTCTAAGTGCTTTCATTTCCTCAATCATGGCAAGTTTTCACTCAGAGGTAGTAAGAACATTCTGAAAATGATTAGGAATGCTAACAGAGGAAATATTTGACACAAACGCTCTATATGAGGATGACAAATGAAAGTAGGACACAAAATGTGAGACAAGATGTTGAGTACAAGATCTCACACCCTTTCTCTTGGCAACAGGAACATCAAGATTAATGGACTCCAGAGATTCAAAGTTAATTGGACTCTTATCAGAAGCAGGAGATGGCAGTGGAGGAGCAGAAGTATTCTCTTGTATGCAGTTAATTTTCTGTCTGTCTTTGTCCCTAACATAAACTTGTCATTCCCTATCCTTGGTGACATTGGGTTCCGTAGTCCCACCAGTAAGAGGTGGTGGTGCAAGAACAACTGGTTCCACCATAGGAATCACAGGAATCATTTCACACCAAGGCTCCCCCTAAAGGGAGGACGACTGTGACACTGAAGAGGACAAGAAATAGGACTGGAACTCAAAGAAAGTGACATTCATGGACACAAACCACTTACGAGAATGAGGCTGGTAACACTTATACCCTTTTTGAATGGGAGAGTAACTAAGGAAAACACATTTGAGGGAGCGAGAGTCCAACTTACCACGAGTAGGAGAGTGATTATGAACAAAACAGACACAGCCAAATATCTTGGGAGGAATAGAAAACAAGGACTGAAAAACCGAGGACTTGAAAAGGAGCTTGTTTTTGCAAGACTTGGATAGGAAGACGATTAATAAGATGGGCAACGGTGAGAACAGCGTCGCCCCAGTAGGACCAAGGCACACTCATAGAAAAACACATGCACCGAGCCATGTCAAGAAGATGGCAATTCTTGCGTTCCGCCATCCCATTTTGTTGAGGGATATTGGTGCAAGAGGTCTGATGGATAATGCCATGAGTAGAAAAATATTGCCCTAACCGAAAATCTATGTATTCACTCCCATTATCAGAACGGACTATTTTGACAGTGGCCCCAAACTGAGTACAAATCAATTGATGAAAATTACGAAACACAGCGAAAACCTCACTCTTGTCTTTCATGAGATAACACTCAAGTAGTACAAGAAAAATCATCAATAAATGTAACAAATCATCGATAACCTTTCGCAGACATAACACGAGAGGGACCCCAAATATCAAAATGTATTAATGAAAAAGGAACTAAACTTTTATTAAAACTGGGAGCAAAAGAAGCTGTGTTGTTTTCCAAGTTGACAAGACTCACAAAGAAACTCACACATTATTGTTTGCGAAACCAGATAGAAATAAATGCTTAAGTAAATAAAAAGAAGGATGCCCAAGACGCTGATGCCACTGATGCCACAGCCATAAATCATCTCGGGTAGTAAGACTCGTAGTGGAAGAATGAGCATGTAACGCCCTCAAAATAAACTCATAAATCATACATTCATGATACAAGAAAGAGATATCATATTCCATACATCAGAGTATTCTTACAGAAAGTATTACATGTTGACAACAAAAATAAATGCCCTACGGGCTTACAACTTTCCAAGTCAACACTTGAGGCCAACAAAAGAAGAATTCTAACTCTTTATACAAAATAAGCTCTTGGCTTGATTTACATGTAATACAAAAAAATAACAACAAAAAGATCTTTCAGCCTCTAAGCCTCCTAAGCTACGTCCTTGGAGGTGGCATATCACTTGCACCTGAAAATGATGTTCCATAAAGGATGAGTCAAAGCCCAGTAGAGATATACTAAATCACATATGAGAGATAACTAAAACATTAGCAATCGATAAATGGTTAACACTTGTAAATCAATTTACAATACTTCCCAGTTCCATGACAAATACATTCGTATTTCATTCCCCATTCCTTTACTTATTCAATTCAAATTCATAAACATGGTTCACTATCTAGCTAAATAATTAAATAAGACTACAACTCATATTAAAACACTTCCATTATCCACAATTCAAATGAGACTACAACTCATATTAAAACACTTCCATTATCTACGCTATGCAAACATAATTAAGATTTCGGGACTTTCACCCTGGACACTCCAGCCAACTTAGTTATCAATGGAGTCCATCCCCTATCTCCTCCCAAATAGGTTTGAGAGTACATCCCCTATCTCCTCTCAAACCTTGGAGTACATCCCCTATCTCCTCTTATACAAGATACATATGCAATGTATTTAAACAGTTTATCATATACAATGATCAATCCAGGCATGTATTCAACGTGTTAATTCAACCGTCATATTCAATGACTTAACCATTTGATTAGTTTCAGTTTTCCCTAATCAACATACAGTGTCTACAACAATTGAGACTATCCTCCACCGATAGCCCAAAACAGTTATTTCTAAATAGATAATAAATTCATCAAACAGATAAATTATCAACATTTTCATAGGTGAGTGATTAATCAATCCAACTACACCATCCAATCTCTCAATTTCCCAATTTCATGATTTTCAACTCAATTTCACATTCTCATACTTTCTCTAATTAATTATACAAATTAATTAATCACATTAAATTAGGGTTTTTCCTCCTTTTTCCCAACTTTAGCCCTAAGGCTCATTTTCATCAATTCAATAACAATAATTCCATTTTCCATAGTCTCACATACACATGAAGTTTAACAATTGAAACCCCCCCTCCCCTTTATATAACTTCAAAACAAACCCTAACTTTTTCAAAATTACCATAATCCACCATTTATACAAAATAACTAAAATCTATGTCAAAACTCATAAGGAGTAGGGTATCCCTACCTTAAATGAAGAAACCCAATAGAAAAGATGAAGAAAACTCAAGATGCTCCAAACTCAATGATTTTCGGATCAAAACGTAGTCCACACCAAGCTCCACACTTTTAACAAAGGGACAAGCGTAGACGCACCCAAGAACCAAGTGTATTTCAAGAGAGAAGGTGTAAGTAGAGGAAGAGAGAGAGTTGGATCTAGGGTTTGAAAGAAGAAGAGAGTGAAAAAGTGAGTAAAAACCCGCTGCTGCAAACTGATATACTTGAGGCTCGCTCGAGCGAAGGATTGGTCGCTCGAGCGACCAGACACAGATGAACCTCACTCGAGCCAACAACACGAAGCTTCAGGTCTGCAACCCAAAAGCACGCTCGAGCGCAGGAGTCCTCGCTCGAGCGAAGAAATCCAAAACATACAGCTCGCTCGCTCAAGCGAAGGAACACAACCTTCAGGTCCAAACTTAGACGCAGATGCAGATGCACGCTCGAACGCAAGAATGCTCGCTCGAGCCAACAGACACACCACTCAAATCTCGCTCAAAGGAACCTTGGCTCGAGCAAAGGAACTAAAACACAGAGCTCGCTCGAGCGACAAAAGCCTTACTCGAGCGAAGACATCAAAAACTAGGCAGCAACTATTTGTTTCAAAACACACCCAACCTGTTACAAACTTGCCCAACACATTCCAAAACCCAAATACAAAGAATTAAAGGACGGAAATGCAACATATACAACAACAAACATCCACGGAACCAAGTCCGGAATACAATAACCAATGAAGGGAAAACCAGGATCGCTATAGAGCAAGCTTGTTTGGTTGATCTAGGAAGTAGAGACCATTTTCTGCACTAGGATAACAGGTTAACAGGTTAATACGACTCAAGGATAACAGGTTAACAGAAAAATTGGGAATATAGAGAACGGAAGATAGAGGTATGGTAGGAGTGACATGGACTAAACCTTTCCCAAAATGGAAGAAACAGTACCATCTGCAATCTTAACTTTGTCCTGACTTGAAGATGGCTTATAGGCAGAGAAAAGGTCAGAAGATCCAGACATATGATTTGAGGCACCAGAATCAATAATCCAAGGCAAAGACTTATGAGACAGAAAAACACTCGGAGAAGAGGCTAAGTTACCTGATTGGGCAAACGACGATAAAGATGTACTGAGAGCAGTAGAAGACCGGCGGTCCAACAAGTGACGCAGAACATCCTCAAGCTCAAGAGTAGTCATGCCACAAAGACCATCAGAAGCCTGGCCAACGGAAGCGAAAGTAGCATCAAGTGTATCAACGGCACTAGACTAATGAACCTGTGAATTGGAGCCACGTCCTCGAGACTAGCCTGACTGACCTCCTCTAGTACCAGACCGATCACATTGACCCCCGAATGGAATCCCATGAAACTTCTAACACGTCTCACGAGTATGTTGCGGCTTTTTACAGTAATCACAGAATACAAACTCCTTAGTGGCAGACGGAGGGATAGAAGTCAAGCTAAGGCCATCTTAAGAGGTAGACAGTAATGCTGAGCGGTCGGTAGAGACAGGGGACATCATAGTAGACCGGTGACTCTCCTCATTCTGTACATAGGCAAATGCCTCCTAAAGTGAAGGAAGAGTGTTCATACTTAGAACCCGACTCCGAACCGGATCATACTCCACATTGAGACCGGCCAGAAACTTGAAGACCCTTTCCTGTGCAATAAACTTCCGGTACTCGACTGAATCAGCAGTGCAAACAGGCTTATAGTCCTGCAGGTGATCAAGGCATTTCCAGCCATTGGCGAGGAAGGTAAAGTACTGAAGAACTGTCTGCTTCCCTTGAACAGAGCTCTCAATAGAGCAGTGTAACTCAAATGCCTGTGAAAAATTCCCTTTGCGGGAATAGGTGGTAGCCACAGCATCCCAAACATCTTGGGCAGTCTCCATATATAAGTAGCCCTCGCCAATGTTTGGCTCCATCGAATGAATAAGCCAACCCATAATCAAAGAGTTGGTAATCTCCCATTGGTCATAACCAGGGTCAATTGTGCTGGATGCCTGTATCCGGCCATCCACATACCCCCATCTTCCATCTGCTCTTCAAAAACATAGTCAAATTTTACGACCACGCGAGATAGTTCTGACCATTAAATAGAGAGGTAGTGATTTTAAGACTAGGGTTGGGGTAATCAGTCATTGTAGTAGGTATAAGGGAACTCTCACTCCTAGGTATCTGAGAAGTAGTGGACACACCGGTGGAATCGGCCATAGATACTATACTACCAAACCGTCAACAAAACTAGTGTCAATCACAAACTCAAAAGGTGGAGGAATACAAACACAATGACCACTAAGAAAAATTAAAGACTTAAAAATTTCATCAATCCCTTTTTTCCTTTTGTTTTGTTTTGTTTTTTGTTTTTTTGTTTTTTTTTTCTCTTTACTGCATTTTTATTTTTATTTTTTAGGATTAAAGGGGAAAAACGAAGGTTTAGCGTGTTAAATACAGACCACAGAATGTAACTCAGCTTACATATCAGACCACACGTAACGCAACGAAGCAAACAACAGGGACAGACGACGACTCACCCTTTCGTGTCCCTCGCCAACGACGCTAAGGCCTGACGGCAGTGGTCGACTGGGCTAGGAGAGCCCAACGACTGGCTCTGTGGTGGCCAACTAGGCTGGGAGAGCCCAACGACGACTGGCTCTATGGTGGCTCTGTGTGTCGACTGGCTCTGTGTGTGTCGAAGAAGTGTGACGCCTGGCCCTGTAGTGGCGATTGATAGCTGTATAGGTGAGAAATTTAGGTTTTAGGGTTTAGCTCTGATACCATGTTATTTTTAGGGAATTTCAAGATTAGGAGATAATTAAGATATCATCGCCTATTTATATTAATGAAGATTAATAATTATAAGGAAATGCATAGAATAATTACAAAATAATAACCCAAATAATAATATATAAAGCTAACAAGTCACACTCACAGAGTGAAGTGTGATGGTAGACATCTTACACAATGACCTCCTGAAGGTACCTTTTCATTGTCTACTTATATGCTCGAATTTTTCCATGTGAACAATTGTACTTGTTTGACGATCTAGAAGCTATTATTTCAACTTTACTATTTCTTCTGGCCAACATAATTATAAAAAAAAAAAAAAAAAAAAAAGAAAGAAGAAGAAGAAAAAAACAAAAAGGAATATCATATTCAATCTCATATGGGTTTATATGTATATGTATCTTCCTACCATGTTTGTATATGTGTTCAATTTACCACTTTCCATCAGTTATTATTTTCATTTGAATTAATAGATCATATGTTAGTCTTTTTCAATTGCAGAATTAGACGCTACCGTAACTGATTGTTCTGAGGACAACTGCCCTATGTCTAATTGGACCAACCACATGGTGCGGGGTACTTGGCTCTCAAAGAACCATGGCATGTTTCATTATGGGTTGCCGCCTCCTATATTAGATCATTTCCGTAGAGCTCAGTCTCCTATGTTCCAGAATAATATCCATGTAACTCTCTTCTCTTGTTTTCCATTTTGTATGCCTGTGTGCATGTGGACTGGAGGATACATGCCAGGTATCAGCCAACTTGCACGAGCCAAATACCTACATTTTTCCAAGTAGAGTGCTGGCATCAGTGGTTGGAGTTTTGAATCCAGCTCGCTCACTTTGGAAGGCTGAGTCGTCCCAGCTATTCGACAACCTTTGGTGTTCTTGCTTTGCATGTTTGATGAGTGCTTTTCTGTTTCGTTTAGACTATTTAAGCTTTTTTAGGCAATTTTTTTGTCTTTTTATGCCATATTTTAGATAACATCAATATTTTGCAGAAAAAAGACAGAACCCATGAAAAGCCCCAAAAAATAGTTGTCAAAAAGTAGTCCAATTGGCTCAATATTTGCATTCAAATTGAGTGTGCTTGACTTCGATAACTAAAGGCATGCTCTGAATTTTATTTTTATTTCTTTCTTAGAGTATAATTCTTATGTATTGAATCATTCTAAACACAGGAGAAGTTAGAAATTGAGTTGGAAGTTCTAGAAGACCTCCGTTCTACCTTCGAAGACATGTTGGAAACCCTTGGTGAGACTAATCTTGACGACAGGTAAACAACACTCTCATGCTTGTAATGCAGTCTTTGTGGTTGAGCCAACATAAATATTTTCCTATTCTGATTAATGAAATTGTCATCTTGACTTGCAAAGTACTAGTTGGGATGTAAAGCTAGCAATGGAATTCAAAGATCGACAAATAATGATCGTCTCCTCGATTGTGACTTCATGTTATTCTGGTTGCAAGTTGGTGGAATATGAATTGAGCAAGTGTAGGGCTTAGGACAGACATGGCTAGATTGGCTAGTTATCTCGCCCGTTGAAAAACATTATTTGCTCATGAGAGAATTGTCTCAGCTCTGCATATAGTTTATATCAATCTTAGGTCAAGTTGTCATTAACCTGTCATTTTCAGACCCGAATGGTGGAGGTTTGTCTCTCATTATCTATGTGTCGTAAGAAGCACAATGGATGAAATATATTGGTTCTTTGTGATGTGGCTATTCTTTTTATTCATCTATTTTGATAATCCAACTTTCATCAAGAATAATGCTTTTGATTGTTGGAAAGGACAAATGAGACAAAAGAATGGTCTCAAGATGGGCATGAATTTTGCCTTTAAATGTGTGGTCATTAACCAAAATAGTTTTTAATCAGCTATTTTAAGAATGCGTAAGATTTTCATAGAATAAGATATAGACATGAGATAAAAGGTGGATTTCACATGTAGGGTTCTATATATGTGGAGCTTATTATTTATTTTACATATATTTTTCATTATGTGAAAATTATTTATGCATTTAGATTTATTTATTTTAAATTTGGTGTGGGGTTATGAGTGAGATATTGATTTGTATACTTTTAGTTTTCGTTTGGAAAAAGCTAAAATAGTCTGACTTTTTGGCTATTTTAGTCTAACTTTTTTAATCTCGTTTGGTTTTTATTTTTGACTTTTTTGAATTTTGTGTGAGAAAAAGTATAATGATTATGATTTGAATGTAAAATTTTATCTTATTTACTTATGTAGTCAATTTTATATTTTGTGTTGTTTTAGTCAAAAAAAAAAAAAAAAAAAAAAAAAATCAGAACCAAACATAGCTTTAACCATCAATATGCTTGGGGAAGAATAGTTTGGGTATTTTCTCATGTTGCAGTTGCACAGTTTGACTTCTGATTTGTTTTGTACGGTAAGTTGATTGTCAAATAAAAATGACTGTGTTAGTTGACCAAAACTACGAAAATGTGTTGAAAGATGATTAGGTCTAACCTATTATTATTATTATTATTATTATTATTATTATTATTGTATTGCGCTTTTTAATTCTATATTCTATAGAAATAGGTTGAAGTCAATTCTATTATGGGATTTTTTTATTATAAAAAAAAAAAAATTAAGAGCAGGCTTCCTGAGTTGCAATACGTAATTTTTTTTTGTGTCATGGATTACAGATTATTTTGAGAAGATAGTTATAATCAGTTTTTTAGTGAAAAGTTGTTTATAAACAGCTTATAAGCAGCTTTTTTGTGAGAGAGGAAGTGGGTCATAATCTAGAAAGTGAATTATAACCCACTTTTTAAAATAGGCCTACATATACGTAGAGTTTTATAAATGAATAATTTAAATTATTGAAACAAAAACATCCTAATGCCTTGTTCTTGTTTGTCAAACTTCTATTCATGAAATAATATTTAAATAAAAGAAAGCTAAATATACATGTCAAAATGTTCTGTTTATCTGTCCAAATGTACAAATGTAATGTATTTATTCAAATGTTATCTATTTATACACATGTAATCTATCCATCTAACTATATGTCTAAATTTCACTTATATATTCATCTACACCACCAACCGTGACCGATTGCTAGCCACCAGTAACTTTTTTCAGTGATTTTTTGCATGTGTTCTTATTACCAAAATATATTAAATTTTGAACAAAATAACAAATGATCTTATAAATTTGAACTTTTCACTTATTAGTCTTGATCTAAACAACTTTAACCATTAAGTTTAACTTCTATTTGTTACAAAATTCTTGCGAACCTAACTAGAAAAATTAATCTCTATAAGTTTACTGCTTTAAGCCTTCTGCTGGGTGTACCCTCGGAGGTGTAGAGGGGTGTCTACCTCCGGCCTCCTCTCTTCCTTTCACTCTCTTTTTCTCATTTTTTTTTTGTCTTTTTGTTTAATAATATTAGAAGCTTGTCCTTCCAACTCTTTTCAACGGTGGCGCCACTACGCTGCTACCAGATCTGCTACCTTTCTGTCTCTATGGATCCACCATCACTAGATCTGTCTTATCTTATTCAGATTTGCCTCTAGCCACTGGTGTTGGCATCGCCTCTCCCTCTTTCCAATCTTTCAGATCTGGTATTTGGTTTACGTTTAAACTTTCACCCTTTCGCCCAAAATTTAAAGATCTAGTTTCAGATTTTCTTACTGTACCAATCCCGGTTTTGACCCTTTTTTCATATTTTGCTACTTCGACTGGGCAAGTTGGGAATCGAGCTGCTCGGTTAGCTCGCGGGGGTCGAGAGGGCAGCGCTCCTTGGTGGGTCCGAGGGTAGCTCCCTGGCAGGGTTGAGGGGCAGCGCCCCCGAAACAAAAATGCAAAATGCATTCAAAGTTGCTTGTTTGCTCGAGCGGAGAATGTTTGGTTCCAGAAGTTTGACATGTCTGCAAAAGTACTGGGAAGGTGTATTCGACACTCGAGCGGGGCTTTCCACACTCAATCGAACCATGTTATATCAGTTCGTGAATCTGATATTTCAGATCACTTTTGTATATCTTTCTTTCTCTAAAAACATTTCTTTTCCCTTCTCTCTACATTTTCCTATGCCAAATTGGATCAAAACCTTTATTTCTCAAGATCCATTAGAATTCTACCATAGGTTCTTCATCAAAGTTGGTTAACTTCTCGAGGGCTTTATTGTGTGCGGTGAAGATCGAGTTTCGACACCGTTAATTTTGGGGGTTTCATCTCATTTCTTCTTCAAAACTTGAGGTAGGGATTTTCTTAGAGTTATATATATATATTTGCAAGATCTATATGATTTTCGAAATCATCCTTCGATAGTTTTGAAAATTAATTATTAATTCAAGAAGTTGAGCGATTTTGAAAGTGGGTTTGTCTCTTGTTCTCTTAAAATAATCTTATGGTTTTGATCTTCGTTGATTGAAGAAAACATGATTTTGGAAAGTTTTTTTTCAAAATATTTGAGTTATATAATTTTGGTGAGAAAACCTAGAATTTGGGAATTTTTTTTAAAGAGACTGAAAATCCATGAATAATATTGTTATATTTATTTTGTGTGTCAAAATAAATGGATGTTTGGAAAATTTCTTATTTATATTTATATAAATGATGAATTTCAGGGAATATGAAAATTGTTGTTCATTTTGAAAATTATTATTCAAAACGTTGAAATAGTCTTGAAATGACTAATTGTTGAAGATACTTGAGAAAAGGGAATTGCGTTATTCCTTAGATGATGACTTGGAATAAAAGTATTTATATTCATCTTGTGTTATTAGTATATCAATTCATTTGATTACATTAAACTTTGAAAGTTGATTTGAAAACTTGCGTTGAGAAAAGAATGTTGAGAAACAAGTTTTCATAAATTAGTTTTGGGGTAAATATGGTGGTAAGTCTTGACAGGTGATGTAAATGAAATTGAATAGGTGTCGAGCCTTCCAGTTAATACTGGTAAAAATGACAGATTATAGGTGTCGAGCCTTCCAGTCAATGCTGGTAAAAATGACAAATTGGTAGTACTTGTATAGTCTATTTGCAGACACCAACCTAGGGATTACCAGAGTCGTATTTACCGCTCTTGAAATGAATTGTTAAGTTTTGAAGAATTGAAATTGCATGACATCATTGAGCATGATGGTTTTTAAAGATGAAGATGTGATTTTCTTTTAAAAGGGCATAACATGGCATGTGCATTTCATCTCTTAAAACTTATATAAAATGTATATACTTTGTTAAGGATTTCCTACTGGACTTTATGCTCACTCTACGAGATTTTTGTGCAGGAAAAGATGTGGTGATGCCGCCTAACTAGAGACGAGGAAATGTGTGTTGAGAGTACGAGACTCTCATTTTGCTGTGACTCTGTGTGTAAGCCAATAGCTGTATGTGTGTGGGTTTGAATAACCGTTTTGTATAACTAGGCTCAAGCCTTAGAAACTTGTAAACCCATTGGGTGTATTTATTTGTTTATTTATTTGTTTTGGATTAATGTATTGTTGCATGAAGAACTATTGTATCATATAATGTAAGTTTGGAGATTTATATTCAGTTTTCCTTGAAAGAGCCATGATTGTTGTATTATCATTTGGGTTAGAAATTTGAGGCGCTGCAACTTCATAATCCGAAGACCGATATTATTTAACGCATTCGTTTCATGCTTGGCGACCACCTCAATCTTAATGTTCCATCTGTTCAAATTTCAAATTGAAGGTTGCAGTGTAATGGAGTTTTAGATGCGTTTGGCGATTTGAATTTGGTTATTTTTGTTTACTTTTTTATTTTTTGTAAGGATTTTTTCTCCTCCTCTATATTGGTTAGGATTTTTCCTTCTATATAAGTTTGTTATCTCTTTATGAGATCTTTTGCTACCGTTGTACGAAATTATCTATTTTTTTTTATTAGTTTTATAATGAGGATTTTCTTCCTGATTAGAAAAAAAGAAAAAAAGGCCTTAACTTTGATTTTACCCAAAAAAAAAAAAAAAATTATTTATTAGATATCTGCCAAACGGTTTTTGTGGTTGCGCGGAACAAAATGTGTGGTCACACTTTTCCCAAATTCATGTAATGTTTTAATTTGATATTTATTAATTAAAATTATAAATACTTAGTATTTTTTTGTTAATATTTTAAAATAAATATGACAAGTGTCAGGAGGTTGTAAGTAGTGTGGAGTAATATCATAAGAACATCAAATAATCACTCCCCTTATCGCTAGCCAACACTTGAAAAATAACATACAAATTTACTTTTTAAATTTATTTTATAGATAGACATGATTAATTAATAATTAGAAAAAGAATTATTTAAAATATCTTAATAGACAATGATATCATTAAACTTAATAAATAAATATAATTTTTAACGGTAAATTACACTAACATCACCTGAGATTTGGTCCAATTACATCTCATCTCTTGACGTTCTGAAAATTATATTTCTACTTTTGTGGTTAATAGTCTCATTTTACAAATCCTTCTAATAAAAAAACAGAAGAAATTATATTTTAAAAAAAGTAAAGCAAAAGAAAAAAAGAAAAGAAAAGAGAGAAGTAAAACAAAATAAGAAAAAAAAGGAGTGTATAAGTTTAATATTTTTATTCTATCTAAATAATTACAATGATAGGGGATTAGTGTAATTTCCCAAACCAAGGGGTGTAAGTGTAATTTATCCATATAATGTTGGTGCTCCACGCTAGTATGATTGATGAAAAATATGAAGTATTAATTATTTATATTGGGTGATTGAAAAATATGAAAAAGTATAATATGCAATAATTAATGAAAGAGTATAGTCCCGAGATACTAAAAACTACTATATAATTTTCTTATAAGGTTTAAGAGAAATTACAGTACAGTAAGACAAAGAAAAAAAGTTTTAAAAATATATGTGATATAATTGATTCTGTCATGGAATACAATTAAAAAGTTGTGTGGGTGCTTCATGCTTGTATTAAAAAAAAAAAAAAATTATGTCCAGAAGGATGTAGTTCTCCTTAATGTTTATATATGTTGGGTTGGTGATTGGGCTCTCCACCACACTCATCACAAGTGGTTGGCTGGCCAATGACAAAAGAAGATCACACACACAAACACACTTTAGCCCCCACCCGTGTTAAATGCGACCTCTCAACTCCAGCTCACCCACTTTTGTCTTTCTTTTCTCTCCCCCACTCCAACCGCCGACATCACATTTTCTTCCAACTCATAATATTTATTGTATTATTAAGTTAGAAAATATCTCGTAGTTTAAATTTTGTGGTTTAAAAATGATTTAAATGGCCAAAACGACATCGTTTTGGTCATTTTTATGTTGTTCTATACTCAAAACGACGTCGTTTTGACCATTTAAATTATTTTTGAATCACAAAATTTGAGTTACGTAACATTGTCGTATTAAGTTTTAATTGACTGTGATTGTGACTGTGATCCAAAAGCTGCACATGTTATATTTTAATTCACATAATATATAGTTACATTTTAAACAATAATTTGTTATTCAAATAAATAGAATATAGTTGGCTTTTAAAATATAACATAGTTGGCTTTTAAACCAACTAGACCTAATCTAGTGTGCCACTCCTAAGGGTTTAGTCTTAAAGCGGAGGTTATGAATTCGACTCTCTCTAAGAAAAAGTTGAATTAGGAGGTAAGTACTCGACTCATTTTTATACTAAAATATATATTTACTATTGTGATTTCACATTATTTGTATTAGTTTTAGTTGTTTTAGCCTTTCAAGAGAGGTCAATGTAATTATGCTAAATTGCGAGCCGATTTGAATTTTTTTCATACCTCAAGAGAGGTGTGTAATTTATCTCACATATTTTAAAACTCATTAAGTTTTTAAGTTAAACTTAAATAATCCCCACTCAATTTGATTAAGTTATATGCAATATAACAAACCAATCTACTTAAACTTGACTCGTGATCGACTCAATTAAAACTCATTTGAAATAAATTCGAAAGGTAAAATCAAGTTTAAACATATTTTAAAACTTGTTTAGATTTTAAACTAAATTTAAGCAATCTACTATACAATTCAACTCAACTTGTTTATAGCTAGAAAAATGAAGATGCTAACCTTTTTTGTGGCTAAGGTGCTATTATGAAATGGAAATTTTTATGGTACACACCCCATGTTATATATTTTTATGGTGTTTGTTATATATTTTTGTAATAAATATTACTTCTTCTTTTTTTGATGTAGTTACAATAATTTGTTATTCAGAAATGAAATTACTCATTTTATAGTAATATTATGTATTTTTGTAGTAATATTACACATTTTTATCAAAACATTTTCTAGCAAAAAAATACATAACATTGCCACAAAATGCGTAATATTATTTTAAATTATAATTTGTCGTAATCTACTAAAAAAAATATATAATATTTATCACAAAAATACGTAACATATACAAAAAAAAAAAAAAAAAATGCATAACAATAGTGCATTTATTATGCACCTTTTAAGGAGTGTATAACATAACATTATCCTTGTGAAATCGGACAATTTGTTTTTTTTTTTTTTTTAATATATTTTTTAAGACACGTGTACATTATAGTCACATGAATGATCACGGAACTTAGCTCAGTGATTGAAATAATTATTTTTTCTAAGATTTTTTAAGCAAATTATTAATACAAAAAAAAAGTTGATTGAATAATTATAACTTTTTTCTCATCTCATTTCAACATTCCGGATCGTGTATTTGGTATGACTATTTATTCAAGTGAAAGTGATAGATGTGGCCTAATTTGGAAACTTGGCTTAAAAGTCAATTTTGAATTTTAACCTATTTTGAATCACATTAGTTTTTTTATTTTGAATCACATTAGTTTTCTATTTTTTCTACACGTTTTTTTTTTAAAAAAGAAAGGTAAAAAAAAAATAAAAAATCGAAAATTCAGTTTTAACAAACTTTCCAAAACAAGCCATAAGCAAGAAGGCTAATGTTAGCAAGTGTGCTTGAGAAACTTGATAATGTGCATTTAATAATGTATTAATTTGCTAATTTTAACTAATGTGTATTTAATGTTATATTAAATTGTCTTGAGTTTAATATCTTTCTATTTTTATATTGGGTCATGATTGAGACCCCCTTAAAACTCCCACCCCACACACACGTGGGGGTTAGGGATTGGGAGAGAAGAAGAAAAAAAAAATGAAAAATGAAAAATTGACCAATCAAAAGCAAAGGGGGTCATGGGGGTGACCCCCAAAGGGGGTCCGAATCTTTATTGTTTTATATTATGAATTTAATAAATTTTTATTTTATTTTTAACCTATTATTTAAAATTAAATAAGTTTCAAAACTCATTAAATAAATAAGAGTTAATTACATTTTACTCCCTTATAGTTTGTTTTGAAGACATATGACCCCTTTATGGTCAAGAAATATACACATAACCTCCTCTTAATTTAGAGTAAAATGCAAAGCCTAACTCTGTAGTGATCCCAATTTTTACTCGTCTCTTGTGGTGTTCCAGGCTTGAGTTGGTATGGTTTTGAACGGTGTTACGTCTTAGTTTCTCTTGTATTCCCCTTATTTTTGGTTATCGGGTTATAGTTGTGTGTTTGGAACAGGTAATGTCTCCAAACCTTTAGATGCGAATCCAATCCGAATTGTGCCTAGAACACAGCTTACAGCTCGCCGAAACAAAAATGCAAAATGCATTCGAAGTTGCTTATCCGCTCGAGCAACTGTTTATGTGCTCGAGCGGAAGGCATATTCGACGCTTGAGTAGGGCTTTCCACCCTCGAGCGGACTATGTTATATCAGTTCGTAAATTTGATATTTCATATCACTTTTGTATATCTTTCTCTCTCTAAAAACATTTCCTCTTCCTTCTTTCTACATTTATCTACACAAACTAGATTAAAAACCTTGATTTCTTAAGGTCCATTTGAGTTTTGCCATTATTTCTTCATCAAAGTGGGTTATCATCTCGAGGGCTTCGTTGTATGTGGTGAATATCGAGTTTAGGCATCGTTGATTTTGGGGTTTCATCTCTATTCTTCTTCAAACTTGAGGTAGAGATTTTCTTAGAATTATATATATATTTTTTCAAGATCTACATGATTTTCGAAATCATCTTTCGATAGCTTTGAAAATTAATTGTTGATTCAAGAAGTTGAGTAATTCTAAAAGTGGGTTTGTCTCTTGTTCTTTTAAAATGATCTTATGGGTTTTAATCTTCGTTGATTGAAGAAAAGATGATTTTGGAAAGTCTTCTTTCAAAAGATTTGAGTTGTATAGTTTTGGTGAGAAAACCTAGAATTTGGAAATTTTTTTAAAAAGAGACTGAAAATCCATGAATGATATTGTTATATTTATTTTGTGTGTCAAAATAAATAGATGATTGAAAATTTTCTTATTTATATTTATATAAATGATGAATTTTAGGGAATATAAAAATTGTTGTTCATTTTGAAAGTTATTGCTCAAAACGTTGAAATAGTCTTGAAATGACTAATTGTTGAGGATATTTGAGAAGAGGGAATTGTGTTATTCCTTGGATGATGAATTGGAATTAAAGTATTTATATTCATCTTGTGTTATTGGCATATCAATTCATTTGATTACATTAAATTTTGAAAGTTGATTTAAAAACTTACATTGAGAAAAGAATGTTGAAAAACAAGTTTTTATAGAATGGTTTTGGGGTAAATATGTTGGTAAGTTTTGATAGGTGGTGTAGGTCCGAGGTGAACGACCGAAAACCCGAGCGGATAGGTGTTGAGCCTTTCAGTTAATACTGGTAAAAATAACAAGTTGGTAGTACTAGTATAGTCTACTTGCAGACACCGACCTGTGGATTACCAGAGTCGTATTTACTGCCTTTGAAATAAATTGTTAAGTTTTGAACAATTGAAATTGCATGACATCATTGAGCATGATGGTTTTCAAGAGATGAAAATGTGATTTATCTTCAAAAAGGGCATAGCATGGCATGTGCATTTCATCTCTTGAGACTTGTATAAAATGTATATATTTTGTTAAGAATTTCCTACTGGACTTTATGCTCACCCTACGGGATTTTTGTGCAAGAAAAGATGTGGTGATCCCACCCAACCAGGGGCGTGGAAGTATGTGTGTTGGGAGTACAATGCTCTCATTTTGTGTGACTCTGTTTTGTAAGCCTAGGGCTGTATTTGTGTGGGTTTGAATAACCATTTTGTGTAACCGGGTCTAAGCCTTGGAAACTTGTAAACCCTTGGGGGTATCTATTTGTTTATTTATTTGGTTTTGGATTAAACGTATAATCGCATTGAGGAATTAATTGTATCGTGTAATGCAAGTGTGGAGAATTATTTCTGTTTTTCTTTAAGAAGCCATGATGGTTGTGTTATCATTTGGGCATAGGAAATTGGGGCGTTACAGGAGGAATAAAATTTTGGGCAACAAAAGTTTTGGGAACTAAACTACCAACCTGTTCCAAACGCAACCAATACAACTCAATAGCCAAACTCAAGGGGAAAAAAGATGAATAATACAAGAACAACAATATAGAACCATGAAACTCGATTCTGGAATACAAAATGGGCCGGGTCCTAAACCAGAATCGTTATATATTAGAAATATTAAATGGAAATGAAACAAGGTCCAAGGAAAATTTTAGATTGGAATTAGATGTATTTATTAGTTTGTGCGAGGCACTTAAGGTATATGGTAAACTGGAACACTCACGTTATCTAATTGTCCAATAGCATGTTTGTATATTTTTGCTAACAATTAGTTAGAACAAACGTAATTGTGTTGTCCAAGAGCGATTCCAACATTTTGGCCATACTATCTCCAAATACTTCAATCGAGTCTTGAAGGCAGTGTGTAGGCTTGGTAAACAAGTCATAAGGCCTCCAAATTTTGATGAGGTGCCTGCAGAAATCCGACATAATCCACGATTTTACCATTTTTTTAAGGTAATCACTTATAGAATATTTAAAGTATAATTTTTAGTAAAATATCATGCATTATTAAAGTCATTTGTCAAATAGGATTGTGTTGGAGTAATTAATGGTACCCACATATCTGCAAGGGTGTTAGCATCAAAGCAAATACCATATTGGGGTAAGCATAGTGTTACAACACAAAATGTAATGTGTGTTTGCTCATTTGACATGAGATTTATGTATGTATTGGCCAGTTGGAAGGGCACTGCAAATAATTCAAGAGTGTTCATTGAATCCGTACGTGATCCAACAAATTTATTTCCAATACCAGCAAGAGGTACATATTATATGAAATTTTATTAATTTATAATTAATATTCTTCTGCCAACCCATAATAATAGATACATACATGTTGAATAGATAAATATTATGTTGTTGATTCGGGTTATACCAATATGTCTAGCTTTTTATTGCCATACTGTGGTGAAAGGTACAATGTAAATGAGTTTCATACTCAACGTTGACAACCAAGAAACAGGGAGCAAATGTTTAATTACCGACACTCTTCACTGCGCAATGTGATTGAGAGATGCTTCAGTGTCATGAAGGCTCATTTTTCAATTTTGAGAGACATGCCTTCGTATTCAATTAAGACACAGAGATACATCCCCATTGCATGTTATACAATACACAACTAGATTAGGATGCATTCTTAAGGTGACACATTGTTCACTAAATGGGCCAATCCAAATCGTATTGTGGAAAATACTGGGCCTAGTAGAGGTGGTAGTAGCAGCTCGAGACATGCAAGAAGCAGTTTTCAGCAATTGACTGATGTAGACATTGGTTAACCTCAACTATGTCACATGTCTGATGTGAGGAATCAAATTGCTGGTCAAATTTTGGAATTTGTCAGAAACAATTGAAATATTGTTTATGTTTATAATAGATTGTGGAAGATGTTTTTTGTGGTTTGTGGAAGAAATGAGATATTATTATTATTATGGTTTGTATGTTAGTTGTTATGAACATTACTAATATGGTTATTAAATTTATCTATGGTTGGTATTGTATTAATATGGTTATTATGAATGCTTACTATAATGTGTATGATCCCATAAATATAAATATTTTAGGCCTTAACAAACATGATTTTTAATTTATGTTTTTAAAATTTTTCAAATATTTTGTCTAAACCAAACGTGTTTGTAATTTATGTTTTTCTAAAAATAAACAAAAACCAGTTTATAAAATTTTTGTAAACATAAACTAAAAACGTAAATGTTACTAAACACCACCTAACTATTGAAATTTAGTCCAAAACTATAAGAAGATTTACAACATATAGTTAAATTATAGGGAGTAAAGTGTTCTGAGTTTAAATCACAAGGAGGTAAAGCGAATTTTGTCTAAATTTAAATAAGGATATTATAGTAATTTTGTTATCAAAGTTTCTCATAACATAATTACCCAAGCGATTTTAATGATTGAACATCACGCTACCTAACTATTGAAATTTAGTCCAAAACTATAAGAAGATTTACAACATATAGTTAAATTATAGGGAGTAAAGTGTTCTGAGTTTAAATCATAAGGAGGTAAAGCGAATTTTATCTAAATTTAAATAAGGATATTATAGTAATTTTGTTATCAAAGTTTCTCATAACATAATTACCCAAGCGATTTTAATGATTGAACATCACGCGCTGTTAAAGATAAAGGATTCTGTTAGTTTAACACTTCTAAATCAGTAAAGGGTTATGTATATATTTCTAAACTCGACAATGCTACGTAGCTCAAATTTTGTGGCTCAAAAATGGCTCAAATGGTCAAAACGACGTCGTTTTGAGTACAGAACAACATAAAAATGGCCAAAACGACGTCATTTTGGCCATTTGAGTCACTTTTGAGCTACAAAATTTGAGCTACGAGACATTTTCCTTCTAAACTATAGACAAGTAATGTATTTTTCAGTCAAATTACAATAAGGGGTTGTATATATATTTCTAGATAATGATTCTGTTTGGTCGAGCTTATTTCCAGTTTATTTTAGCTTTTAGTTTAATTTAAGCTTTTTGATGTGTTTGGTTCAGCTTAACAATACAGCTTATAGCTTTCTGTAAGTCAAAAATCAACTTATTCTTTGAGTGGGAGATGAGAAGCTTAATTTATAAGTAAAAATCAGCTTATGTTCATAGTTATAAGTTGTTAAACTATAAGTTATAATCCCTTTTCCACAGCTCTACCAAACGAGACCAATAAAGAAGTTATGTATTTTTGAGTCAAATTAGGATGAGATAAAGGATAATTAACCCTTGAAAAGTATTATTTATTATTTTTTAAAAGGCACTTGTTACCATGACTCCTATTTTGAAAAGTAATAAGCTTTAGTTTTAAAAAGAATAATTATATAAAAAAAATTAATTATTCTTCTTATTTTTTTTATTTTATTTGTGAAAAATCAAAAAATTATTTAAGAAATTCAATTCTCAACAGAATCTGAATATCTAACATAATAGTGATTATTTGGTAATTTTAGGACTTTCCATACACCTAGCAAAAAGTATAGAATCCTACTATATTGACCAAAATAAAAATCAAATTGAACGTGGACTTCCAAATAATTTTTCCATGTCTAAAAAATAAAAAAATAAACTAATTAGACAGTCAAACTGCAGTGTGAGCCCCTCCAATGAACTCAGAAGCACGTCACCAAAAAAAACCACGTGGAATTCTAGATTAAATTTGCTCTGAAGCTGCTCACACTGGATACAAACTCATTTTTTATGCCACCAACAACCTGAAAAAAAAAACAAAAACAGCACAAATCCTCAAAATTTCCAGAGAAACAAATAAAAAGGAGAAACAAAAAGAAAAGAATTTCTTAGACGCCTCTCTCTCCTCTGCTTTCTTTCTTTTTTCTCTTTCCTCTTTCTTTGCTTAAGCAAAGAAGAGAAGAGAGAAAAGCTTGAAGGTGGTTTTGGTGTTTGTTTGGTGAAGATGTTGGTTGCTAACAGCTTTGATCTATGGCAAAAAGACACCTTCTTCTCAGCAGCAGAGGAGGTTCAGCAATCTGCAGATATGTATGTATATTATTGTCTCATCTTTCATTTCTTTTTCTTTTCTTTTTTTTTTTTTTTTTTTTTGTGTGGCTATTTATGTTCTGGGTTTGTTTGTTTTTGTTGATTTCTTCGTTCTTTTGCCAATTAATGATGTGGGTTTTCAGTTATGCTCTGTTTGGTTGCTGAGAAAGCGGAGGAAAATACTAATGGAAAATTAAGATTTTTAAAATTTGAGGGATTTCTACGGATGTCAAATTCCATGTTCTCATTTCATATTTTAATTTTCTGGGAAATGAAGAGTTTTGGGAATTCCTTTTTTGTTGGGTTGTTTTGTTGTTGGCATTCAGTTCTTAAAATTAGAAAAAATTTCTCACCTTTTCTCTTTCCTTATCACCCCAGAATGGAATCTGCGTATAGGAGATGGGATAGAGAGAAGAGAGAAGGGCTAAAATCGGAGGATTTGGATGAACTTTGTAGGGAGCTCCAAACTGCTCTAGGTACCGCGAAATGGCAGGTTTGTTTCTGCTTCTTTTTTCTCTGAAGATTGCAATTTTAAATAATTTTGATAGGTTACAAAAACCCAATTTCGACTTTCATGTTTAAAATCTCAAAAAATTTGGCAATTCCCATTGTTGAATTAGAAATCTTTTGTTGTTTAGTTGGAAGAGTTCGAAAAGGCTGCGAGGCTGAGCTACCGAAATCGTACTGTTGATGTTACAATGGCGAGGCATAGACAATTTGTTGATGCCATAGAAAGCCAAATTTCTCGCGTGGAAACAGGGTTACGTGAATCTTTTAGTGAACAAGGTAAACAACCCCTTCGGTGGGTGAATTTAAATGAAGAAGAATGCAATGATTTAGCCGCTTTTCTCTCTGGAACTCTTGGAACATCACAAATTATGAAAGATGATTGTGCGAGTAGCTCTTTTAAAGAGAACAATTGCACAAAAAATGAAGAGTGTCATATTAACAAAGCTGCCAGCAACAAGGACATTCCATATCGTACAAAGAGATCTAAAGATGTTCTTGCTAGTAACAAGGACGCTATGTACGTCATAGATATAGAACCGACAGAAATTGTTGCAACAAGGGATGATATCAACTGTCAAGTTGATAGAGAATTGGATGCGAGGAGAACATGGAGTTCATCGGATATTAGTGCTTGGAAGGTTGTAGTTTCTGATGAAGATCAGCAAAATAATGCATTAGTATCAAACATTGAGGCCACGCCGAAAGATAAGGGGTCTAGACCGTTCTTCTGGAGGCAGAGGTGTGGAGATCGTCCCGAGGCGAAGGGAAGAATATTGAGTACCTCTCAGATGAGAGGGATTAGATGGTTCAATCAGGTTGGCTTGATGATGCTTTTTTATATTAGTCTTTGTTTCTTTACAAATTACATTGGCTCTAAAGAAAGAAAGTTGTCTTGTCTAATATTTGTATAATAATTTCCTAGAAATTAATACAAGTTCACCGTTCTGCAGATCTTCGGACAGGTTGGTGGGTGTCAGAGACAAGTGCAAACCCATGTGCAGCTGAAATTGAGTTCTGTCCGGTTCAAGCTTGCTTTAATGCTAACCCTTTTCCTGATTGGTATGCCCCTGATCTACTTAAACTCACAGGAACATAAGTAAACAATAGCTGGATTTGAACAAGGATGCATATATTGATTAATCTTGAAGTTTTACATTTGCTTGCTCGAAATTGTTTCCTGTTGATTAGTCAATTTATAATAAAATCAAGTTGTCTTTGTATGTAGAATCTTGGTAGGATCACAAAATACATATTTTTGTGTATTAAAAGTAGGGTTCATAATTCACTTTTAAATCACAATCTTAAAATTGTGTTGCCGAAGTTATACTGACTGGTCTGCAAGAGGATTTGACAGCTCACCCTTTGTAAAGTGACATTGCATCTGTAAGTGTCTGAGGGTCAAGTAGGATGGTTATGGAGTTCTAGATTGAAAGAGATGCTTCGTGTTGCTCAGATGGTCACTATATTTTAGCAAAAATAGTGTCAAAATGTTATATTTTAGCAATGTTGCTCCAACGGTGCAAATGCTATTTCTTATTATTTTCTTGCACAATACCAAATAGAAATGTTAGATGTGGGTCCCATCATCATGAGAGATGTATAAACAAAGAGGATTGTTAAATTTTAGCTATAGCTAAACCTTGTGCCTTTAACCATACCACTGGAGAAGCTTTTATTCCACATAATTGTGCCATTTACCATACCATTGGGTTGCATGATTGCATCCAAGCATAATTTCTTTTAAATATTCTGTTTATCTGGTAGATAATTCACATAGGGAAAATTATATTTAATTGGTCTCTTTGAAGTATAAAAGAAAATTTCCTATTTTGCATTAAAATTACCTTGTATCACCTGGTGCATATAGTGGAAATACAATTTATTCTTTTAACATGGAACTCACCAAAATTTTAGATATGTAGTGTTTGGTTCATTGGAATGAATGTGAATTGGAATGGAATGATCATTCCCTAGCTTCCTTGTGGAAATGGCCATTGACGATAATGAATGACAATTCCATTTGTAATGCATTTTGCGTAATTTTTTTAGTGAAGCAAACATGAGAATGGACATTTGATGTTTATATTCCTCATTTTTTTTTGTAACAAACGAAGAATATAAATCTCTTAGATAGTGTTTGGTTCATTGACATGAATGTGAATTGGAATGGATTAATCATTCCTTAGCTTCCTTATGGAAATGACCGTTGCCTTAACATAATGAATGATAATTCCATTATGGTAGTGCATTTTGCAAAACTTTTTTAGTGAACCAAACATGAGAATGGACATTTTGACGTTTATATTTCTCATTTTTCGTAACACATGACATGAGGAATATAAATTTCTTAGGTAGTGCTTGGTTCACTAGAATAAATGTGGATTGGAATAAAATGATCATTCCTTGGCTTCCTTGTGGAAATAACCATTTCCTTACAATAATGAATGATGATTCCATTACAAATGCATTTTACATAAACTTTTTTAGTGAACCAAATGACAATGGACATTCTGATAGAATGATCATTCCATTCGAGCTCATTCCAATGAACCAAACATAGGATTAAGTCTTAATTATGGGTGAGCTTTGTTTGTTGGAAACTTTGCTAAAGTTTTATTTTGTTTGTTTGCAGTGCCTTTTGTACTCTATTCAACCTGACAGCAAGGTTTATTAATTGCTCCTGGGCAAGTTGAGAGGTACTTCTATATTTGTCGCAACTTGATTTCATTTCATGGAAATTTGCGGGTGAAAAAAAGGACGTAGGTTGTGTCTTTACGTGTTTGTTTATTTTTTGTACTTTTGACCACGTTGTTAGCAAATACAATAAGTCATTGGTCATCATGCTAGACCAAGATTAAGGTTCTTTGCTTGGATCTAAATTTCAATGTCGAATTGGCAACGTAAACGATTAATTAATTTAATTTAGTGTGCTTCATCCTTTTGTCCTTTCCTCTTACATTTTTACAATCTGAATGGTGAAGAAAGAAGATAACCTTCTTGACAATCCTCACAACCAGAAACGCTTCAATACAATTTTCTCTAATTCAAGAACAATTTGAACGCAGAGCTTCCATATCTTCCTCCCCTACCTCTTATTTATACTACTTATCCCACAACTGAGCTAGTAACCTCTTAACAGAGAGTAACAAACTTTCTGTTACAGATTTGTACAAAAGCAAAACCCAACATAACTCTATGACAAACTATTATCAAACTAACAAATTGTCACTAAACTAACAAACTAAACCCAACTAACTCTAAATGTGGCCACCTCACTTGTCCAAGTCATTTGTTGCTTCATAGCTATGCACAAATAATTAATTTGCAATGTCTACGAACCAAGGCTTGTAACATACTTTGTCCATTTTGATCCTTCTATTTTGTTTTTCTATTAATATTAATTTTTGGTGCCATGGGATCGGGGTAGCAAAAATTATGGCACCAAAAATTTATGGGTTCTTGGTTTCTTGGCCATCTTTTATGGCCAGAGTTTCCTTCTCCTCTGGGGTGAGAAAAGCCATGACCAAAACTTAGAAAAACAAAACTTAGAACGCACATTGAATTAGAAAGGGTTTAAAATTAGTATAAATAAATCTAAGTATATGCAATATAATAACAATAGTGGAAGTAGAAGTACAAATAATGGAGAAGTGAAGATTGAAAATTTGGAGATAACAAAAAAAGAAAAAAAAAGAAAAGCCCAATTAGTACCCATTAATTAGGAGATAACAAGTACTGAATATTTTTGTTACTTAGACTCGATTATTAAAAAAGAAGGGTGAGGCAATAGAAATAAATATAATTGTGAAATGGTAGGAGTAGCACTAATTGGAGATAGGCTGAAAGAGAACAAGCTAGGATGATTGGTCATGTACAAAGTGGACCTACAGACGTAACGATAAAGAAAAGTGACTGGATCACCGCAAATGGAAATGTTAGGAGCAGGGGAAGACGTAAACCAATATGAGATGTAGTAAAAAAATAAATTTATTTAATTTAACTGAGCATATATCTCTTGACAGAACAAGATAGCAAAAAAGAATTCATGTAGTCAACTCCACTTAATTGGATACAAGGTTTAGTTTGGTTTGGTTTAGCAAGGGGTAAAATATATTAGACAAATTGGTTTAGCAGACCTTTTCCCCACTTCCACTCTAGCCCATGTTTTCTTAAGATTCACTCTCAAAACACAGCATGAACCATGAGAGTGCATCTATTTTTTCACAAGGAATAGTTGGGATTGCTTGGTTCCAGTATTTTGGCAACCCCTCTTAATAAAACATAAATATCAGAGGTAAGTTTAGACTTCTTTATTGTAAAACAAAGTGATCCAATAAAAAAGAAGGAAAAAAAAAAAGAGTGTGAAGCAGTCTCAGAGTGTTAAACCCAAGTATCATACAAAATGCTTGAATAGAGTAATCAACATATTAGATGCTAGCCAATAAGAATTCTGTTTCTGACAATTACTTTTTCCTGCTATTGAAAACGGAAGTGCTTGGTTATAAACGGAAGCAAGAAAGAAAACTGCTTCAGAAATAATGACCAAATAATTCTTAAATTTCATACTGACACTTGATCTTGACTGCAAATAGTTATTTTTATGTACAAGCAAAGATGTAAACTGAGTTTTGATAGTCACATGTTTATTTGCAGGTAATGTAGCAGTGCTCGTATGGAAAACTGCAAAAACTGGGGATTTTTCTTATTAAAAAAAGATTCATAGTCACCGTTCTCAAGTTCATGGATTATAATTTGCATCCGGGAAGATTGTATTTTTTATATTTTCACTCGAAATGAAAATGCATACATGTAGTCTTTGACACTATCGTGTGATTTGGTAGCTTTGACAATTTGATATGGAATGTCAAAGCTTCATATTTAAAATGTGAAAGCAAAGAGAAATTTCAGTCTCAGAATGTGAAAGTCATGATCGTGCTTGTGATATCAATCCTCTGCATATTTCTTTTTGAACTTGTTAAAAAGCACATTTTGGTTTTTTGTTGAAAGAGCTGTGTAGTAGATATGAAAATTCATTGCTAATCTTTTAGTGTCAACATTAGAGTTTGAATATTAGCTCAACCATCCAACCTCCACATACTCACTGGGTATGGTGGTTTTGATGAATTTTTGTACACAAGCATGGGAAAATGAGGGAAAGAAAGAGATAAGTTCACCAAAATGAAATTAAATCAGAAATGGTTAGGGAAAATTATCAATACCCCCTTGAGGTTTAGCAAAAGTACAATTGTCCTTTCTAGTTTTGGAAATTACATTATTTTGTTTATCAAAGTTTATTTGTTGCATGCCCAAAAAAACAAAAAAGGTTTATTTTTAACATAATCGACATAAAAATTAAAATTACTTAAATACCCTTCAACGTCAGGATATAATTATCTCATTTGCCTACATCTCGTTCTTTTTTTCACCCCGAACTTTCGCTCTTAACTACCGCCATACTCCCAACCTTCACCCATCCTCTGCCATTCCCTTATCTCCCCTACCCCTGTCAACAGTCCACTCACTTCCACCCCCACCACTAGCACACCAACCATCATTGTCTACGGCCACCACCCCGCAACCATAATAGCACTATCATCATCACCATTCCTGTAACAACACCACCATGCCCCACCATTGCAACAAGATACTATGTTTTCCTCTCTAACAGTCACTACACAACCCTCTTTATCCCTCATAGCAATCACCCCACAACCACAAAATCAAACACAAAATGTAAATAGAGAGGGAGAGGAGAGAGAGAGAGATGCATCACCAAAACAATTGTAACCTCCCCACCTTCAGGGAAAACCACAACCCTTGTAATTATTGAAATAACCCAATTCATCCCCCCTCCCCTCCTTGAGTTGCTTACTTGGATAACATCCCATGTTCTATATAAACAACTTCATTCATTGTTGACAAAAATAAAATTTTGAATCTCTCATTGGTCAAAACTATGAGACATTCAATTAACTATAAAAGAAAATCTCATGATTTGAGGGATATTTGTGCAAAGCATGTGGTGTGTTGTGGCTTAAAAGTTAGTCCTTTGTGCATGATAACTTTAAACTTAGTCTTTAAGAAAATAGTATAAATTTTTACTAAATCCAACCCAATGAAAACCTGTCCCATTAGAGGCATTATGATAGACTTATCTATCCAAAATCCAGAATAGTATAAATAAAAATTATTTTTGTCTCGTCTAAACTAATTTATAGTAATCGGACAAATGAATAGACTTAGTAACTAGATAAATTATGAGAAACGTTATAGCCAGTTTAAAATAAATTTTATTTTTTAAACTTTGTCCAAATTTGTATTTCTCTATGTGCATAATACATGAAAAAAAGCTAAATAGGAAATTTTAAACTCTTGAACATGATCCAAAAAAATAAAAATAAATGCTATTAAGAAATGAAATACCCATCTAATAATCATATCATGTCCTATAAATGTGGAGGTCCAATCAAGCCTCATGCAATATAAGATACTAAAAGCATAGACTAAAAGTTCAAATAGTTATTTTTAATAAGGTTTTTAACAATTTTTTTAAATTATATTTACACCTTTATACATTTTCATGGGACTTTTATGATGAAGTTGTCCACTAGAAAAGGAACCTCATCACAAAAAAAGTTTGCATGCGCACAGAGAGACAAATAAATATCATGATGAACAAGTTATATACATTACTTGCATTCACAAAGTGTAAATATCACTTTGTTTAAAATAAAAAAAAAATAAAAAAATGTAGATATCAAAATTTAATGTGTGATATTTTGCTTTCTTGAGGTTTTTTATTCTCTTCTGTTATGGTGTGAAATGCTTGAAATTATGAGACAATGTGCTCGAAATTAAAATTCAACCACATTGTATTTGTAAATCAAGAATTGTGATTTTTATTGTTGTTATTATAGCAAAAGGATAATAATGAGAATGCCATGGACAAAATAATACTATAAACATTAGCACATTGCTCCTTACTCTATATTTTGTTGTCTTATTTCTCTAACTCTTTCAATTGTAAGAATTACCTTGTGAGAAACAAAAAGGTTCTCTTCTTGTTATGTATAAAGAAATGATGTCAATCTTGAAAATTTTGAAATTGTTGTCATTTTCTAGAAACAAAAATAGTTTTCAAAAGAATTTTTGTTTGGGCATCACAGTTGGCAAAACCAATTAATTTGGAGGTGTTGCTGAACCTTTATAAGCCTATTACAGGACCCACCTCGATGATCTGAACCATTTATAGGGTTCATCGAGAAGATTATCTTTACAAAAATATTACATTGATATGAATATAATACATGGATTATTAGATTACATTTGTCTTCAAAATAATAAATGATCTATAATCAAAGTTATAATTGCCATCCATTTTTATATGACAAATGTGATCCTAAATATGTGATTATAGTTGTCCAAACAATCTATTTTTATAATGGTGATTTTCTTGATGGACCCTTTGATTTAAACGGTTTAGATCATTGAAATAGGTTTATGGTGGGTCCATAGAGGCGCAACAACAGCTCTACCGCTGTGGCTTTCTTCTATCCTAAATTGGATGGTATGAGAGTAAATTGAGAAAAATTACAGATGTTAAGGCCCAAAATGAGAAAAAATACTTTAAGGTCAAAGTAAAAAAATTGTGAAACTTAAGAGGGCAAAGTGCAATTTATCCATCTTTATGCAATGTGGCAACCCGCGTAGCATCACATGACATTTTCCATCCAAAATTGGACGAAAGTTTATTTTGAGAGTAAATTAGAAAAAATTACACATGCTAAAAGGTCAAAGTGAAAAAAAAATATTTTAAGAGTCAAAGTCGAAAACTGTGAAATTTAAAGGGAGCAAAGTGTGATTTATCTTTTTAATATTGTGAATTGTTGCAATTTTTGTAATACATTAGTAGGTGACATGTGCGATACACGGGAACTGATTTTTAAAATGAAAAATTAATTTTAAGTTCTAATACTTTACGTTAGAAAATTCTAATAATTGAAAATCAAATACAAACTAATTTAATAATGGTTGATAAAATTTTTTTTTCATTGTATGTGTAATCCTATGTAAAAGGCTCGTAAAAACAAATTTTTTCAAAGTTTAAAAAAAAAGGGTATATTCTCAACCTAAAATTAAATCTTCATTTGTGTTAATCAAATTTATCAAAAAACATGAATCTCACTTGTATCAAAATATATATTTAAAAAAAAAATGAAAAATTATATAGTATATAAATTACGGCTTAGTTATAACTCATGGTGTATTATTTTGGTTATTAGTAAAAAAAATTCTTGGCTAATTTCTTATATATATTTTTATTATATCTGAAGTGGTATACCATGTCTTTGATTATACTTCAAGTGGTGTTTGATTATAATCTATTATGATACTTTGATATGGCAATATTTAAGTTACATGAAAAAAGTGCTTAAAGGTTAGTTGACTCAAAGGTAAGATTTATTTTTATAATAGTAAGATCATAAGAGTTATTCACATTAATGCATAAAAAATTACAAATTTAAATCATAAAACAATGTCCTCAGAGGGAATCAGACACAATCTCTGTAACCTTAATAATTTCAGTTCTCAAAGGGGTTTGATTAATTATGTGACACACCGCAATAACCGTAATTTTTTGTATTCCAACCAAATTATTTTTGCATATATTTTCTAACAGAGCTCTAAGTTGCATTATCAGTAATACTGTAAATTCAAAATTTTTATTTAAAAATTATTCAAGAAACATCAATAGGTGCCTTAAATATAAACAATCATTTTCGATGAATTATTATTCTTTAAAATAATACTCCACACTGCTTATCATTTGACATTTGTAAATTTATCTTCTAAAAACTAAACAAAAAAGTATTGAATTCTATTATTTTAATCAATCAATGTTAAATTAGACATTACACGTGTATGTAAATCACTTTTAGAAATATGATATCCGACATAAAATCACAATAGAATTAATTTTAATTAATTTAATCATATTTTATATTATGATACGTGCTACAAAAGAATAATATTAATTTTAGTTTAAAATAAAATTTAAATTTAAATTATTTATTTTGATAATTTTAGTTCTATAGTGTTATAAAAGTGTAATTATCCTATAATGATTTATATGATATAAATTAAATTATAAGATATAAAATGAACACTCATTTTGATATTAAAAATAATAATTAGAAAGAGAATTAGTAATATAAAATTAAAAGTGATTCTAATTATTTATTTTTATTTTTATATTTATTTGGATAATAAAAAAATATGTAGAAATAGAAGTACACAAAATTTATTTAAGAGGTTAAATATAAATATATTATGATTGAATTAACAAGAAAATACATAAATTAATTATGTAGAGTATTGATTTTTTCTTTAATATTCTTTTTGAATTATTCATATATATTGCATATAGGTATATAAAATTTAAATTAAATTATATATCATAATAATTAAATTATATATATATATATATGAAAAATAAGCATTTCTTACATAGAATTCACATAAAATTGGTTATTATAATTGAATTTGACTTTTTGTAAAACTCTATATGTAAATGGAAGAGGATGCTGATGTGATTTTTTTAGAAAAAAAATACACCTTAGAATATGCCACCTAAGTAAGATAAAAACACTACTTATATATATATATATATATATGATAACTTGCAATTGAAGTAACCTAATTATAATTCATTCGCAAACCAAAAGATTGGTTTAGATTTAATTGTTTGACTGTTGTGCAAAGGCACAACAGCCACACTGCATCCTAGTAGAATTTGTTATTTTTACTTAGAATGATTGTAGTTTAATTTTTACTCAGAATGATTGTAGTTCAATATGAGTTTAGGGTCAGTATTTGTGCTAAGTTATTTTTAGTTATAATTAATGTTGATGAGTTTACTATGATAAGCCGGGAAAATACATTCTCCGATAGGCTTTTGAGACCACTGTATGTCAGCCATGTATACATTGTCGCAGTGAACGTCCGGATTTGCAGTACTTTCCGGAGGTTGTAGTTGAACAGGCATTCTATCTTGTATACCCCCTGATTCCCCGGCCTGGACATGTCTACGGCTCTGAACCACATCGGATTGGTCAAAGTGTCGTAGAATACCCCTGACTGCATCCTCTCTCTCCAGTGGATGTGGTTCGATACATCCGTTCGTATGGAATAACGAACAGCCGCATTGGAAGTGGAATATCTTCCTGCGTTGGGCCTTCTTCTTGGCATTACGATGCCTCTTCTTGATTGGTTCTGGCGAACAGGGGCTCGTCGACTGTATAGAATTCTGCGTTTCTGATCGTCCACGCTTTGAGGCCGGCGTGTTCATGTTTTTCCAAAAACTCTCTGTAACTAGAACCCTCCCCGGGATTGCATAATATAATACTTGGAATCCCGCCCTTTATTTTCTTTGGGCGGGCATATTTACAATTTGAAAAAAAATCCCGTTGGGCGCCTATAAACTCCCGCCAGTGTTTCAAAAATTGTGGGGCCACATCATCGATTATGTTGTAGAAAGCATCATCTTTGTGGTCCCTCAGATCGATGTGGCCAGAATAATAATTATGGGGCCCCAAAGACCGGGCCCAACATGTTTTCCCAATTCTAGATGGGCCTTCAATTATAATGCTCTTGGGCCTATGTGGTCTTTGGGCCTCGTCCTTTATGTTGTCATCGACCCATTGCTGTATAGCTGCTGGGATGGCCCATACTGTTTCTGTAAATGGATGAACATACGGCAGTGGCGGATTAAATGAAATCCGATCATAATTAGAAGACAACTTGTCATAATTCAGCCAGAAACATTTGGGATCGCCATTTCTTACCAGTGCCAGTGCTTCGTCCTTGGTTGCGGCAGCAAGTGCGTCGCGATATATATTTTCTTTGTTATTCTGGTTAGCGCAGCGGCCCCCCTCACGGAATTCGCCCCATTCCGTGTAATCTCCACGTTTGGAGATATATTCCAGCACATTCTGATGGTTGTTTGCCCCTTGAACATTTGGATGGAAATGGCGATTAGTTCGATCGTGAGTAACGTCGAAGAACCGTTCATTCTGTGTCTGAAAACGGAATGGAAATTGGACAAGAGCATGGAGATGTGGTTGCCCGTCTTCATGTAATTCATGTGCAACCCTCACATAATTTGGTGGCCTGGCTGTGAACAACTCCCTAATTTTCTCTAATAATCTCTCTTTAGGTATGGAACATTGGGCATATGTCAGGAAAATGTTTTTATTTTGGACTCTAAAACGACGTGGTATTGATGCCATAACTCACTCTCGCTGACGTCACTAACTCTCTCAAATGACGTCAGTCACTCTCCCAAAAACTATACTGGTGGAAGAGAGTTAGGGAGTGGGTTATATAGGTGCCCAGGAGCGTCCCACTAATATTACCTGGGACGCTCCCCCCGCGCCACGTGTCGTCCCCCGATTGGTGCTCCCTTCCGCATTTTGAGGCGCGTTGTCGGTTTGTGTCTCCGCTCCGCGCCCAGATCTGCGGTCAGGATTAAAAGACGAAAAAGGCAAGCGCAAGCGGGAAATTTAAAACAAACAGTGGCAAGCGCAAGCGGGAATTTATATAAGGCAAAATAATTGGTGAGTTTTCATTATTTTGCAATGGAGCCGTCCGATCTAGGTCAATTTAGGCGGTTGATTTTAAAATACGAGCCGGATTGTTTACTGCTGCACTGGTCCTTGTTGGTCGTCGGCGAAAACAACGCCGAAAATTTAATCCGGCTCATCAACGCCTTACAACGGCAAGAAGATGCACTATTCGCCGGTCTGAAAGCGGTTTCCAGATTAGGAACCCAGGCGACGGCTTCATCCATGCAGACTATGGATCATAGTGCAGATTCACATACGGCCGCTGATATCTGCAACATTACGGCGCCGTCGGAAAATCAGCCTGTGCGTTTCGATTGCGGCTGTGTGGATCATAAAAAAAAATTGTAACTTATTATTTTGTAACAGTTTTATCCGCAATAAAATTTGGGCCTTCTCTTTAGTGTCCACTTCTTTCATAGAGCAATGTAATGGGCCTATGTTTAATGGGCCTAGTCGTTTCTAGATGGGCCTATGTCTAATGGGCTACTGTGCCATAAAATTGGGCCTATTTTAATTGTTCCTGATAATCATTAAATGGGCCTCATTATGTAATTGGTCCTTTGGTTTGTTTACCAATTACAGCCCATTTATTCAGCTTAAGCCTGCTCAGAAATCGAATTTATTAAAACAACATAAATTCAACGAAATTGCATTTTTATTTAGTCATAAAAATTTACATAAATATTTTCCCATCGCCAATCTTTTACATAATACGAAAGCTCGTCGAGTACAATAGTCAGTGCGAGACAATAATTTACAGGGCTAATAATCCCAAAGCTGGATAATGTCTTCGTCATCCTGCGTGCAATAAGCCGGGAAAATACATTCTCCGATAGGCTTTTGAGACCACTGTATGTCAGCCATGTATACATTGTCGCAGTGAACGTCCGGATTTGCAGTACTTTCCGGAGGTTGTAGTTGAACAGGCATTCTATCTTGGCCACAGGTTGTTCTGCAGACTGAGGGGGGGCATCACGCATATCGCTTTCGAGGCCAGGTGTATCAGCAGCAACTTCGGAGAGACCACCGGTTTGACGTAACACTACACCCTGGATATAGAGCGATAACAGCTTCAATTTCCGGGATAGTCGTTCATCCTTTTCAGTACCAACCTCCGGCAAATCAAAATGAAAAAAATGAGGCTCATCATACGGGACAAAATCATCAATCCTCCATATGGAATCACACAACGATTTAGACACAAATCGTTTTTTTTTGTAATAACTTTGTTTCCGTAGTTTAAAATATTTCCGACCGGAAACACCAGATCTGCTCGAGGTTGTCCAACGGCGACTAAAATTTAGTTTAGTTCTGGCGGTGTATGGACGCCGTTGCGAAAAACGGAAAGTAGTCGCCATAATCGATGATGGAATTCGATCATTAAATGCACCACATCGATTCTATTTTATAGGCGTAATATGTTGACCGTGACATGGGTCAACATGAATAGGTGAAACTATATAAATATCTGTTACTGTATAACGTATGGCCATTATTAATCACCAATTACAAAAGATGCAGACACACCACCATCGTGGGCCATACGTATGTCAACTGTTCACCTTTTCGCTTGCGCGTCCCTTTATTTTAAATTTCTCGCTAGCGCTTGCCTTTTTCGACTTTTAATCCTGACCGCAGATCTGGGCGCGGAGCGGAGACACTAGCCGACAACACGCCTCAAAATGCGGAAGGGAGCACCAATCGGGGAACGACACGTGGCGCGGGGGGAGCGTCCCAGGTAATATTAGTGGGACGCTCCTGGGCACCTATATAACTCACTCACTAACTCTCTTCCACCAGTATAGTTTTTGGGAGAGTGACTGACGTCATTTGAGAGAGTTAGTGACGTCAGCGAGAGTGAGTTATGGCATCAATGCGACGTCGTTTTAGAGTCATCGTTCTAAATTAATTATTCTCCCAACTCTGTGAAACGGGATATATAAGAACATGAATTAGCCATTGATGCCCCAACCGAGAATTGTGTGCCTGACAATTCTAACATACCGCTGCGCTATCATAATGTCTGAAGAAATACAACAAGCTGATCTTACAGATAGTCTCCATGAAAATGAAGAAGGAGATTTGGAAACCCAAATCATAGACGCAACATCAAACTTACCAGTATCCAACATACCAATAACAAATCCAAAGATAGGCGATGCAGTGTGGCAGAAAATCACATTCAAGTCGATGATTATTGACAAATGCAAGTTAAGCTACAGGCCACAATGTCCATTTAATTCTACTGGCCGCGTCGAAGTGGAAATACGAGACACACGGTTACGAGCGGACGATCAATTACAGGCTCGCTTTACGTTTCCAGTTACATGCCCAGTAGACATCACATATTTTGGAAACGCCTATGCTGCCGCAGATAAGAAAGGATGCCCATGGACAGCGTCGTACAAATTGCTACAAACAAACATCAACGATGATGTGAAATATTGCAAAATGAAAGCCACATTGGCTTTCCAAACATCATCGTTCCCAGATGAAATTACTTATCGTCCGCCATTAATAACTGTTTTGTCCAAGGTATTCAACAACAGCCACGTGGATATTTGGCACGTGGAGCGGAAAGTGGCGAAGGCAAGACTAACAAGCTCCAATTCCGAATCACATTTTCGATCCACAAAAACATTGTCAGCACCGATGGGCCAATATGGTTCATCGGCCCAAAGAATAATGGCGGCACGAATGTCAGCAAGTTCAATTCGGGATGGGCCTCAATCATTCAATCGGCGCGACTTAATTTTGCCGACCCACGGCCCATCAATAATCAACACTGGGCCAATTAATCAGCCTAGCGGCCCAGTTGACATAGGCCCATCAGTAAGCGAGGCCGGATCCAATAACTCAGAATCATCAAGACTCACTACAGACGACGCGGCTAAATTAATAGGAGAAGCTGTAAAAGCCGCACTGGAAGGATCCACATCAGCCCAGAAAGGAAATGTACCACGGAGACAATTGTAAAATAATTTGTAACCAATAATTATGCTAATAAGAAATTATTTTACTAGTAACAATATTTCAGTCTACAATTCAAATGCGCACTTACAATCGATTTTGTGCGACATTCCCATACAAAATAACAAATAATTGCGTTTTTTACAATATTATTGTACGCGCCGCTCAATTGGCCTAAACTGTCGCGGAATTCGGATACAACATTCTTTCCGATGTTGATAAATGTGTTAACCCCTTGACGGGTAACAGCACAATGTTCATTCGATTGCGGCGGCATTAAAACAGGGACACGCCGCAATACAACAAAACGGTCTATTTCTGTGCCCCTTATCATACATCCAGTTCGTGGGTCACCACTGGACCACAGAAATACATCTTCAAACTTAGGCGTGTACGCAGCATTAGGAAACCGGTCCAACACAACGACAAATTCACATTGACCATTGTCAAATATAGCAGAAGGATCAATGGCCACAGGTTGTTCTGCAGACTGAGTAGGGGCATCACGCATATCGCTTTCGAGGCCAGGTGTATCAGCAGCAACTTCGGAGAGACCACCGGTTTGACGTAACACTACACCCTGGATATAGAGCGATAACAGCTTCAATTTCCGGGATAGTCGTTCATCCTTTTCAGTACCAACCTCCGGCAAATCAAAATGAAAAAAATGAGGCTCATCATACGGGACAAAATCATCAATCATTCAATCGGCGCGACTTAAGCCTGCTCAGAAATCGAATTTATTAAAACAACATAAATTCAACGAAATTGCATTTTTATTTAGTCATAAAAATTTACATAAATATTTTCCCATCGCCAATCTTTTACATAATACGAAAGCTCGTCGAGTACAATAGTCAGTGCGAGACAATAATTTACAGGGCTAATAATCCCAAAGCTGGATAATGTCTTCGTCATCCTGCGTGCAATAAGCCGGGAAAATACATTCTCCGATAGGCTTTTGAGACCACTGTATGTCAGCCATGTATACATTGTCGCAGTGAACGTCCGGATTTGCAGTACTTTCCGGAGGTTGTAGTTGAACAGGCATTCTATCTTGTATACCCCCTGATTCCCCGGCCTGGACATGTCTACGGCTCTGAACCACATCGGATTGGTCAAAGTGTCGTAGAATACCCCTGACTGCATCCTCTCTCTCCAGTGGATGTGGTTCGATACATCCGTTCGTATGGAATAACGAACAGCCGCATTGGAAGTGGAATATCTTCCTGCGTTGGGCCTTCTTCTTGGCATTACGATGCCTCTTCTTGATTGGTTCTGGCGAACAGGGGCTCGTCGACTGTATAGAATTCTGCGTTTCTGATCGTCCACGCTTTGAGGCCGGCGTGTTCATGTTTTTCCAAAAACTCTCTGTAACTAGAACCCTCCCCGGGATTGCATAATATAATACTTGGAATCCCGCCCTTTATTTTCTTTGGGCGGGCATATTTACAATTTGAAAAAAAATCCCGTTGGGCGCCTATAAACTCCCGCCAGTGTTTCAAAAATTGTGGGGCCACATCATCGATTATGTTGTAGAAAGCATCATCTTTGTGGTCCCTCAGATCGATGTGGCCAGAATAATAATTATGGGGCCCCAAAGACCGGGCCCAACATGTTTTCCCAATTCTAGATGGGCCTTCAATTATAATGCTCTTGGGCCTATGTGGTCTTTGGGCCTCGTCCTTTATGTTGTCATCGACCCATTGCTGTATAGCTGCTGGGATGGCCCATACTGTTTCTGTAAATGGATGAACATACGGCAGTGGCGGATTAAATGAAATCCGATCATAATTAGAAGACAACTTGTCATAATTCAGCCAGAAACATTTGAGATCGCCATTTCTTACCAGTGCCAGTGCTTCGTCCTTGGTTGCGGCAGCAAGTGCGTCGCGATATATATTTTCTTTGTTATTCTGGTTAGCGCAGCGGCCCCCCTCACAGAATTCGCCCCATTCCGTGTAATCTCCACGTTTGGAGATATATTCCAGCACATTCTGATGGTTGTTTGCCCCTTGAACATTTGGATGGAAATGGCGATTAGTTCGATCGTGAGTAACGTCGAAGAACCGTTCATTCTGTGTCTGAAAACAGAATGGAAATTGGACAAGAGCATGGAGATGTGGTTGCCCGTCTTCATGTAATTCATGTGCAACCCTCACATAATTTGGTGGCCTGGCTGTGAACAACTCCCTAATTTTCTCTAATAATCTCTCTTTAGGTATGGAACATTGGGCATATGTCAGGAAAATGTTTTTATTTTGGACTCTAAAACGACGTGGTATTGATGCCATAACTCACTCTCGATGACGTCACTAACTCTCTCAAATGACGTCAGTCACTCTCCCAAAAACTATACTGGTGGAAGAGAGTTAGGGAGTGGGTTATATAGGTGCCCAGGAGCGTCCCATTAATATTACCTGGGACGCTCCCCCCGCGCCACGTGTCGTCCCCCGATTGGTGCTCCCTTCCGCATTTTGAGGCGTGTTGTCGGCTAGTGTCTCCGCTCCGCGCCCAGATCTGCGGCCAGGATTAAAAGTCGAAAAAGGCAAGCGCAAGCGGGAAATTTAAAATAAACAGTGGCAAGCGCAAGCGGGAATTTATATAAGGCAAAATAATTGGTGAGTTTTCATTATTTTGCAATGGAGCCGTCCGATCTAGGTCAATTTAGGCGGTTGATTTTAAAATACGAGCCGGATTGTTTACTGCTGCACTGGTCCTTGTTGGTCGTCGGCGAAAACAACGCCGAAAATTTAATCCGGCTCATCAACGCCTTACAGCGGCAAGAAGATGCACTATTCGCCGGTCTGAAAGCGGTTTCCAGATTAGGAACCCAGGCGACGGCTTCATCCATGCAGACTATGGATCATAGTGCAGATTCACATACGGCCGCTGATATCTGCAACATTACGGCGCCGTCGGAAAATCAGCCTGTGCGTTTCGATTGCGGCTGTGTGGATCATAAAAAAAAATTGTAACTTATTATTTTGTAACAGTTTTATCCGCAATAAAATTTGGGCCTTCTCTTTAGTGTCCACTTCTTTCATAGAGCAATGTAATGGGCCTATGTTTAATGGGCCTAGTCGTTTCTAGATGGGCCTATGTCTAATGGGCTACTGTGCCATAAAATTGGGCCTATTTTAATTGTTCCTGATAATCATTAAATGGGCCTCATTATGTAATTGGTCCTTTGGTTTGTTTACCAATTACAGCCCATTTATTCAGCTTAAGCCTGCTCAGAAATCGAATTTATTAAAACAACATAAATTCAACGAAATTGCATTTTTATTTAGTCATAAAAATTTACATAAATATTTTCCCATCGCCAATCTTTTACATAATACGAAAGCTCGTCGAGTACAATAGTCAGTGCGAGACAATAATTTACAGGGCTAATAATCCCAAAGCTGGATAATGTCTTCGTCATCCTGCGTGCAATAAGCCGGGAAAATACATTCTCCGATAGGCTTTTGAGACCACTGTATGTCAGCCATGTATACATTGTCGCAGTGAACGTCCGGATTTGCAGTACTTTCCGGAGGTTGTAGTTGAACAGGCATTCTATCTTGTATACCCCCTGATTCCCCGGCCTGGACATGTCTACGGCTCTGAACCACATCGGATTGGTCAAAGTGTCGTAGAATACCCCTGACTGCATCCTCTCTCTCCAGTGGATGTGGTTCGATACATCCGTTCGTATGGAATAACGAACAGCCGCATTGGAAGTGGAATATCTTCCTGCGTTGGGCCTTCTTCTTGGCATTACGATGCCTCTTCTTGATTGGTTCTGGCGAACAGGGGCTCGTCGACTGTATAGAATTCTGCGTTTCTGATCGTCCACGCTTTGAGGCCGGCGTGTTCATGTTTTTCCAAAAACTCTCTGTAACTAGAACCCTCCCCGGGATTGCATAATATAATACTTGGAATCCCGCCCTTTATTTTCTTTGGGCGGGCATATTTACAATTTGAAAAAAAATCCCGTTGGGCGCCTATAAACTCCCGCCAGTGTTTCAAAAATTGTGGGGCCACATCATCGATTATGTTGTAGAAAGCATCATCTTTGTGGTCCCTCAGATCGATGTGGCCAGAATAATAATTATGGGGCCCCAAAGACCGGGCCCAACATGTTTTCCCAATTATAATTCATTCGCAAACCAAAAGATTGGTTTAGATTTAATTGTTTGACTGTTGTGCAAAGGCACAACAGCCACACTGCATCCTAGTAGAATTTGTTATTTTTACTTAGAATGATTGTAGTTTAATTTTTACTCAGAATGATTGTAGTTCAATATGAGTTTAGGGTCAGTATTTGTGCTAAGTTATTTTTAGTTATAATTAATGTTGATGAGTTTACTATGATGCAAAATTTGATCATAAATCCCTCAAAATGCACTTAGAGCATCTCCAACGGTAATAGGCATTTTACCTATCTAAATATTACTATAAAATATATATTTTATTTTGCCTATCAACTGTTTTATGTTTTTACTCCAACCATGCTCTTTATTTTAGCTATTTATCCAAATACTATTAATTTTATAGAATGCCATGTCAACAACAAAGATGGAGGGAAATGATCCTAATGATTGAATACATTTTGCCTAGTGTTGAATACTAGCTACATGTAGCTAGTGAATATGAGTTGAGCCAAAATGCCTAATCATATGCCTAGTGCATTGGAATTGAAAAAAGTGAATCACACTAGGCATTTTAACTAACAAGTATTATATGCCTAGTGCATTGGAGATGCTCTTATCTTGTCAAAAAGACAAGAATTATATGAATACTTTCAAAAGTCTCTAATATTTTAAAATATCCTTCTTATCACTCTCATAGTCATTGTTCATCTTTACTATCTTATATGAGATTGACGACTTCAGATCTGAGATTTATCATCTGAGATTTGAAAATCGATAATTCGTTCTCTGTTTTTTTGACTTTGTTTCTCTCTCCTTCGATCTCTCTCTCTCTCTCTCTCTCTCCCTCCTATAAACCCTTGTTTTTTGTTCATTCCCCTTTTTTTTATTCATTCATAGGCGAAATTGCAAATTTTACCTGTTTCAGAGTAATATTTTACTATAAATCAAAGTAAAATTTTGTCATTTTAACATAAAAGGGGATCTATGAGGGAGTTTTGCAAGTATTGAAATTTTTTTGTCCTTTTGACAAAAAGTGAAAGGTCTGAGGAACTTCTGACCAAATCTCCCAAATATTAAATGGTGGAATAAATTTATTTTTTAATTTTTTTTTATGCAGCATACATGATAATATTATAAATATTAGTATGAATTTGAGTTGTAGTTAAATAATTACGTGATTTAATTACCATAAAATTATTGATTTTTGACAAAATTTAAATTGTGTAATAATTGATTGTATAATAAAATTATTTAAAATTTGACCCATATCCGATCCATTAGTTAAGAGGGGTGGAGGGATACACAAGGGAAAACTGCTTGGCACCCCAATATGAATTTTTGAAAATTTGTTACTTTCAGTTGTCATAATCTTCTTACCTTCTACCTCATAATGTTATTTTTTATTTGAATAATCTTATAGAAATTAACTGGATTGGTTTTGTTGGCCATCTCTACTCACTTTCATCTAAGAGGTTAGAATGGTCAATCTAGTAAGAATTGATAATTTCTTCTCTATTATGAGACTCCTTGTTGTATTTTTCATTTCTCCCAAATTATGAGATTCTTTCTTAAATTTGTTGATTGTTAGATCTTTGTTGGATAAGGTATTGAGTTCTTTAATTGTTGGATTATGAATATTTGGATGTAGTTTTCTTCATATTGTAAATAATATTTCTATGGATTGACAAAAATAAAAACTATATATATATATAAATTAATTAATTAATTAATTAATCTTATAGAAGTGCAACCTTGAAAATTTGTCATTTTGAGTTGCCATAATGTTCTTACCTCCTACCAAGCTCAAAATCTCATTTTTGGTTTGAGTAATCTTAATATTTGATAGTGGAGCTATTCTTATCAAGCTATTTTACTAGGTTCTATTTCAAATACTAAAATTATTTTCCTTTTGTCTTAAAATTCTGTAGTGTGATGTTTTTATTTCTTCTCCATAAACCATGTCTTTTATTCCTTATATCACTTTCTAAATGTTCCCAAAAAAATAAAAATCTGTCGAGTTATTTTTTAAAATTTTTTTTTATCTTCTTTTTTTTTTTTTTAAAAAAGATTATGAGCAAAATTCCTTGTGTCTTTGAAACTTCCTGAAAGTAATTAGGTTTAATTTTACATTAATATGGGCAAATTACATATACCCCCTCGAGGTTTAGTAAAATTATAGATACCCCCTGAGGTTTGAGAAATTACAGATACCTCCTTGAAGGTACTATTTGCATAACAAATTATGGGACAAATTGTTATGAAAATATAAACCTCAGAGGGCAATTTGTTATGAAAATATAAACCTCAGGGGAGTATCTGTAATTTTTGAAACCTCAGGGAGACATCTGTAATTTAACTAAACCTTGAGGAAGGTATATGTAATTTGCCCTTTATCGTAATTTGATCTCCAAGATAGATTGTAATCCCACTATCTTAGGAGCTTATTGTTGAATTAAAGAAACAGTTGAGAATTTCTTGAAAGAGGGAAAAACCAAAAAAAAAAAAAAAAAATTTAGACCAAAGCAACAAAAAGGAGAAGAAAGAGATGAAGTATCAAGATCAAAAGAGACATAGGATTCAACTGATATGTAAGTGAAAATGGTTTCAAGTGGTATGGGTTTTGTTACTTACTTCAAGGAAAAGTTGGACATAAAATTAACATTTTACTTTCTTGATTCTTGTGATTTTAGGTATCCCAATTTTATTTAGGATGAATTATAATTACCCTTCTTTAAATTTGCTTAATATACAAATTGCTTCCAGTAATTTTGTAAATTACATTTCGCCTCTTAAAATTTATAATTCTATAAAAGAAACCCCTATTATTAATTAACTAATCAATTAACAAATTTTAATGATATAGAAAACATATTTCAATTAATAATTTTAGTAATTTCATTGTTGTATAAGAGGATAGTTATGAATTTTTTTTTTTCCTGTCAACTTTGTTAAATAACAAATTCTGACAAAAAAATATTTACAATTTCCAGAGCTATAATTGTGACAAAAGATGTATTTATAATTTATTTCTTTTTTCAAGTTAGTTGGTACTTTAAATGTTACACTCATTTCACCAAAATTGGTGGTAAGAAATTATAAAAAGATTGTATACGGATTTGATTGCAAAGGGGGCATGGGAAAATTTTCAAAACCCACTTATTATTAATTGCGTGTTCTCTTTATTTGATTTGATTTGACCTAACAATGAATTAATACCTAATTTAACATCTAAATAATGCTAAACAACATGTTAACCCCCTACACATACCATTTGATTTTTTAAACGTATCTGTTAAATTGCATGTAGTTATAAATTTATCAATAAACAAAACCGCAATAATAAACAGTACTTAAAATATTCCTTCTCTTTCATACTCTACTTTCTACATTCCTTCTCTTTCTCTCAGATTCTTAACATAAGGCCTCGTTTGGCAAGTGATTTTTTTAGTTGAAAAGTCAAAAAGTTACTAAAAAAATTAAAAAGCCAACAACTCATATTAAAAAGTCAAAAATTCTCTTTTCTCTCTATTTTTTTGTACATCTTTTCGTAAAAAGTCAAAAAATCGTAACATTCAATGTTCTTTATCATGTAAGTCACGGTTTTTTGATTACCCAGATTGTTCAGGATTGTTTGGAATAATTTAAATAAATGCACTTTTTGACTTTTTATAAAATATGAGTTGGGTATGGGTTGAGTTTGAAGAGATGTGATAGAGAGGTGATGTGATTTAAATAAGACAATGTAATTTAAATAGGATAGTGACTTTTTAATTTTTTTAATTTATGCCAAACAAAACTCGATCTTCACTTATTTCAGAGATAACCCTTGCACAAATATATATACAGATTTTTGATACAATTTATTTTTATCACAAGACTCAAAATCAACAGATTTCACACGAATTTTTTTGACCTCACTACCACTGATTTTGTTTGTCTATTATTACTCATCAGTAAAAGGAGATGGATTGTCTCCCACTTGTACATTGGATTGGACACGTCCAGGGGTAGTGCACTTATCACAGGTGTATTTCGGTAGGGCAGTGGCTTTGGTCCAGTCAAAGGTCGAACTGGACCGTGCTGTTAGATTTGTGGAGGTCCATCACGGATCTCGTTTTAATAATCTGAATTGTTCAATATGTAGAATTCGTCGAATACTATAGGCTTGTAAAAAATTATGTTGATTGGATATCGATAGCTATGTGAACAAAACAGTTTTTTATTTTTTCACCGTTTATTTTTTTTTAATACAAAACTGATTTGATCACATAACTATTAATATCCGATCAACATGATTTTTTATAAACATATAGCACTCGACGATTTTTACACATTGAATAGTTCGGATTATCAAAACGGGTCCAAAAAATGAATCCCATGGGCCGAATTGGACAGGTCCAGTCTTGATCTCAACTTGAGACAAAGCTGGACCCTTTCGATAATATATTTCATATATTTTGTTTGTTCATGTGTTTAGATCATGTATTAAAAAATTAATTAATTAATTAATTTAATAATTGTAATTATATAATTTTATAATATTTTTCTTCAATAAAATAGATGATACGTATAATTTCTAAATAGACATTTTATTTTTTTGAAGACAAATAAAATAAAAATTATATAATTACAATTATTTAATTAATCTAATTTTTTATTTTATTTTATATAAATGATCAATACATAGTTACTTATAAAATCACGTACTTTATTAAAATGAGGATTTACCTTTCCATGTAATGACCTCTCCCTGTTTGGGAATCTCTATACAATTTATCTCTTTTTCTGAATTTTTTTTTAATCTTTTAATGACTTTTTTTTTAATTATGTCAAAAATTTTACTTTTTCAATCCGTCTTATATAGATGAATTTAAAAAGTAAAAAAATTAAATTAAATCAAAATAAATCAAAAAAGTCCACAATTTTTGTCTTTCCTAAACTCTTTTTGCTTTTTTTTTTTGGAAATTTAATTTTCCGGTTCATTGAGTTGAATCTAGAATCTTAAAATTTTTGAAAATTTTCTAAAAAAAATTACTAAAACCAAAAATAAAAAAAAGAACAAACAAACAAAAACAAAAACAAATAAACAAACCCCACCATTTAGCCCTGCAAGTAGTTTTTTTTTTTAATTTTTATGGGAGCCAAGTAGTTTTCAAGAGCAGCAGTGATTGGTACCACTAAATTGGGACTACTAAACCAGCTTTAATGAGTTGGAAAAAAAAAACATAAGAGCAAAACATTCCATCATGTAAGACTCATACCAACATTGGAGCTATTAGTGCTCTTGGATTAGAGGTCTAAGACATTTCTCTTTCAAGAGTATGTATTTTCAAGATCAAAAATGTTTTGGAGTTTTAATTTGTGAGTTCTAATAGCTCTAATGTGAATGTAGGATCCATCTGATGTGACGTTTTGAATTTTTTTTTTTTTTTTGACTTTCCACCTCACTAAATCTCAGTTAGAGCTCTAATTTTAGAGAGATGTATTATTATTATTGTTGTTTCAAGATTTTGGTGATCCAAAAAAATATGATACTTTCAAGTTTTATGGATCAAACTTTGCTTCACACTTCCCACCCTTATCAAACACACTGATAAGTACAAGTCCATACACATCAATTTTATGACCATGACAATCAATGCATAGCATGTCACTTTAAAAGAAAATTATTCACAAATATATATATTTTTTCAAAAGAATTATTGAAAATGATGTTGCTTTAATAACACAGCATGCCACTTTAAAAGAAAATTATCCACAAATACATATATTTTTTCAAAAAAATTATTGAAAATGATGTTGCTTTAATAATTATAAAATTATAAACCGGAACAATAAATGTAGTAATTTAAAATAAAAGCCATAAAATCATACTTTTCTCTACATCCACAAGTATATATTTTGCACATAAAATTTATTTAGAATGATATTACTAATATTTTTAAAATTATAACCCACAATGTTACGATTCTACATCAATTAATATAGGTGTTGTGACTATAAGCTTTATGAACATCTTTTTTTTGTAAGCCGATTTCCAAGGGTGAATTTTACTCAACGAGTTCGTATTATTTGATATCAAAATCAACTACCATATCGAGTATGAGATTGGATGCACCTATGCGAGTATGAGATCAGATTGGTGTGGTTTTGTAGTTCAAGCCGTGGAAGCCGATTTCCAATGGTGAATTTTACTCAAAGAGTTCATATCATTTGATATCAGAATCAACCACCATGTGAGTATGAGATTGGATGCATCTGTGTGAGTATGGGATCAAATTGATGTTTGTAGCTTGAGTTGTGGAAGGGACAACTTGTAGGCTGGATTAAGACACTTAAAAAGTTATTGAATACTAAGGTCAAGTTTGGCATATCAAAAATAATTTAAAAAGTCAAAAAGTTACATAAAAAGCAAAAAAGATATTACTATTCACAAATAAAAAATATTAAAAAAATATTTTATATATTACAATACTACAAATGGACTAAGCAACTGTTCTCAGCCGTCTTGTGATAGAGACAAGCATTACATACTTTGTTTGGGGCAAACAAAAATTCTATATGTAAAGTCACAAAAATGTTGGGCCCATAGGGCCTCACTAAAGACTCCCTTTTAATAATCTGAACCGTTCAATATGTAGAACTCGTCGATTAATATATTTTTACAAAATATCACGTTGATCGGATATCGTTAATTATATGATTTTGATAGTTAACTATTGAAAAAAAACTAATATGATCATATAGCTATCGATATCCGATCAACGTGATTTTTTTACAGGCATATAATACTCGACGAAACATATTGAACGGTTTAGATTATTAAAATGAGATCCATGGTGGCCCCCACGGACTGACCATCACTGTCCAAAAGTTATTTGCCCCCGAAGGAGTTGATTATTTTTCTATATAGACATGCTGGGCAGCCGCAGCCATACAATCAATCACTTTTCTTCCACTACATACTTTATTTATATAATTTTTTATTACACATTTTTTTATAAACAGATAAAAAATTAACCTAAATATTCATATTTTTTTCTTCAACTTTTTAATTCAAAAATACAAAAAATACATTTATTTAAAGGACTTTTCTTAAGTGTGCAACCCTCAAGGGTTGCACACTATGTGTCACTTACACAAAAAGTATAAGTGAAAGAAAAAATAAAAGCAGAACTGCAAACAAAAAAGACGTAAATATAAGGCGTAAGTTGCACACCATAACAGTACCCTTATTTAAAACACCCAAAACAACCCTTAATAGTTGAGTAAAGCTCCCAGGAGGAAAAGGGCTACCATCAAATCATTCTCGATAGAATGGGTAGCACGTTGGCTTTGCAGTTTGAGCTGCAGAAGAGACGACTTATAGGCTGAATTAAGACACTTAAACAAGTGTTGAATACTAGTAATTGAAAGAAGCTTCGAGAAAAGAAAGCGCTACCACCATAACATTATCGATAGAGTGGATTATTGTGAATATCAGCTGCGAAGCGTGGTGGTACATTACGATCTCACATCAGTATCGATTGACCATATATATACATATAAATTTTTTGAACACTTTTTCTGTATAAGTCGAATCATTCTCTAGACAAAGATTTTGTTACTACATTTTTTAAAAGTTAAATCGAATCATTCGCTGGACAAAGATTTTGTTACTCCATTTTTTAAAAGTTGAGATAAGAGGGTATAATTTTGTCTATTTTCAATTCTAAACAATGTACCGATGCTACATATCATATAGATTGCATATAAATCATCGTCCACCAACTTTCAAGAATAAACAAAAAGAAAATCCAAATATGGGAAATATCTATATATATATATATATCATTGCCATTCCACTGAGATAAAACATCTTCTCTCTCATCAAGTGTGAGAAGACACCATCATCGACCTTGTGCTGCCACTGTACACTATCTTCCCTTCTACGTGAACCCTTTAATTATATATCTCCTTTTCTACAAAGACAATCCCAATTGAAATAAATTTACTAACAAAAATAAATAAATAAATAAATACACAATCGAATCGAACACAAAATAATATATAAATAGATAAAAAGAATTCAAAATTGGACCCAAAATAAAAATCGGACCCACCAATTAATCTCGTAAAATTCTATTAATAATATTTTTTCTGTATTTAATGTATTTTTAAATTGCATTTTGTGTCCCTTGCACGTCTATGGCATGCAACCAAACGACGCCGTTACAGCAACACTAGCATGGCCTTTGCAACTCAATATCCTAAGCAGACTCCACGAGCTTTTCCGGTGGTGGCTCCGATTAACCGGAAACTTCTTTCCGCCGTCACACACCGGAAACAGAGTGGCCGGAGAGCGGCGAACTTGGCGGTTCTTGATGTCCTTGAGCTCCATCTCCGGCGGAAACTTTGCGAGTCCGAACATCAGAAGATACCAGCGAGGTTTCGGAACCTTCTGGCCCGAATTATCGGACCTCACAGAGCTCCTGAGAGACGAATTTCGGTGAATTTCGGAGTTATTGCTGAAATCTCGGCGTAACTTTTCGTAATCCAGAGAGAAAGAGCGATTGTTGCGAATTGGAGGAGGAGGAGATTGAGAGGATTTCAAGTCGGATAGTGATTCGGATCTGCGGCGATGAAAGGTGTTCTTCAGATGATGATGATGATGATCTGTGTTGTTGTTGTTGTTGTTGTGGTGGTGGATTTGAAATTGATTGTTGGAGAGAGACTGTTGTTGTTGTTGTTTGAAGGGAATGAGTTTGCCGCAGAAGATGATGTCTTCGGCGTGAGACATTTCGGAGGTGAGATTGTTGAAGAATTCGAAGAAATCGGTAGGTTCAGAGGATGATCTGCGATCTTCATACTTGGATTTGGAGATGGAGATGCTATCGTTAGAGTGAGATTGATCATCAGTGGTGGTTATTGGAAAATCAGTCAGAGAGAGTGCCTCTGCTTCCTCTGTTTCTTCTTGTTTATCACCATGGATGTCTGTGTTATCATCCATTTTTAGAGAGAGAGAGAGAGGAACAAACAATGGCTTGATCAATCCTTCTTCTAGAGTGTGAGAAGATATCTAGAATATATAAATAGTTGTATAAGATATTGAAATGTTGCAAATATTTTAAAGGGCAAATTACAAACACCCCCTTGAGGTTTGATAAAAATACAGATTCCCCCCTGAGGTTTGAGAAATTACAAATTGCTCCCTGAGAGTCAAATTTTCATAACAAATTAGAAAAAATTAGGGGGGAATCTGTATGAAAATAAAAACCTCAGGGGGCAATTTGTTATGGAAATATAAACCTCAGGGGGTGGGATGTAATTTCTCAAACCTCAAGGGAGAATCTGTATTTTCGCCAAACCTCGAGGGGGTGTTTGTAATTTACCCTATTTTAAATAACTCTACTATTAATAAATAGGATAAATTATAAATATAAATTTCAAAATTGATTTAAAATGTGAATTGTTTTTAATAGCACATGACAAAATAACAACATTGCAATAAAATATCAGGTTCAAATTTACCAACACTAAAATGATGTTTCACTTAAATTACATAGACTAATCGTATAAGTAATTTTATTTACACATCATTAATACTCTTAGCACACACTATTATTTAGTACACACAAAATAATTTTTTAGCATTTAAAAATATCTTATTTCATACTTTAACTTTCCATTGCTAACCATATATTAACACGTCACTAATTATTTGAATATATACCATTACACATCAAAAATTATTTATCTTCACTACTATACACAATAAAAACCCCTACAATCTTTAGAATAGAGACTATCTTCATTAGTCTTGATGTTCATCGGTGGCGGAGGTTTCATTTGCCCTTCATTAGGGATGGGCACGGGACGAGTTTGGGGGGCGGGTTTGCCATTCCCTGCTCCTGTTCCCGTCGACAAACTCCACCCTCGCCCCCTACCCACGCTACGGGTGAAAGTTTTTAACCCTACCCTTGTCCTCGTAGATACCCACAGATATCCGACCACATTTCAAATAGTTAAAAAAATTACGAACCACTTAAATTCTTAGCACACTAAATAATTTTTTTTTATTTCATATAGTGAGACTTTTAAAATTGTTATTTATTTACATTTAAACAAAATCATAGACTTTTAATATTATTTTCTTATATCTAATTATATCGGGTCGGTTTTGGATCAGGGGAAACGATACTCGCCTCTGCCCCACCTCTACCCCCACTCCCACCCCCATTGCGGGTGACCAAAACATAATCTATCTCTACCCCACATAAGTGTCAGGGCAAGTAAAATTTGTACCATTTGAGCAGATATAGGCGGGCCCCGTAGATCGGATTAAAATGACTATCCCTACTCTCCATCTTCGCCAGTGTTGATTCTCATAGTTGGTGTTGAACTCTCGTCATGTCTTATCTTGTCGTCTCCTCATTTCAAATCGTTAGTGGAGTGTTTCATTCAGCCTGCATTTTCACGGGTGTTAATCTTCATTATCGGTGTTGAATTCTCATCTCTCATCGTCATTTCATATTGCCATTCTCACCTTTGATTCATGAGTGTATGTTAATGGTGAAAATGATGAAACATGAGCATACCTCTTTAGGGTCCGTTTGGGAAGATGGTTTGTGGCTAAAATAGCCACAAAAGACAAAATAGACTATTTTAACTACAACAAACAAAACATCACATCCAATCCATAATCATTAAACTCTTTTCTCACAAAAAAAGTCAAAAAAGCTAAAAAGTCAAAAAACCCTTTCCAAATCAAGTTTTTTAGTCTAGGCTAAAAAAGTCAAAAAGCCAACCCAATTCCCAAACCAACCCTTAGTAACACATTCACTTCGTATTCAACAACACAATCAGTTTTAACATTGCTATATTGGATAGGTATAAAATTCTATAAAAAAATTTAATAAATTCATCAAATTAGTTATATTCAAGAATACAAAGTTGAACAAATTTAATGTATTCAAAAATTTATATCTAAATAACGAACAAAAGTTTAATTTATTTTAATATCGAACTAACTTAAAATGTTCAATTTTTTATGTATGAACATTTAATATGTTGTCACGACCCAAACCCGACCTTATGGGTTTAGCACCGTAACCGGCCAATAATCTGAGATTACCGAAGGCCTGCTTAGCAGTAGAACAGTAAAAGCAGAGTTCAGGGCCTGGCAGAAGCCAATACAGTCAATAAATAGTGTCCATTGAGCTGTGACAGTCTGTATGCCAAAAAGATTTTTCATGCATTTATACGTCTAAACAGTACAGTCTATAGAACATTTACAGTCAAACAGTGTGGGAACTCAATCCCTATCATAACAGTACAGTACGGTAAACATTCAGTCTATACAAAACAGTAAGACAGTGCAGAAGGGGAATGCTAAAACACCCCTAAGCCTTGACACGATAGGCTCGGAACCTCGCAGTGAGGCACATAGGCTGGCTCGACAAAACTGGAGTCTAACCCACGCTCCTAACTCCGATCTGGTGGCTGAGCACCTACATATATATATAAACGGTGAGCTAAAGCCCAGTGAATAACATAACGTGTAAAGAGGTTAAGAATGAAATGTCCTTACAGTAATGAAAACAGTTCATTAAACAGTATTTCAGTCTTTCAGTCAGAACAGTTATTCAATCATATGTGGTACATCCATTAGCATAGCAGTAAACAGTAGGTCTTAAAGACCGAACAGTAATGATGGTCATCGATCAGTAAACAGTAATGGTTCCACGAGGGAACCGACAGAGATCTCTGTAACAGTAACAGTCAGTAATAGTAGGTGCTAAGGATGCCACAGTACAGTTCAGAAATAAAGGACATACATTCATTCAGTAAATAATACCAGTTCCGAAAACAGTTCAGTAAATAGTTCAGTATTCGAAAGATAATCATTTTGAATACATCTTTACACAATTGTTACTCACAGAGTTCGGGCTACAATATGCTAGAGCGTGTCTCCCCAGTCGCCAACCCTACATAGTTCACAGGTTGAACACACACACTAAGCTACACAGTTGGGAAGTATCATAATTTAAATCCCTAATTTGCCTCGGTGTGTTCTACATCAATATCCTCATTAAGATGCCTTAAACTAGGCCTAAGAATGCCTAGAATGGGATGAGGATGCAAAAATACACTTAGGAAACATTTTACAAAGTTTGCTGAAAATAGGACCCTCGCTCGAGCGAGCCTTCCTTCGCTCGAGCGAGCTTCCAAAATCAAAGGCTTCGCTCGAGCGAGAAATCCTTTGTTCGAGCGGTCTGATGAAACAGTAAAAGTACTAGATGCTCGAATTTTACGCTTGAGCCACCAATTCTTCGCTCGAGCGTAGCTTCGAACAAAGGTTGGTCGCTCGAGCGAAGAAGCCAAATTTTGGAATTTCCAGATTTGTCTCCTAAGCTCAAACCAAGCATTCTTTCACTCAAAACTCGACTTCTTGGGCCCAAATTCTGGAAAACACATCTAAATTCAATGTATAAACAAGTTTTAAAGCTCAATTTATGAATTCAAGCCCCAAAGGTGAGTCAATTAAAACTATTTTTCAAACCCATTTTCAAGAATATGAAGAACATGCAAACATGTATGAAATTAAACTATTTCAAAGCTCCAATTCTTGTTCAAATGAACTCATTTCTTTCAAAACAAGTTGAAAACATGGACTTAAGCTTAAACATGAGCATGCATGTACAATTCTATCATGAATTCAACCCAAAACTCACCAATTCAAACATGCATGCATGAATTATGCTCTAATTCAACATGTATGAACTAATTCATGACTTAATTTTACAATGATGCATAAACTATGCAAGACTTCACTTAAATTCACAATTTGAGGGTTGTATTCTCTTACCTAGGTCTTGTATTCAAGGTTTGGAGGCTCAATTTGACAAATTCTCTAACAATTACTTCAATTCTTCAAGCCCATTCACAAGATGAGTTCAATTCTCTCTTAACTCTCCCTCTCCTTAACTTTGGTCGGCTAGGTGTGAGAAAATGGCTGATCAAAGTGTTGTTGGAGTGTAATGTGATAAGGTTTAAGTGTGTGTAGTGAATGGCCACTAAGTGGCATTTTGGTAATTACATCAATTCAAGTAATTAGTCCATTTGATCTAATCTAGTCATACCTAATCAATTTTCAGATAATCATCCCATAAATTCACATAAATCATGAGGATCCTAAAACATTAATCAGTTCCGGATTCGGCCGCCGATAAGGCCTTCAATTGCAATTTAAACATAAAGCACGAACAGATAATCAAATAATCAAACAGATAAGAATGCAATACAATAGATAGACTTAGTCAATCCAGTTTCATTTTCAATCAGTCCGTTCAGTACTTCAGTTAGTTCAATTATCAGTCATAAGCCGTCCAGTTTAGCAGTAATCAGTATGTAATTCAGTAAACTTTCGGTAAACAGTATGAGGTTGTTACATATGTTGCCAATCTTAATAATTTAAACAAAATTATTTTGTTCAAATATAAATAATTGAACATTGTGTAAAAGTTTAATTCTGATTATCTGAACATGACAAAAAAACTCATCTTTCCAATATACAAACGAGATAAATAAAAAACTAAAAAGTTAAGTCATAAGGCTCTGTTTGGAACGATTCTGAAAATCATTTTCTACCACTGAGTTGGCGTATGGTGTTTGGATAGAGTTGTGGAATTAATTTTCCACAACTCTACAAAAAACTCTGTCAAACAGAGCGCGATTTTCAATTTTTTTTTTTTCGAAATTTGGCCTAACCGGTTGACTAGAACAGCGATTTTTTTTTTTTTTTGCAATTGATATGTTAATTTTTATATATTCGAAAAAAATATTTTCTGAATTTTTAAAAAAATTTTATGTGCTTTAAAATAATTTTGAGTGGTATGTTTGGTTATGAGTTGTAAGTTTTTGTATCAAATATCAAATGTCACATCAAAAATTTCCCACTCAATTCAAAACTCTTTTCAGAACTCTTTCACCAAACAAATTTTTCACACTCAAATCATAATTCCAAACCTCACAAACTCAAAATACAACTCATACTCTCAAATCGTAGTTGTAAAGCTCTACCAAAAGCAACCTAACTTTTTCAATGTTCAAATCAACATTTTCAATGTTATATTGAAACCAACCATCTTATTATCATCCATAGTGTACAAATCTTTAAAATTAATTGATTTCAATATTCTTAAATTCTAAATTTTCAAATGCAATAATATTTTGAGTTTGAAAAATAAGTATAATAGAGAAAAGAATAAAGTAAGCTAATTGATAATGAATGATATCATGAGTGTATGTTAATAATGAAGATGATGAAAAAATATAATGTTTATGTGTTAAAACCCTAAACCCTATATGGATGATGGTGGGTGAAGAGTATTTTATATTTTTAAATATGAAATTTTTGAATGGGTAAAATACACCCTATGTTGTCTTTAATGGTCATTTCATTATAGGATGTTATTGGAATATAAATTTAATCTAATAATAATGTATACTGAGAGTATCAATGGTGTGTAAATAGAATCACCTAATCGTATAATTTACCATAATTTATTTACAAAAATATCCAAAATTTTGAAAATGAATCTAGATATCTTACAAGTTTAAAAATATACCTTAATTTCAAGTTTTGATTAACCTTCCTGCTAATTTTTTGATATACATACATAACATTTCCAATAAATTTTACAAATTATTTTATTCACTAATATCATAATTATTATATTATTAAAATAAATCATATTTTAATTTTTTCTAGAAAAATTTAGTCAAAACTCTTCCATTGGACCCTTATTTTATGAAAAAGATAATCTAATTTATTTTTCTTCATAAACTCCCTAAGGAGGAGGCACATAATTAAACAAGAATAAATTAAAACATTTTTTTTTCTTAGATAATATAACCAGAGTAATATGTTATTATAAACTAAAGTAACAAGTTACTGTCAAACAGAATAATATATTGATGTTTACATTAATTTTGATGGTAATAATTTTTTTTTTAAGAATTTCATAATTAACATAAATCTTATTTGATAGATTTTGATGAGAGGATTATAAAAATATTAATTTTATTAAAAATCGACATTTAAATCAAAAGTTATATTATTTTAAAATTTAATATTTCAGTAATAGTGGTATGTATTGAACTTTTTAATAAAATTATTTTATATTTATTCTTAATGCATTAAAATTTTATTACGAGAGATTTTTGATTAAATTTTTTTTTTGGTTATATATCACATCACTTAATAAAAAATTAAAGAATTTATATAGAATTCGTCTTTTGGAGGGAGAGAGAAAGAAGTGGAGCGTATGGATTAATAGCATGCATTTGACTCATGTGAGGGGGTGGTGCAGTCTTTAACGCCCATTTTGAAAGGTGGATTAAAAGTGGTATCTCAATTTTTAATTTATTTTTTCTCATAATAAAAAAATTTAAAAATTTAAAAAGTTAGATTTTAACCATTTTTCTAAAATACCTCTTAGGAGGATATATGTCATGCGGGTCCATTTCCTTGGTAACGGAGGTGTTTCCTTTGATTCTTCCATCGTCGATTACTTCTATAAACATATATATATATTTTTTTTATGTGCACTTGGGTGGCCTTCTAGAATCATAAATGTAATGTATAAACATATTTTTTTGGTGAATTTTTTTGTTGTTGTTTATTTTTTGTTTTGTTATTTAGGTCTTATTTGGGATACTTTAAAAAAATCAAAAAGTTAAAAAGTTACTATTCTATTTAAATCACATCATCTTATTTAAGTCATATCACCTCTCTACCACATCACTTCAAATACAATCCATACCCAACTCATATTTTATAAAAAATCAAAAAATATACTTATTTAGATCATCCAAAACCACCTCTTAATTGGGATGGTCCTTTAAGATCTTATTTATATAATGTTATTGTTGTTTATTAATATAATATTTTGCATTCTTAATATATATATATATATGTATGTATGTATAAATTACCCATGTGTACACATTCAATTGGTATCCTCTTGACAGGGCTAGTAAGGAAAATGTTTTGTGGCACTAATTTGGGTGGCACTAATGCCCCTAATTTCCTTTTCTGGTAACTGTTTTGCTTTTTTTTTTTTTTTTTTTTTTTGCCTTATATGGAAATTAGGGACATTAGTGCCACCCAAATTAATGCCACAAATCAAAACCCGGCTAGTAATGCACCTAACTATCCCTGTAAATAGTGATAATATAAGTGCATTTTCAACCTTTATTCAAAAAATTTATATAATTTAAATAAAGATTGATGAAAAACTTGATCGGATATGATACATTTTAATGGTGAGCGGAACTCTCCATCAAATCTAGCCGATCGTTCGGGTTAGAGTAAACAGGTTGTGTGGTTAAGATCTAGTTGTCCGGTTATTATCTAACCAATCATCCACTAACGATCCCTCCCTACGAAATTTGATGAAATATATCCCTAGCTTCATTTAATATGAGGATGAAACGATTGGAGTGAAAAAAAATTAAAATTTTTCATCAAATTCAAATTTGATGAAACATCTGAATAAGCGTTAAAGATGGCTTAAGGAGTTCAAATTTTAATTACAGACATATATGTAAAAATATTTTTAAAAAATATTTAAAAAAATGTGACAATTTGTACTAACTTAGATGTAGGTTTTATTATATTATAATAATGTAGACGACAGTATAAGGATACTTTCAAAGATTGCTTGGATATATGGAAAAAAAATTCCTTAGAAAAATGCTTTTTTGCCCCTTTTTTTTCTCCCGTATTTAGTCACCTTTTAAAAAAATGTCTTTTTAAGAAGAGTCTCTAAGGTTTGAGAAAATAACAAAAAAGATATACAGATTTGGAGACTCTTATCACTAAATTTAATACATTTTTTTATGAATTTTAAAATACTTTTTAATGACACTTTCTCTTCAATTTTCAATATTAACAAATGCCATGGAACACTTGTCTGCAGAAATTGTCCAATATATTTTTTTAACTTCTTGTTTTTTAAAACTAAAAGACATTAAAAATTTAAATTAAAACAAATTAAATCAAATTTGACAATTTTTTTTGTGGATTATTTTCAAATTAAAGAATTTTGATTTAGAATGCCTAAAAAAGTTTTTTAAAAAATAATTAACATAAGTTCTTAAAAAATTGGCTAAAAATGAAAAAACAATATGAAAAATTTAGTGAGGAATATTTGTCAAATAGTGCACAAGAGGGACACGATTTGAATGGGGAGAGGCTTCTCCGATTGAAATTAGAATGGAGTGTGTTGTTGAATTTTTGTGGGCTAGTCACGAAACTCATATTGATGATCACGTTGAGTACTTGTTAGGATTTATCGAGCATTTTATTTTTATAAAAAATTACGTTAATCGGATATTGATAGTTACTTGATCAGATCACATTTATATTAATATTTATGTTTAAAATCATACTTACTATTTACATCAATGTGATCTAATTAAATAAGTATTGATATTCGATCAATATAATTTTATTTTAAAAATAAAATATTCAACAAGTGATTCTATCATTGATGTCAATTTCGTGGTAAGCGCATAGAAACCCACCACTACCTCCAATCTGATTTCGGACCAAACGAAACTTCTCCCGTTAGAATACTATTTGGTGACCAGGTAAATAGTGAGTATGTGCGTATAGACAAATTTTTTATATTTTTTTATTTTTTTATTTCTCTCACTCTCGCTTTTTTGGTGATGAGGAAAGCTTTTCGGCCATTTTTGGATGCTTGTGTTTGTAGGCTAGGTGTCAATGTCGTTCTTGTTCAAAGCCCCTCTCAACGTTAGCCACGAGTCACACCTGAAATATACCAATCTCTCAACACTCTCAACCCTCTCTCAACCAAAGAAAGGAATGGATGACTTGTTTTGCAATGGAATGTGTTTGGTTACTATTGCTTCAACCATGGATTTCTAGGTTCTTTTTTTTTAAGGTAAAAAGTGGCGAACGGACGGGTACAAATGGATCAAAACAGGTTATGTATTTAAAACATTTGAACTCTGACTTGTACAACTAACAAATGAGTTCAAACAGGTTAGGTTGAATTGAATACGAGTTTAATAAATGAATTCAATCGATCTATTTACTTTGTTAATTTTTTTTTATTTCTTTTAATAGATGGTGGTGGCGCAAGTGATGGCAATAGTAAATGTGGTTATAATAGCGGCAGTGGGAATGGTTGTGTTAATATTCTATCACCACCTCTATTACAGCATTACCACCACTATCATCATTTAGAGGTACTCATACATCCTCCGAGATATTGGAGAAAAGTTTATGCAATCAAAGGAAATGAATTCCTTAAATGGCAAAGAACAGCAAAAATGAAGAAAAATGAGTAAGATTTAGGTCTCAAAGATGACGAGTTGTAGGGAAAATTATAAAAACAAAATAGAGCAAATGAGTCTATTTTGGACAGATTGAGAAGAATCACCAAACCAAAGAGAACATAGCCCAAGAACAAGGGTGATAAGGCATAATATATGAACAAGATTGTGTATTGATAGAAAATGGAGATGATCTTCCTCTCTTAGTAGTCACATTCTTATCACATGACTGAATTTTTGTTAAAAATTTAAATAATGGAGTAATAGAAATGAGACATTGATATTATATACGGACTAAAGTAGAATTTGATACAAGGAGTCAATTGTTACGATTTCATATTTAAGGACCAAAGAAAGATTTGACTAAAAGTGCAGAGAGTTAATTGTTATGATTTTATGCGTGAGAACTAAGTGTGATTTGGTGCAAAATATAAGGGTGCAAAGTATAATAAATGTAATGTCATAGAATAGAGACACAAACATACATAAAGAAGGTATAAGTTACAATATAGAGCTCACAAACAACTAACTCGAACATTGGAGTCCTAGATCGACACTGCAATGGTGTCTCCTAACCTCTTATAAACTTGATTATTATATATATATATATATTTTAAAGGAAATCACATTGGGCTATGAACCATGACAAATAGGAATCAAATTTTGACATGAATTTTCCTTCTCAATCTTCTTCTCCTCAACAACAAATTTTGGCTGAGGGGGGCTTTGTCCCAACCAAACCTTTGCCTTGTTGGGCTTCTTTTCTTACTCAAATCTAAATAATTTTCCTATTAAATAAAGAAAAGTCGGCACTAAATTTCTGTATAATCAAACTATACCTGAAAAAATATAATTAATGATTCATCCACTGAATTTGAAAACTCTTCCCCAGAAAAATCAAATTCAGACGAATTTGAATGGAACAAATTCGATGGATGTATCGGTTCTCAAAAAATATATTGAAGTTGCCCATGGGCACGGAGTCCACAAACATGTGTTTCATGAGAATATATATATATATATATATTTTTTTTTTTCCGTCTCTCTTGCTTTGGTGTGATGAGAAGGGAGAGCAGTTAGCAAGTAAGAAAAATGATAAAAACCTTGTTCATATATTTTTTTTAATAGACAAACGATAGGGACAGAAACACATTTGTTTGGGGCCAGTCAAGATTTGTGTGTGTGGATACATTTGTTTTCTTAAAAATGTTGGTGTCCTAGCATTGTTTAAATTTTGGATAAATTACACTTCTGAAATTTAAAAAAATATATTTAATTTTGACATAATTATATTGACCTCTCTTCTAATAAGGCTAATGCATAATTATATTGATCTCTCTTTTAATAAGACTAATGTAGATAGTGTTAAGCCAAAGATAAATAAGGAAATATATATACTTGTGCAACTAACAAATTATTGTTGACAAAAGATTTAAGTATTATGTAAACTAAAGAGAACCCAATGTAATTATACTAAAACTGTGAGACGTACTGTATTTTCTTCAAACTTGAGAGAAGGTTAGTGTAATTAATCATTTATATTTTTTAGGTAAATCAAACTTAAGCATGTGATATCATGGTCAATATGTTTTACCAAGCTAGTTTGACATCCCAATTGCTATACTAATTTGAGTTGTAAAATGTCCCCCAAATAAAACCTAGAAGTCCTAGACTCTAGAAATATACCTCAGTCAATCTATTCCAATTTCAATTTGGGTAGTTTGTTATTCATCTGCTGATTCACAGCCCAAAAACATGAAGGACATTTCTACCTTCATTCATACTTTTGCAAAGAAAATTAAGAAGGATTTCCACTGGTAAATAAAAGAACAGGCCCAACCCTAATTGTAGTTGCCAGTAATTTAAACCCTTCAGAAAGAAGCTTCACATTCCTACACCCGAAAAAATATTAAATAATAATAATAATAATAAGAAGAAGAAGAAGAAGAAGAAGCAGCAGCAGCAAGAAAGAAGGTAGCTGCACCTAATGTTTCTGTTAAGAAATTGGTCACTCAATTTTAGTCCTTCGCGTAAGGTGGGAAGAAAAATCGATAAAACTGAATTGACCAAAATTTCAATTTTCACTTGATTTTTCACAAAATATGACCTATTTCAGTTCTAACAAGTTCTACACCAATATCAACTGAAATATAATATTCAAATATTTGTTTATATTATAATTCTTTGAGGATTAAAAGATGAATTTCCAATATCACATGTTTGGCAATAAAAGTTTGAGGGAGGCATTTATAGAGTAGCTGCCATCTTATCTCTTCATTTATTTCCAATGTAAGATTATTTATTTCCAATCTAAACCGAAAAATAAATGAAATTGAACTGCAACATATGGTCGGTATCGGTTCCTCAACCAAAAAGCTAAATTTTTCCTCAACCTTAACCAAACCAAACCAAACCAATTGCGCTATTACCTTCAAGACAAAATTGTGGTTTCTTATCACAACCATTAAAAATTCCTACCTCAAACACATGCCCTGCGCGTGGAAAACTAAATAGAAGTTAGAGAAAAGAAAGCAACAAAATAAAACAAAAGCAGAAGACATTATCCATGTAAACAATGGAGTACAAACCAAGAGAAATGTCTTGTCTGATTTAATCCTTCACACACCAAATTACCTTTGTGATACAAAACTAGAAATATTTTAGAAAGAAAATTTTCTGCCCCATTATTTAAATCAAACAAATAAGACCTAAAATGATGACTCAATATCAGCATCATCAATATATCGTATATTCATTATCAACCACTCCGTGATGTCATCTAGGTTGCAGCTTAAATTTTTTTCTCTATTGTTCAAGAGAATAAGAATTCACATACTTTGAATGAGAGTATGAACTTCTAGCCAGTTTGTGATTCACTGCTTTCTGTGTCTAGATGAGACGGGCAAGAAGTTGGCTGCGATGTTTTCAGGGCAAATAAGTTGAATTCAGGCTTTTGTATGGAAGAAATAATTTTTTGCCGTTGAGCATTAAGATTAGATTGCAGTACTTGAGGTGAGAGAAGCTCCGGTCTTTTAAGAACTTCAACCGTCGAGCTTCCTATAAAGTTGATCTGAGGAGAAGCATAGGCAAAATGAGTGAGGATTCTTTTTATTATGAAGACACTCAAAATCCTAAAACAGAAAAACGGAAAAAAGAAAAGAAAAAAAAGTACCTTCAAAAATTTCTAAGCAAACTTATCTTTGAGCAAGATACTTCAAAGCATGCAATCAACTGGAGTTTTAAGTCTCAGAGACCATGCAAGGAGAGTAAACACAGGTTTACTAGGTGCAAAGCAACTCAATGGTCTTTACTAGTAAAAGGAGGCAACAAAAGTAGGCAGCAAGTTGTGAAGATACCGATAAATATAAACTGGTCAGATCTCAGTCAGGCATATTAAAACAGTTATTGTACATGATGTACAAGACAAAAAGAAAAGTCAAGAAATTACACAACCTGATTAGAGCAAGAAAAAGAATAATATGTCAAAGGAATTAATAGTAATAAGTCAATGCTTCATCATTGTAGACTCATCAAAGGTAACATCTCTTCTAGTGACAACTTTCTTTAATTCAGGGCACCAGAGTCTATATCCCTTGACACTGTCATTGAAGCCCAAGAAGATAGCTTTCTTAACTCTAGGATCCAACTAAGATTCTGTAACATGAAAATAAGCTGAACATCCAAAGATACATAGCTGATTATAATCAGAAGCTGGCACTCCTGACCATACCTCCATGGGAGTCTTGCCATCTAGTGCTGCAGCAAGTAGTCTGTTGACAAGATGATGAGCATAGTTCAACGCCTCGCCCCAAAATGCCTTGCTCAATCCTGAATGTGACAGCATACAAGGAGTTTCTCCACCAAAGTGCGGTTCATGCGTTCTGCAACTCCATTTTGCTACGGCGTTCCACTAACTGTAAAATGTCTCACTATCCCTTCATTCCGGCAAACCTCAAAGAAGGGATCTGATGTGTATTCACCGCCATTGTTAGATCTGAGCTTCTTGATCTTCCTGCCTATCTGGGTCTTAATAATTTTCTTCCATGTAAGAAAGATGTCTAATACTTCATCTTTATGTTTCATTGTGTAAACCCATACTCTTCTTGAGAAATCATCAACGAACGACACAAAGTAGTGTTTATCTCCCAAAGAAGCATTCTTGGAAGGACCCCATACATCAGTGTGAACGTAGTCTAGAATCCCTTTGGTACGATGAATAGCAATACCAAACTTGATTTTTGTTTGCTTACCCAGTACACAATGCTCGCAGAACTCAAGCTTCCATGTTTTAGCACCTTTCAACAGGCCTTGCTTTACCAACCCTTGTAAGGCCTTTTCTCCAGTATGCCCTAAGCGCACGTGCCAAAGTCTGGAAGTGTCTGATGCATCATCTTCTGAGCTGGTGGAGACAGCCATTCTCCCTGTGACCGTAGAGTCATCTAGAAAATATAAATTTCCCTTCCGAGTACCCTTCATTGCAACAAATGCTCATCTAACAACTTTAAGGACTCCACCTTCCACAGTTATTTTGTAACCTTTGGAGTCTAAAACTCCCATTGAGATGAGATTCTTTGTCAAATCTGGTACATACCGAACATCTTTAAGAATTCTGATTGTTCCATCATGCATCTTCAGTTGAATTGTTCTAATCCCCTTTGTTCTGCAAGCTTGGTCATTGCCCATCAATGCAACTCCTCCATCGAACTCTCGAAAGCTCGAGAACCACTGCTTGTTAGGACACATGTGGTAGGAACATCCGAAATCTAGAATCCATTCATCAGACTGGCCATGTGATGAAATTGTGAAGGCTGATCCTTCACCATTATTTCCATCTCGTGCAACGTTCACCTTTTTCTCTTTATTGGGACAATCTTTTGCCCAATGCCCCTTCTGGTGACATGCAGCATACTCATTTTTTGCAAGACGTCTTCTATCTGATGATCTCCCTCTGGATTTTGAGCGAGACTTTTCCCACCCTGTATATCTTCTGTTATTCGTCCTGCCTCTGATTGTCAATGCCTCTAATGCTGAATCCTTGTTTGCAGACTTATCTTTCCTTCTGAACTCATTATTTACCAAGGCGTTTAAAACATCAACATACTTGATCTTTTCTTTACCATACAGTAAAGTGGTGGTGAGATGATCATATATGTCAGGCAAGAAATTCAACAATAACAGTGCTTTACCTTCATCATCAATTTGAACATCCAAAATTTTCAAATCGGCAATAATTTTGTTGAAATTGTTCAGGTGTTCGTTCATCGAAATACCTTTCTTGTAGTCGAAACGAAACAACCTCTTCTTCAAGTAGAGCCGGTTCTCAATGCTCTTTGTCATGAACTTGTCTTCCAGTGCCTTCCAAAGCTCTTTCGCAGTATTATATTCTGTGAAGGCGTACTTCTCCTCTTTTGCAAGGCATAGTCGGATGGAACTGTAGGCCAAGAGATTCACTTTCTCCCATTCTGTCTCATCCAAGTCATCTGGCTTGTCTCCCAGAGTGAAGTGCAGGTTTATTTGGACAAGCATATCTTTAACTTCGCATCTCCACATGCCGAAGTTGCTGCTACCATCAAACTTCTCAACCTCGAACTTCGCGTGGGACACGGGGGTTCAATGCCCACAGTTGTTTGTAGCTGCGGAGCTGCTTGCAGACTTGGTTGATCTCCACTCTGTAAATTTTTCCATTGAGACTTTTCAAAAAAACTCCACCACAACAATAGCAGATGCTTGAAATGTTGGAGATAAGACAACCTCTAAGCTTTCGAAAAACTTCACTGAAATTTCGGGTTCGAATCTCAAAAAAAGGAATCCGCAGTTGTGTCCGGAATGGTTAATTTAGCTAGGAAAACACTTTCTCCACCTTTCCAAGGACCTCAATGAAATTTCTCCAAATCTAGGGGCCAAATTGCAATTTCCCAAAAAATCTAAGGACCTTACTGTAATTTTACAAAAGTTTCAAGGGCTAAATTGCAATTTCAAAAAGATCAAGGGCTGAAATGTTTACCAAACTTTCAAGGGCCTCCCTGCAATTTCAGAAATTTCGGTTGACTGGGACGTTGACGTGGCAGATGTGCTGATGTGGCAATGACGTGGCAGTTGAGCTGGTGGTAATGTGTCTTGACACGTGGTTTAGACGTGGCAGTGACTGGGCTGACACCTAGCGCTGATATGGCAGTGACGTGGCAGCTTTCAAAAATAATTTGGTAATTTGTTAGTGATGAGTCTTGAACCCTTGACCTGAAAGTGTTGAACCAAGGCTCTAACCGCTCTGCCAAGTGTTAACTTGTGCCATATTGATGCACAAGTGAATACTTAAAGCCTTTAGGATAGGTTGACTTCTTCAACCTTTGCTTCTTCGCCGAACTGAACTTTCCGGCAACTCTCCAACAAAACTTCAACAAGCGCGTGAGAGTGCGTGAAGTGTCCTCGTGAGTTGGTCTTTCTAGGTTTGAACTCCTCTCTTCAAGGCGATCGTCGTGGTATGTTGAAAACTCGATTTCGACAACTACGAAATTTTCAATTTACAAAAAAAACACTTTGTTTTTCGCACAACAATGCTCTGATACCAATTTGTTATGCCTAGGAAGCAGAAAACAATCACACACAAGTAAGAACACAAAAAGATTTACGTGGTTCAGCAAATCGCCTACGTCCACGAGCAGCGGATTTCACTATATTTAGAACAAAGAATTGCACATTCTATAATTCTCTCTCTACTCTGTATTCACTCTTCAACTCACCACACTAACCCCCTCTCATTCACTAACCATTTATAGATGAAATGAAGGGCCAAAGTCTTCAACAAGCCACCGACAACATTTATGGCAACCACCAACAATCAACAAGATTAACCACCCTACCATGAGTAGCTCGGCTGAAAATGTCTAGCTTCTTCAATTTTTTCTTTAATCAGCAGCCATTGTTGATAAAGAAAAGCAAAACAAATCTAAGCCAATCTTTGTGTCTGGGAAGCAGAAACAATCACATAAGCAAGAACACACAAAGATTTACGTGGTTCGGCAAATCGCCTACGTCCACGGGCAGCGGATTGAGTTACACACTCGATAATTCTCTCTCTCTGCTCTGTATTCTCTTTTCTACTCACCACACTGACCCCCTCCCATTCATTAACCATTTATAGATGAAATGGAGGGCCAAAGTCTTCAACAAGCCACCGACAACATTTATGGCAACCACCAACAACCAACAAGATTAGCCATCCTACCATGAGTAGCTCGGCTGAAAATGTCTAGCTTCTTCAATTTTTTCTTCAATCAGCAACCATTGTTGACAAAGAATAGCTTAGCCAAATCTGAGCCAATCTTCAACAAATATCCACTTTGGCAAGGATTCTCTATCCAACATAGTGATCGATTAACACTGCCATGCACCCGAAGGTGCTCAGTTCCGAGAGATGTTGATCAAGTCCAAACAGTGTTGGAACTTGATCCCAGAAACCACTTTTGTAAGCATATCGGCCGGATTATCTGCAGTGCTAATCTTTTGAAGCAGAATATCCCCTTCATTCACAATTTCACTATATTTGGAACAAGAATTACACACTATAATTCTTTCTCTCTGCTCTGTATTCTCTCTTCAACTTACCACACTGACCCCCTCCCATTCACTAACCATTTATAGATGAAATGAAGGGCCAAAGTCTTCAACAAGCCACCGACAACATTTATGGCAACCACCAACAACCAACAAGATTAGCCACCCTACCATGAGTAGCTCGGCTGAAAATGTCTAGCTTCTTCAATTTTTTCTTCAATCAGCAGCCATTGTTGATAAAGAAAAACAAAACAAATCCGAGCCAATCTTCAACAAATCTCCACCTTGGCGAGGATTCTCTATCCAACATAGTGATTGATCAACACTGTCATGCACCCGAAGGTGCTTAGTTTCGAGAGATGTTGACCAAGTCCAAACAGTGTTGGAACTTGATCCCAGAAACCACTTTTGTGAGCATATCGGCCGGATTATCTGCAGTGCTAATCTTTTGAAGCAGAATATCCCTTTCATTCACAATTTCTCGGATGAAATGAAAACGAACATCAATGTGCTTGGTACGGGAATGATGAACTTGGTTCTTTGCCAAACAAATGGCACTCTGACTGTCATAGTACACCTCAATGTGCTTCTGAACAATACCCAAGTCCTCAATCAACCCATGTAGCCAAATAGCTTCCTTAAAGGCTTCTGTCATTGCCATGTACTCTGCCTTTGTAGTAGACAAAGCCACCGTTGACTGAAGTGTTGACCTCTAACTCACTGGTCCTTTAGCAAGCGTAAATAAATACCCTGTTATTGACAGGCGTTTGTCCAAGTCACCAGCATAATCTGAGTCCACATATCCAACCAAATTCTGTCCGAGTCTATGATCTCTCTCGAACTTCAAACCCATATTAACTGTGCCACGTAAGTACCTTAAGATCCATTTCACTACCTGCCAGTGACCTTTCCCCGGATCATGCATATATCTGCTTACCATACTCACAGCATGTGAGATGTCAGGCCTTGTACAAATCATAGCATACATTAATGCACCAACTGCATTTGCATATGGAACCTGTGCCATATGCTTCCGTTCTTCTTCTGTGCGTGGAGACATCGAAGCACTACGCTTGAAATGAGGGGCTAATGGTGTACTCACAGCTTTTGTTTTTTCATTTATGGCAAATCTGTCTAACACCTTTTTCAGATATTGGGTTTATGTCAGACAAGCCGTGCCCTTCTTCCTATCTCTTTTGATTTCTATGCCAAGAATTTTCTTTGCTTCACCCAGATCCTTCATTTCAAACTCCACTGCCAACTGTGCCTTGAGTTTATCAATCTCCATTTTGCTCTTAGATGCAATCAGCATATCATCTACATATAAGAGCAAATAGATGAAAGAACCATCGAAAAGCTTACGGAAATATCCACAACGATCATATTGGCTTCTTGTGTATTTCTTTTCCATCATGAACCGATCAAATCGCTTGTACTATTGTCTTTGGGGATTGCTTCAACCTGTACAACGATTTGTTCAGCTTACATGTCCAATTCTCTTTTTTAGCAACTTTGAAACCATCTGACTGGGACATGTATATCTCCTCTTCAAGGTCTCCATGTAAGAAGGCAGTTTTGACATCGAGTTACGTGAGCTCGAGATCAAACTGTGCAACCAAAGCTAGCAAGATACGAATAGACGTGTGTTTCACAACAGGTGAGAATACCTCATTGTAGTCTATTCCTTCCTTCTAGGCATAGCCTTTAGCTACCAATCTAGTTTTGAATCTGATGTAGTCTCTCCTTGGGATGCCTTCTTTCTTGGTGTAAACCCATTTACACCCAATTGCTTTCTTATCTTTTGGAAGTTGCACCAACTCCCAAGTCTGATTCTTGTGAAGTGACCTGATCTCTTCATCCTTAGCCTCTTTCCATTTGACACTTTCTGCATTCTGCACAGCTTCTTTGAAAGTGCAAGGAACATTGTCTTCAATAATTGGAAGTGCATAGGCCACCATATCAGTCATCCAACCGGGTTGCTTAATAACTCTTTTTTCTTTTCTGATTGCAATGGGTTTTGATCGTTGTGGGGCCTCTGGATCTTTATTCTCATCTGAACTCTCTTCAGGATCTTCTTCAGAGCTATCAACTGAAACTTCTTCAGGATTGTTGCCCGTCTGAACAGTCTTCGCTGGAGTCTTAAACTCCACGTGCACTAACTTCTTTAATGCTTTATCATTTTCTTGAGGATTTGGTTGCTTCAGTATTGTAGACTCATCAAAGGTAACACCTCTTTTAGTGACAACTTTCTTTGATTCAGGGCACCAGAGTCGATATCCCTTGACACCGTCACTGAAGCCCAAGAAGATAGCTTTCTTGGCTCTAGGATACAACTTAGATTCTGTAACATAAAAATAGGCTGGACATCCAAAGATACGTAACGGATCATAATCAGTAGCTGGCGCTCCTAACCATACCTCTATGAAAGTCTTGTCATCTAGTGCTGCAGCAAGTAGTCTATTGACAAGATGACGAGCATAGTTCAGTGCCTCTCCCCAAAATGCCCTGCTCAATCCTGAATGTGAAAGCATACACCGGATTTTCTCCAACAAAGTGCGGTTCATGCGTTCTACAACTCCATTTTGCTGTGGCATTCTACTAACTGTGAAATGTCTCACTATCCCTTCATTCCGGCAAACCTCAAAGAAGGGATCTGATGTGTAATCGCCGCCATTGTCAGATCTGAGCTTCTTGATCTCCTTGCCTGTCTGGGTCTCAATCATTTTCTTCCATGTAAGAAAGATGTCTAATACTTCATCATTATGTTTCATTGTGTAAACTCATACTCTTCTTGAGAAATCATCAATGAAAAACACAAAGTAGCGTTTACCTCCCAAAGAAGCATTCTTAGAAGGACCCCATACATTGGTGTGAACGTAGTCCAGAATCCCTTTGGTACGATGAATGGCAGTACCAAACTTAATTCTTGTTTGCTTGCCCAGTACACAATGCTCGCAAAACTCAAGCATCCCTGTTTTGGCACTTTTCAACAGGCCTTGCTTTACCAACCCTTGTAAAGCCTTTTCTCCAGTATGCCCTAAGCGCATGTACCAAAGTCTGGAAGTGTCTGATGCATCATCTTCTGAGCTGGTGGAGCCAGCCACTCTCCCTGTGATTGTAGAGCCGTCTAGCAAATATAAATTTCGCTTCCGAGTATCCTTCATTACAACAAATGCTCCTCTAACAACTTTGAGGACTCCACCTTCCAGTTACTTTGTAACCTTTGGAGTCTAAAACTCCCACTGAGATGAGATTCTTTGTCAAATCTGGTACATACAAAACATCTTCAAGAATTCTGATTGTTCCATCATGCATCTTCAGTCGAATTGTTCCAATCCCCTTTGTTCTGCAAGCTTGGTCATTGCCCATCAACACAACTCCTCTATCGAACTCTCGTAAGCTCGAGAACCACTGCTTGTTAAGAAACATGTGGTAGGAACATTCGGAATCTAGAATCTATTCATCAGACTGGCCAAGTGATGAAACTGTGAAGGCTGATCCTTCACCATTATCTCCATCTCGTGCAACGTTCACCTTTTCATCTTTTTTGTCTTTATTAGGACAATCTTTTGCCCAATGCCCCTTCTGGCGATATGCAGCACACTCATCTTTTGCAAGACGTCTTCTATCTGATGATCTCCCTCTGGATTTTGAGCGAGACTTTCCCCGCCCTGTATATCTTCTGTTATTTGTCCTACCTCTGCCTGTCAATGCCTTTGATGCTGAATCCCTGTTTGCAAACTTATCTTCCTTTCTGAAATGCAATTTACCAAAATTTCAGGGGCCTCCCTGTAATTTCAGAAATTTCGACTGACTGAACTGAAAGCACTTTCTCCACTTCAGCAAACACGTATGCTAATGTGTCGATGACATGGCAGTTGAATTGTTGCCAGCGTGGCTACACACATGGCAGTGACTTGGCAGCCACGTGATTCAGACGTGGCAGTGACTGAGCTAACACCTAGCGCTGATGTGGCGTGTTGCAAAAATTATTTACAATATTGTTGCTCCAAGGATTTGAACCTTGGCCGAGGGAAAGCAATTCTCAACCTTAACCACTTGGACAAAGCTCCACTTGGTGTTGGTATTTCCTTCAAATATATATTTGAAGTATATATTTTGGCTCCACAAAGGCGTCTTCTACCTCTTGCTGTACGTGGGTCTTCTGGTTAAGAGTTGACTTTATGCGCCACACTTTAACCAGCGCCTGTAGATCACCCAGAAGTCCGTTTTGGCCGTTCTTTTTGGGTCTGGACTCTTCTCGTTGAGACAGACCTCTTGGTATATTCAGAAGTTGATTTCGATAACTTTGAATTTTTCAGTTTACAAAAAACAGAGTTGCGGATCTCTGTTTTGGCACAACGATGCTCTGATACCAATTTGTCATGCCTAGAAAAGAGAAAACAATCACACAAAAGTTGAGCCAAATTTGAGCCAATCTTAAACAAAAAATTGGCTTAGATTTGTTTTGTTTTTTCTTTGTCAACAATGGCAGCTGATTCAAGAAAAAATTGAAGAAACTAGACATTTTCAGCCGAGCTACTCATGGTAGGGTGGCTAATCTTGTTGGTTGTTGGTGGTTGCCATAAATGTTATCGGTAGCTTGTTGAAGACTTTGGCCCTCCATTTCATCTATAAATGGTTAGTGAATGGGAGTGGGTCAGTATGGTGAGTTGGAGAGAGAATACAGAGCAGAGAGAGAAAAATAGAGTGTGTAATTCTTGTTCCAAATATAGTGAAATCCGCTGTCTATGGACGTAGGCGATTTGCCAAACCACGTAAATCTTTGTGTATTCTTGCTTGTATGCTTGTGTGTGATTGTTTTCTCCTTCTTAGGCATAACAAATTAGTATCAGAGCATTATTGTGCGAAAAGCAGAGTGTTTTTTCTATAAACCGAAAATTTCGAAATTGTCGAAATCGAGTTTTCAGCATACCACGACGACTGCCTCGACGAGAGGAGTTCAGACCCAAAAAGACCAACCCACGAGGACACTTCACGCACCCTCACGCGCTTGCCAAAGTTTTGCTGGAGACTTGCCGGAAAGTTCAGTCCGGTGAAGAAGCAAAGGTTGAAGAAGTCAACCTATCCTAAAAGCTTTAAGTATTCACTTGTGCATCAATATAGCACAAGTTAACACTTGGCAGAGTGGTTAGAGCTTTGGTTCAACACTTTCAGGTCAAGGGTTCAAGACTCATCACAAACAAATTTCCAAATTATTTTTGGAAGCTGCTACGTCGCCGTCACGTCACGCCATATCAGCGCCAGGTGTCAGTCCAGTCACTGCCACGTCTGAACCACGTGTTGAGACACGTCGCCACCAGCTCAATTGCCACGTCATTGCCACATCAGCACACCTGCCATGTCATCGTCCCACTCAGTCCTGCCACGTCACCGCTACGTGTCGAGACACGTCACCGCCAGCTCAACAGCCATGTCATCGCCACATCAGCACATCTGCCACGTCAGCATCCCAGCCAGCCGAAATTTCTAAAATTGCAGGGAGGCCCCTGAAAGTTTGGTAAATTGCATTTCAACCCCTGATCTTGCTGAAATTTCAATTTAGCCCCTAGAACTTCTATTAATTGCAGTAAGGTCCCTATATTTTTGGAAAATTGTAATTTAGCCCCTAGATTTGAAGAAATTTCATTAAGGTCCCTAGCGAGGTGAAGAAAGTGCTTTCCTAGTTAAATCAACCGTTCCGGACACAACTGCGGTTTCTGTTTTTGAGATTCAGACCCAAAATTTTAGTGAAGGTTTCGAGAGCTTAGAAGTTGTCGTATCTCCGGTATTTCAAGCATTCGCTATTATTGTGGGGGAGTTTTTTTTTTAAAAATGTCTCAATGGAAGAATCCACAGAGAAGAGATCAGTCGAGTCTACAAGCAGCTCCGCGGTTACAAGCAGCTCTGGGCATTGGACCCCCGTGTCCCACGCTAAGTTCGAGATAGAGAAGTTTGATGGTAGCAACAACTTCGACATGTGGAGATGCGAAGTTAAAGTTATGCTTGTCCAGATGAACCTACACTTCACTTTGGGAGACAACCTACATGACTTGGAGGAGATAGAATGGGAGAAAATGAATCTCCTAGCCTGCAATTCCATCCAACTTTGCCTTGCAAAAGAGAAAAAGTATGCCTTCAAAGAATATGATATTGCGAAGGAGCTTTGGAAGGCGCTAGAAGATAAGTTCATGACAAAGAGTATTAAGAACCGGCTCTACTTGAATAAGAGGTTGTTTCGTTTTGACTACAAGAAAGGTATTTCGATGAATAAACACTTGAACAATTTCAACAAAATTATTACTGATTTGAAAAACTTGGATGTTCAAATTGATGATGAAGGTAAAGCACTATTATTGTTAAATTCCTTGCCTGACATATATGATCATCTCACCACCACTTTACTGTATGGTAAAGCAAAGATCAAGTATGTTGATGTTTTAAACGCCTTGGTAAATAATGAGTTCAGAAGGAAAGATAAGTCTGCAAACAGGGATTCAGCATTAGAGGCATTGACAGTCAGAGGCAAGACGAATAACAGAAGATATACAGGGTGGGAAAAGTCTCGCTCAAAATCCAGAGGGAGATCATCAGATAGAAGACGTCTTGCAAAAGATGAGTGTGTTGCATGTCGTCAGAAGGGGCATTGGGCAAAAGATTGTCCTAATAAAGACAAGAAAGATGAAAAGGTGAACGTTGCACGAGATGGAGATAATGGTGAAGGATCAACCTTCACAGTTTCATCACTTGGCTAGTCTGATGAATGGATTTTAGATTCCCGATGTTCCTATCACATGTGTCCTAACAAGCAGTGGTTCTCGAGCTTACGAGAGTTTGATGGAGGAGTTGTGTTGATGGGCAATGACCAAGCTTGCAGAACAAAGGGGATTGGAACAATTCGACTAAAGATGCATGATGGAACAATCAAAATTCTTGAAGATGTTCAATATGTACCAGATTTGACAAAGAATCTCATTTCAATAGGAGTTTTAGACTCCAAAGGTTACAAAGTAACTGTGGAAGGTGGAGTCCTCAAAGTTGTTAGAGGAGCATTTGTTACAATGAAAGGTATTCGAAAGGGAAATTTATATTTCCTAGATGGCTCTACAGTCACAGGGAGAGTGGCTGTCTCCACCAGCTCAGAAGATGATGCATCAGACACTTCCAGACTTTGGCACATGCACTTAGGGCATACTGGAGAAAAGGCTTTACAAGGGTTGGTAAAGCAAGGTCTGTTGAAAAGTGCCAAAACAGGGAAGCTTGAGTCTTGCGAGCATTGTGTACTGGGTAAACAAACAAGAATTAAGTTTGGTACTGCCATTCATCGTACCAAAGGGATTCTGGACTACGTTCACACTGATGTATGGAGTCCTTCTAAGAATGCTTCTTTGGGAGGTAAACGCTACTTTGTGTTGTTCATTGATGATTTCTCAAGAAGAGTATGGGTTTACACACTGAAACATAATGATGAAGTATTAGACATCTTTCTTACATGGAAGAAAATGATTGAGACCCAAACAGGCAAGAAGATCAAGAAGCTCAGATCTGACAATGGCGGCAAATACACATCAGATCCTTTCTTTGAGGTTTGCCGAAATAAGGGATAGTGAGACATTTCACAGTTAGTGGAACGCCACAGCAAAATAGAGTTGCAGAACGCATGAACCGCACTTTGGTGGAGAAAGTACGGTGTATGTTGTCACATTCAGGATTGAGTAAGGCATTTTAGGGCGAGACATTGAACTATGCTCGTCATCTTGTCAACAGATTACCTGCTGCAGCACTAGATGGCAAGACTCTTATGGAAGTATGGTCAGGAGTACCAGTTACTAATTATGATCAGCTACGTATCTTCGGATGTCCAGCCTATTTTCATGTTACAGAATTTAAGTTGGATCCTAGAGCCAAGAAAGCTATCTTCTTGGGCTTCAGTGACGGTGTCAAGGGATATAGACTTCGATGTCCTGAATCAAAGAAAGTTGTCACTAGAAGAGACGTTACCTTTAATGAGTCCACAATACTGAAGCAACCAAATCCTCGAGAAAATTATGAAGCATTGAAGAAGTCAGTGTAGGTGGAGTTTGAGACTCCAACAAAGACTGTTCAGACAGGCAACAATCCTGAAGAAGTTTCAGTTGATAGCTCTGAAAAAGATCCTAAAGAGAGTTCAGATGAGAATGAAGATCCAGAGGCCCCACAACAATCAGAACCCATTGCAATCAGAAAGGAAAAAAGAGTTATTAAGCAACCCAGTTAGATGACTGATATGGTAGCTTATGCACTTCCAATCATTGAAGACAATGTTCCTTGCACTTTCAAAGAAGTCGTGCAGAATGCAGAAAGTGTCAAATGGAATGAGGCTATGAATGAAGCGATCGGGTCACTTCACAAGAACCAAACTTGGGAGTTGGTGCAACTTCTAAAAGGCAAGAAAGCAATTGGGTGTAAGTGGGTTTACACCAAGAAGGAAAGCATCCCAGGCAAAAACAACATCAGATTCAAAGCTAGATTGATAGCTAAAGGCTATGCCCAGAAGGAAGGAATAGACTACAATGAGGTGTTTTCATCCGTTGTGAAACACAAGTCTATTTGTATCTTGCTAGCTTTGGTTGCACAGTTTGATCTCGAGCTCGCTCAACTCGATGTTAAAACTGCCTTCTTACATGGAGATCTTCAAGAGGAGATATACATGTCCCAACAAGATAGTTTCAAAGTTGCTAGAAAAGAGGATTGGGCTTGCAAATTAAAGAAATCGTTGTACGGGTTGAGGCAGTCTCCAAGACAGTGGTACAAGCGATTTGATTGGTTCATGACGGAAAAGAAATACACAAGAAGCCAGTATGATCATTGTGTATATTTTCGTAAGCTTTCCGATGGTTCTTTCATCTATTTCCTCTTATATGTAGATGATATGCTAATTGCATCTAAAAGCAAGTTAGAGATTGACAAACTCAGGGCACAGTTGGCAAGAGAGTTCGAAATGAAGGATCTTAGCGAAGCACAAAAAATTCTTGACATGGAGATCAAAAGAGACGGAAAGAAGGACACGGTTTGTCTGACACAAACCCAGTATCTGAAAAAGGTATTAGACAGATTTGGCATAAATGAAAAAACAAAAGCTGTGAGTACACCATTGGCCCCTCATTTCAAGCTTAGTGCTTCGATGTCTCCATGCACAGAAGAACGGAAGCATATGGCACATGTTCCATATGCAAATGCAGCTAGTGCATTAATGTATGCTATGGTTTGTACAAGGCCTCACATCTTACATGCTGTGAGTATGGTAAGCAGATATATGCATGATTCAGGAAAAGGTCACTGGCAGGCAGTGAAATAGATCTTAAGGTACTTATATGGCACAGTTAATATGGGTTTGAAGTTCGAGAGAGATCATAGACTCGGACAGAATTTGGTTGGATATGTGGACTCAGATTATGTTGGTGACTTGGACAAACGCCGGTCAACAACAAAGTATTTATATACACTTGCTAAATGGCTGGTGAGTTGGAAGTCAACGCTTCAATCAATGGTGGCTTTGTCTACTACAAAGGCAGAGTACATAGCAGTGACAGAAGCCTTTAAGGAAGCTATTTGGCTACATAGGTTGATTAAGGACTTGGGTATTATTCAGAAGCACGTTGAAGTGTACTGCGACAGTCAAAGTGCCATTTGTTTAGCAAAGAACCAGGTTCATCATTCCCATACCAAACACATTGATGTCCATTTCCATTTCGTCCGAGAAATTATAAATGAAGGTGATATTCTGCTTTAAAAGATTAGCACTACAGATAATCCGGCTGATATGCTCACAAAAGTGGTTTCTGGGATCAAGTTCCAACACTGTTTGGACATGGTCAACATCTCTCGGAACTGAGCACCTTCGGGTGCATGGCAGTGTTGATCGATCACTATGTTGGATAAAGAATCCTAGCCAAGGTGGAGATTTGTTGAAGATTGGATCAAATTTGTTTTGTTTTTTCTTTATCAACAATGGCTACTAATTGAAATTTTTTTTTGAAGAAGCTAGACATTTTCAGCCGAGCTACTCATGGCAGCGTGGCTAATCTTGTTGGTTGTTGGTGGTTGCCATAAATGTTGTCTGTGGCTTGTTGAAGACTTTAGCCCTCCATTTCATCTATAAATGGCTAGTGAATGGGAGGGGGTCAGTGTGATGAGTTGAAGAGAGAATACAGAGCAGAGAGAGAGAAAAATAGAGTGTGTAATTCTTGTTCCAAATATAGTGAAATCCGCTGCTCGTGGACGTAGGCGATTTACCAAACCACGTAAATCTTTGTGTATTCTTGCTTGTATGCTTGTGTGTGATTATTTTCTCCTTCCAACAAGGTATTTATTTATGCTTGCTAAAGGACCGGTGAGTTAGAGGTCAACACTTCAGTCAACAGTGGCTTTGTCTACTACAGAGGCAGAATACATGGCAGTGACAGAAACCTTTAAGGAAGCTATTTAGCTACATGGGTTGATTGAGGACTTGGGTATTGTTCAAAAGCACATTGAAGTGTACTGCGACAGTCAGAGTGCCATTTGTTTGGCAAAGAACCAGGTTCATTATTCCCGCACCAAGCACATTAATATTCGTTTCCATTTCGTCCGAGAAATTGTGAATGAAGGGGATATTCTGCTTCAAAAGTTTAGCACTGCAGATAATCCGGCCTATATGCTCACAAAAGTAGTTTCTGGGATCAAGTTCCAACACTATTTGGCCTTGGTCAACATCTCTCGGAACTGAGCACCTTCGAGTGCATGGCAACGTTGATCGATCATTATGTTGGATAGAGAATCCTCGCCAAGGTGGATATTTGTTGAAGATTGACTCAGATTTGGCTCAGCTTTTCTTTGTTAACGATGGCTGCTGATTGAAGAAAAAATTGAAGAAGCTAGACATTTTCAGCCGAGCTACTCATGGTAGGGTGGCTAATCTTGTTGGTTGGTAGTGGTTGCCATAAATGTTTGGTGATTGCCATAAATGTTGTCGGTGGCTTGTTGAAGACTTTGGCTCTCCATTTCATCTATAAATGGTTAGTGAATGAGAGGGGGTCAGTGTGGTGAGTTGAAAAGAGAATACAGAGCAGAGAGAGAGAAAAATAAAGTGTGTAATTCTTGTTCCAAATATAGTGAAATCCGCTGCCCGTGGACGTAGGCGATTTGCCGAACCACGTAAATCTGTGTTCTTGCTTATGTGCTTGTGTGTGATTGTTTTCTCCTTCCTAGGCACAACATAAGTGTTCTTCAAAAATCATCCTACATCAGTTTAGTTGCTGATTTAAGTCTTTCCTCAATTTATGTTTTCATTCAACTTCCCAAAGCTTAACAAGCGTTGAAGAAAAAAACCTTGCATAACTCGAAACAAAATCATTGGTTTTAGACTCAAATATACAAGCACCACCCTCCAAAGATAGATCCTATCAAATGAATTTACAAGAGTTGAAACCTCATTAAATTATCTCTACCATTTAAGTGACTCACAAAATAAGTTGGTTACTCTTGACAAGCATTTTTTTTTAATAAAAAAAACCACTTCATGTATATGAATACAAAATTTAAAGTGTGTAGTTATCGTTCAACATGCTACATGTTTAGGAGTCACAATTGTGGCCTTAAATCATTAAAGGTGATTGCATCAATTGCTTCTGTTACACATTTTATGCTTTACAAAAAAGAAAAAGACAAAGAAAAGAGAAAAGTAAAGAAAGAAAATAGAGAATATGTTTTTTTTTCCCCAAAAGCTTAAGTTGTGAGGAAATAGGTCTAACAATGTATATCAAGTTAATACTCCCTCTCACATGCGATCCCCTCTCACACATGAAAAAAGATGCACGAAGACGGGCAAACCAAAGTGAACAATAACAAAGATAACAGGGGGTGACAAGACTTGAACCAAAGACTTTTTAGAACCAAAACACTGATATCATATTAAATTACCAATTGCCCAAAAAGCTTAAGCAATTCGAGAATGGATCCAACAATGTGATGTTGGACGACTGGAAAAGAAAAAAAAAATGTAAAAGAAAAGAAACGGCACACCGAAAGAAAATAAAAGAAATCTTAATTCTTTGATCCCAATATCAAGAACTCAACTTAATTCAATATCATAGTCTACCTAAACCTACTACCTAACTGCCACCAACACCTATATGTAGAAGATTTGTTAACTTAGAGAGGGATCTTGCACCAAACAACATACTGAAATGCTGTCAAATTCATTTTACATTGTTTACTTAGCTTGATTTCTTTCCAATACAGATCTTTCAGATTCATTCTTGTTAGTTACTTTTACTTTCAAGTTATATTCATCGTTTGTTTATTTAGGCATGTTAATGTTAAGTAGTCTCATTTTTAGCACAAGATTCTACTTTTTCAATCAATTTTGCTTACATGTCCAACACTTCTTTTCATTCACATCATGGCTAGGAATAAGTTAAAGTTCACTTCATTGTGGCAAAGGAATAACCATTGATCTTGCCCTGGATCACGCACACTCGACCTAGTTAGGAATCATTGTTCCAATCACAATTGGACCAAACTTGGTCCTGGCATGCTCGCACTTTCAAACGGCCTTAGGAGTTATTTTCCAAGAAAGCATGAATAGTATTATTTCCCATGTCGAATTTGTGGTTGCCGGCTTTCACTTCCTTGATAGCCAAAAAATTTTCTTTACTCTTAACCACAGGTCGAGAAAAAGGCAAAATCAACCCACCAACAAGAGTGTCACAGTCCGCAAGAAGCAACTCAAAGACCACACAAAATATCAGGTCCTTTAAAATTTTTATCATTATTCTTCTGAGGACAATTTCTCTCATGGTGACTAGGTTGCCATAGTGATAACAAGAACCCATTTGCCTTCGTCTAAGATCATTTGTTTTTCTTAGACTCGTTATTTCGTTTGAAGGGTCCGTCTTTGTCTTGGCTTATGGAAAGATGGGGCACTAAAATAGATTGAGAACTAGATGCAATAATAGCAAGTTGGGAAGACGGAGTACTGGAAACAAGGTGAGACACATTGCAAGCTTTCTTTTTAGTTCTTTCTTTCTGTCTCAATGCCTAGCACCATAGGTAAATTTTTTATTGTTATTTCTTGGCGAGAGACAGTGGAGCCTCGCATTTTGTCAGGTATTGGGTTGCCTAGAGCTACAAGTTTTTTGCTATAAGTACTAGCTTATTAACATGTTCAACAACATACTCATCCTCTTTCATAAGAGTACCATTACATTTTTCAAGTGTTAAAATTATCCAAAATTGTTGTGGTAACAACAAAATATACAAATTATATTTGGAATAGCATGAAAAGAACTAGTAAAGCTAACACAATTAGAGACTAATAAAATACAGATAAAGAGACGAACCAAAGTGTAAAAATAACAGAAAATTCATCATACCGATTGAGAAGCCATGTCTAAGAAAGCTCTTGCTAGAGGCACAAGGCAAAACCTGTGCCAATTAAGAGAAAATTAACCATAATTAATTCAAAGATTTTAACTTTAATATTTCAATTAGAAACTTGAGAAAATGTGAGAAAATCATTGTAACGAAGACTGAAGTGGGTCTTTCTGAGTAGAGAATTCTAATTTTACATAACAAATCAATTGACATGTAAGGTTCAGCTTTCTCGGCAACCAAACAGAGGGTATTTTTTTTTTAAAAAAAAAATGGAAAATTGGAAGAAGAAAAGAAACATACATTCCTCTGCCTCCGGCTAGGGCTTCCTCAGATGGGTCTTTCCATTCATCAAAACTGCACAGAACAAAATTCACAAATAATAGATATATGTATGTATGTGATTCACAGCTCTGTTCCTAGTAGTTTTTAAAATTTTCAAGCAAGTATACAAGTCTACATATATATATATATATAGAGAGAGAGAGAGAGAGAGGATTACACCCAACCGTAGCGCTTGTCGAAGAGTAGGCGTTTGGAGGTTCGTCTGGAGGTTGAAGACGAAACCCTCCTGGAGTTGGAGTCCATACCAGTTGTACTCATCTCTCTCTCTCTCGCTCGTTGCACATAATCCTTGTTTGGCTCACTTTATAAAATAAAATAATAAATCATGGACTAACTTTATAACAAAATAAATTAATATGAATTTTTTATTTTATCAATTTAAATTTAATTTTTTTTTTTATATATTTTCAATCTAAATTATTTGTTCATTTTTGTTAATTAAAATTAACAAAAAAAAAAAATAATAATTTAGTCATTCAACCCAATATAAATATATATAAAATATCTAAATATCTATTTTTATTGAGTTTAATGTCTAAGATATCTATTTTTTTGTCAATTTTATCAAATTGATAGTTTTGCATTAAATTTAAGAAACTGAGAAATTTCTCTGAATAAAAAAAAACTAGAAAAATTTTCAATTTTCAAAAAATTGGAAACTCATACAAAATTGGGAAATTTTAGTATACCCAAGAAATTTTAACCCAAAAATTATAAATTTTAAAAAAAGCAAAGAAGCATCATTTCAAAACTCCAAAATATAAAATATATATATATTGAAACAAATGAGATTCATCTAAAATTTATTTTTCTGAAACTGAGAAAATTTGCAGTTTTTCAGAGATTCTTAATTTGTAAAATTTCTAATATTGTTGCATTATATAAATTATATTATAGATTCAACAAGTAGGGTTTCAAAAATATAAATTTTATTAAAAACGAATGTGTATAATAAAAGTTATGATATTTTAAAATTATAAAATAATAAAATTAATAATAATAATTAAAGAATATAAAAATTCATGTGCTATGTTAACCAACATAAACAGCCACAACACATTTTTATTGACATCGCGTTTGCACGAAGCTGATAACTCTTGTTTTCACTAAACTCGCACCAGTACAAACCAGAGAATTTGTGTCGCGAATGAGAGCTTTTGAGAAGATTGCAAAGCACTAGCACCGGAGATTAGAGTTTCATATTACAAAGTCAACGAGAAGATTCTCTAACACTATACAAATCCCTCCTGTGTTAGATCAAAACACAACCTTAAAGATGTTACAAATTCAGAATTCATGCAAAATTCACTATCCAGAAAACAATACTGTTGAAGTAATTTGCAGATTGGCACTTTTGTTTTTGTTTTTTGACAAATATAGACACTTAATTAAAACATAAAAAGAAAGCAGGCATTAGAGTTTCATATTACAAAGCCAACCAGCCAACTAAACAAAGACGAATAAAACAAGCCGACTAGAAAACAAAATATGGGAAATGTTATCCAAGATTGGCACATTTAAACTACAATTATCTGAAAACAACAAATAATTTTTTCGATTGGAACTACCCTAAGACGGGCATTATTAGACACGGTCATTGAAACAGCAATCCTGAGGGAAGGAAGGAGAACTAGCCATGGCATGATGGCTTGCGAAGGATTTCATATTGGTAGTAGGAGTGAACGCCTTCGGTTGAACAAAATACACTGGCTAGGAACTACAAAGCCTTGAAAAACACCCTAGCTAGCCAATCTACAAAGTAGCAAACAGATGTGGCACTTTTAGTCCCAAATCTGCTTTAACAGACTAATGCCAACAAGACAGTAACAATGCACCGAGGCTAATGCATGGATTAACTTGCATGACAGCTAAAATACCATCACCACAAGCTTGGACTGACAAAAAACACGAGACCTAGGGTATAGAAGAAGAAGAAAGATGCCACATTGTTCATGGCTGAAGACACAACCGTGTTTATTATGATGGGGCACCAAGATATGAGGCAAGCCGCAAAATGTCACTGAAGATCCCACCTGCCGTGACTTGGGCCCCAGCACCTGGCCCGCGGACTATCAGAGGCTGGTGCTTGTATCTTTCAGTGGTAAAAGCGATGATGTTGTCAGAACCTGAAAGCTGAGCAAATGGGTGATCTTTCTTGTATCTTCCCAATTCCACAATCCCTTTTTGATTAACCACATCCACCACTCCAACATATCTCAAGACCTTCAAATACCACCACAAGCTTATGAGAAGACACGAAAAAAAAAAAAAAAAAAAAAAAAAGAAGAAGAAGATAGGGAAAAAAGTGAGATAATTCATTGTGTTGTTAAAGTGAAACTGATAACTGACTGGGCAATACCATAATCCCTCCAAGCTCTTTAATTATTTATTCTAATGTGATGCGACAGTTTTTCAACCTAATGTATCCAAAGCATATTTGGACAACCGTAACTCAGAACTGGTGAATAATTAACATTTTTAGGATCATCACAGTTTATCCTTAAAAAATCAAAAAACAAAAAAACCAAAAAAATTTTTAAAAAAAATTCAATATAAGACTTGCTTTATTGGTTTATTCGCTGTTGCTCTTTTGAGAACTTGGGAAGCTTAATAAATCTCTCAAGAGAATTTGATTGCTGCATTAGTATCGAACAATAGTTTTGAAGAAATCTCATCAGCGGACATGGGGCCATCATAGGGATAAAAGTTAGGACACCCCACAGCTAATGCTATGTCATCTTCAATGGCCCACTTCTTCCCTCTCCCTCTCTTTCTTTGGTTTTGCAGATTAATAACCTCAGTTAGAAGCATTTTTTTTTTTGAAGGAAGTTGAGGTGGCTTGAACCTAATCTTCTAGATGTCTAGCCCAAAGGCCACAATTGATGCTCTCTTGGAGACATGACCCCTAATAATTAAGGCTCCCAATGTCAGCGACATTCTAGATGATGAGCTCTTTTAGATACAAGTCAAATTAAAATTGATGCATTTAGATTTCTATGAAATGTTTGGCACTCAAGTTGAACTCTTAACCAACAAAATCCATTTCTGGAAGTATCTTAATCAGGATTCAAACACAATATATAGATTTATTTTCTCCCTCCCTCCCTCCATTCTTTTCTTTTCATTCTTTTGTTTGCCACTTTTGAAGACGACAGAGGGAAATGGAGGGCGTGGGAGGGGGTTGATTAAATAGTTCATTTGTAAATCAAAATTTGACTACTTTTGCTAATAGTGTCCTAGAATACTCACTTCCTTTGCATCCTCTGCATCCCAACGTTTCTCAGCCATGTCTTGATCATGTTGTGGTAGTTGCTGGAGAAATTCCTCAGCTGATTCAATACCCTGAAACAAATCATTTGAACATCAAATCAAAGATGAACTATGTTTCCAGCAAATTACTGTTCAATTGGAAACAAAACTATATCTTACCCGTAATGGTTCTGGCACTAGACTTTGAATAGGGATATCTGAAAGCTCTAGCTTTAGACCAGATTCTCTGGCAAGAATTATCACCTGAAATGTGAAAATAAACAGATGGGTATATGATATGATTTTCTCTTTTTTTTTTCTTTCTTTGTTTGGTTCCTTTTGGCAGGACCATTTAAGTCAGATTAGCTAGCTCACAAAAGGTTAATTTTTTAACACGTTTTAGTCATATATCCAGGTCAATTGAAGAGATCTTCATTCATTAAGGAGCTCTTTAGAGTTTGAAGTAATCAGAGGCACTCATGAACTACTTCAAAATTACTTGAGACAAGGTTAGCACCTATTACCTTTCTGGCCACATCTGTTCCAGATAAATCATCCCTCGGATCTGGCTCAGTATAACCTGCCTCTTTTGCCTCCGCCACCACCTCACTGAAAGCTCGTGTGCTGATAAAGTTGTTGAAAATGTAACTCAGAGTCCCACTGCATCAACAAATCTTGAAGTAAGACAAGTTGACAGAAAACTATGGTACACCATACACATGACCAAAACAATTTAGATACTTGGATTGCTACATTGATCAATTTAAATCAGTAACTTTTCACTTTTGCAAGTTGAGAAAACCAGCATGACTAACCTAAAAATGCCTTCAATCCGCAATATTTTGTCCCCAGTTTCAAGGAGACCTCGTAAGGTGCTAATGATTGGAAGACCAGCTCCAACAGTAGCTTCATAGAAGTAATGTGTATAGGATTGGCGTTGAAGATCTCTCAACCTCAAATACTGGGATTTAGATAACAATCATGTCATCGAAGCCCCAAGTAGAGTGTTCATAAATAAAATATAAAAAAAAATTAAAAAAAGGATAGGATAGGATGCAGCATACAGTGGCTAATATATTAATTAAAGATAACAATGCTCTAAACTTACCACATAAAATCATAACTGGATAAGTTAAATCATGCAAATATAATGTTACCTGATCAAGTGGTCCTGAATTCGCCTTCTTATTTGGGGTAATTACATGAATTCCCCTTCGCAACCAATCATAGTAATGGCTTGCAATGCTAGAGTCCGCTGTACAATCTACCAACACGGTATTTGGAATAAAATGATTTCCATGCACATTTTGAACAAATTTCTCCAGATCAGCCACTTCTCCCTTCTCCTTTTCAAGTTCTCTCCATGTAGTTAAGTCAATACCCCTGCAATCAGAGATGAAAATGATTAAGGGTCATATACCTTGGCAGAGATTTTTTTTGTTTCTTTCTTTTTTTTTTTCTTTTTTTTTTCTTTTTTTTTTTTGGGTATTTTTAAACCAAATATCAAACCAAGAAAAAGAAAAATAGAAAGGAAAAAAAAAAAAAAAACAAAGGTCCGAACTAGATTAAAAACAAAAGATTTATTCCTGAAGTTGCTCTTTTCTAGCATTCCTTCAGTTCCAGTGAAAATTGACGTATTGATAAAAGCACTTGAAGTGGTTTCATTAGCTTGCCCACCAATGGGAGAACTAGGTCCTCTCAGTTACACCTCTGCATTTAGGCCAATTTGTGAGGTGGCGGCCACAGTGCACCCCAAAGAAAGTATCACCAATTGTAGGCCTTTCAAGCATCAAGGCATCCTTCCAATTCCCATAACAAGAAGGTGTTTGGAAATGGCTTTTTGACTTTTTTAGATGGTAAAAAAGCTATGTGTTTGGGAAGTTGCTAAAAAAGTAGTTTTTTCTGTGTGCAAAAAGTTGATTAGATATTTAACTTTTTTAACTGATGACAGATATGTGCCAAAAAGCTAGTTTATATAGCACATAATATATGGACTCCTTACCCAGGGGGTGGGAGGAGAAAGATATTTTCACAAACTAATAGAACCCTTGTATTTCCAACAAAATATGAACTTATTTTATAAGTCAATCAAAAAAACATATTTATAGAGTAAGTTTCTTCATGAAAACTAAAAATGATTCAACCTTAAGAAAATACGAACAAAAAAAGTGTAATTCCAACTTTTAACTATCATAATCAAAGTGGAACTTGATGATCTTTTAAATCTCGAAAATCGTTTAAGTTTGATTCAAAGCTAAATTTAATTTTCCTTTTAGAATAATAGTAAACACTTACTCTTGATTGTGAAATATCGATTGCTTGTTGAACCCCGTGAATTGCGTGAAAGTAGGATACTCCAAATTCGGGGGTCAAAGAGTTTTATAAAACGTTCAATCACATTGGACATAAATCCTAAAATGAGCTACTACCTACACAAATTTAGTATAGATTCACTTTTCATTCTACTTAATAAATACCACCAATTTTGTGTTAGTACAACCAGTAAACCAAAGTACCATACTATTGTCTCACCCATTCTAATAGAAAATATTTCCATGATATCAACTATTTTAAAATAAAAAATTTCATGTAAACTTAAACTTACATGTTATTCAAAAGCATTCTCTTGGAGCCAGTGATACCCATAACACGCAAATCAATGTTAAACTTTTCCTTGAGGACTGCTGCCTGCCAAAGAGAATTTATAATATATATGACCATCATAAAAACTATTTTAGCCATTTAGCTTTATAAACTTGATATCGAACCATCCTAGAATCAGAGATAATTTTAGCTACACTAGCAATTACAAAGCAATGCAGAAAAATAACCCTCAGTAACGTGCCTCCTCATTCCAGAACTACTGTATGGTTAACAATCCCATCATGCCAGGAGCATCTATTTGTTGAGTAAGTTGTCAAAACCTCACCCTAATGTATTTAGATCCATTTTAGCTTACAGGTATCAAAGCTTACTCAACAAACCTCACCCTAATGCTTTCTTAACATTCAACTAAGAAAGAGACCACTGACGAACAGAAGCCACCGAAATCAGGGCATGAACACTTGTCGACTGTCACAGGAGCGAAGGTTTACTCATAGTCAAAGCTATGCACTTGCGGGAAACTTCTTGCCGAGGGCCTATGCACCTTTGGGGATTAGTCGGGCTTTGATCTAGACACTCCAATGCCAATCCAAAAAAAAATCCTTTAGCAACCAAACACACCTTATTTTAATTGTTACACTTTTCCTCAAACCTCTTTTATGTATTATTAAAATAATGTACAATAAAAATGATGAATACATTTCATAGTTTCATTCTTAGATCTTCTAGTTCAAATTCATAACACAGGAGGATTACAGTTATTGACTTCATTTTCTTTAAAAAAGAGGATAGTTCCAGTTCTAACATTTAACAACTGAAAATTAAATGTATCAATTATCACTAATCGCTAGAAGAATTACAAAAGACATTGTGTAGGTCTAGATTCAGACATATTGCATAAATTGAAACCTACGGTAGACATTTGCTTAAAAAGAAAATATAATGTACCTGATCCCTGAACTGGTCAAGCAGGGTGCCACCAATCAATCCAGGTCCAATAATACCCACTGCCATTGTGGTTTGAGAGAGATAAAATCTTGAGTGGACAGCTCTTAGAGCCCTCACAGAGTCTTCTCGCTTGACAACTACAGTGACATTGTACTCTGAGCAACCTTGGGCTATAGCACGGACATTAATATTAGCCTGCAGTACAGTCACTATTTGTAAACTTTTCTTGGAATTTATGAGGAAAATTCATATAAACATAGACATAGACATTGGTTTCCACCTCATGGGAAAGGAAAGATAAAATTTATTTTCCCATCAAGTATCGACCATAAAGTACACATGCCAGCAATCGGGTATTAGTCCCCAAGTGCAATATATCTGCTTATCAAATGGGCCGCAAGAATAATTCTGGAGTGCACTATTGGCACACCAACAATTGTTCACTGCATTCCAATTCCCATATTTTGAGTTCCCATATAGTCGAAATGTAGAATGCATGAAGTGGGTGACCATAATTTACGAGAAGAGCTTCACCAACCTTTGCAAGTGCATTGAAAAGTGTAGCACTGACTCCTGGAGTACTCGCCATTTTCTGGCCAACTGCTGCCAAAATGCTACAGTTTGGGATGACTGCAACCTGAGAAGAGCTGAAACTTTTTAGGAGGGGAACTGACGAAAACAGATAGAAATCTTACAGATTATACATGAATACAAGATGATATCTGTGTCCCCAAATGCCATAGAAATATAAGAAAACCAGACGTTTGAGATTCTGGGATAACTGGAAAGCGGTAAGCTTAAAAAACACTTGGCCCATGTTAATATAATATAGATGCTTCAACATGAAGGTGTACAAGCTTGACACTTAAGCCATTATTGTCATATGATATTTGCATATCTGACTGGGCCATAAGCAGAATTGTATCCTGAAATTTGTTTAAATAAATAAAAATAATATATACATATATACACACAAACATTAGAAATTAGAAAGGCTGTAATGAACCCAACCTCAACAAATCATATATTGTTGGCCAATGTTCGTACATTATTATCTTTGAGAGGTACACACACCTATGAGAAACCAACGGATGTATACCTTTGTAATACCTAACCTCTGATAAAATACAAGGGCCAGACCCAAAAAGTTCTTTGGTTTCACCTCCTTTCCAGACTTTAACGGGCTCCAAATAAAATCTGCTCTCAGGCTGTGCTATATTAACTGCAATCTGTCAATCTAAAATTAAAGGAATAGTAAAACGTCTTGTGATACTGATTTCAACAACTATTAAGTAGGTCACTAAAATAATATGCTTCTAAGGCTGATTATTGGTATAAGCATTTCCCCACTACTTTTCAACTTTGGACTACCACTAAGGTCTTCTTCCCTCTTCATCCACTTCTATCTCCTGCCTCCACTATCAGTCAAACAATGTGGATGGAAGGGCACTGTGCGATCCAGGCCAGTGAGGATAGGTTGTTTAGATAGAGATCCTAAGGCCAAGTCTGTTCTTTTCTCCAGTCCTGTAACAGCCTCATGCTTGGTAAAGCTCCTATCCAGGTACAGGGGAAGGTGATTGTAGTTTCCACCTTATCCACTCTAGTTAGATAATGGTATAAAAATGCTTAACTGAAAAGATTTCTCTCTTAACTTCCACAACGTAAGAGTTGACAATCATGATCCAGAAATTTTAATAATTTCGAACAATTATTGTATAATGAACAGAATGTTAGCTCCTAGGAGTGTATCAAGTCAAACTACAACACCTGGGAAATACGCCCAGCATCCAGAGCTTCACGAAATCTAGACTGTAAAGCCTCAGCAACAACTCTCACTTCCTTCTCGGGGACGGCAAAGCACACAGAATGCTCACTGCTAGCCTGTATTAGATCCAATCACTAACTATATGAATTTTACAATATATGAAAAATATTGAGCAGAACAGATATCAGAGTATGAAGATACCTGAGATATCATGATAACATTAGCTCCTACATCTTTCACTGCATCAAAAATGACACTAGTTGTACCAGGAACACCAGCCATTCCAGTTCTGCAAAAAGAAAGTGCACAGTATAAATGGGAAAGGAAGTTAGTTAAAGGCGACACATAACACTACAAAAAGATAAGCAGCATTATCATTGCAATACAAGCTCACCCCTCAACATTTACAATGGCCAAATTGTCTATTGTTGCAAAGCCTTTGACAAGAGATTCCAATCTCTGACCATCTTCAAACTCATTGACAGAATCCCGGCATATCATCGTTCCAGGTGCTGAGAGATTGAAGAAATTTCTTATAACAATTGGAATGTCATATTGCATCACTGGAATGATGGTCCGGGGATGTAAAACATTTGCGCCAAAATATGACTGCACAAGCATGTAAATTTTGTTGTTAAGAATGCAAAATAGTAAGTATCGGCAATTTTGACAGGTATTAAAAGATATTCAAGTTCACCATTTCCCAGGCCTCTTGATAAGACAAAGTCTTCAGTACCACAGCGTCACTAACTGCAGAAGAAAGGTTCTTTAGCAATCCAATCCAACCCCAAATTAACATTGCTGCTAAAATTTCCAGTCCAAAAATTTCTTCACATCATCATTTTTTTTTTTTTTTTGGGTGGGGGGGGGGGGGGGGGGGGGGATTAAGTAACTATCATCAGAATAATTATAATAATTTTACAAGCTACATAACTGACATTCGAAGAGACTATTTGGACCAGAGAAGTTCTCAGAGAAAGAAACAATTATGTGATTCAAATGCACAAACAATGGGTTTGCACAGACCTTTTCTGGGATCAGCAGTATAAACACCATCAACATCTGTCCAGATTGTGACTTGACGTACCCTGAACAAAGCGCCCATAATAGCTGCAGAGAAGTCACTTCCATCTCTTTTCAAAGTCGTAGGAATATTTTGAGGTGTGCTAGCTATGAAACCTGTTGCAATGATTGTCTTAGATGGATTTTGCGAAAACCATTTCTCAAGTCTTTTTTCAGATTCCAAGTAAACTGGATCAACTTGACCAGAACCAGTGGGATTTACGATAAGGACCTCCCTTGTATCCATCCAATTACAATCTATCCCGTTCTGCAGCAAAGAAAATAAAATATAATTCAGCTAACTTCTGGATCACAACTCCTAGATATTCTTCAAAATAAAGAGTAATCAAGCACCACCTTTCTGACAAGAGACGCCAACATCTGAGCAGACCATAGCTCTCCATGTCCTACAACAAAATCTGTAAAAGATTCTGTTGCATGACCAGCTGCAGTACATTAAACATTTAAGTCAACATAATACGTAAAAAAATTATGTTTGCACAAAGAACCCCCACAGGTAATAACAGGGAAAAAATTAACAAACACCTCATATTCAGATAAATAAAGAAAAGGATAAAGAAAAACAATAGCGATTATATGCTGCAGCAAAACGGAAAACGATAGTTTGCAGCATTTTAGCCAATTTTCTGCATCAAGAACTTTTACATGAAAATAGTGGGGGGCATGATAAACCACATCACAAGGTTTTTGTGATGTTCATCAGCATTTATTAGAACTGTTCATTTTTTTCTTTTCCTCCGAAATTTATCTGCTTAATGTACATCTTGGCTCAGCACCTGGGGGGTGTTTTTTTCCTTGTTCTCTTGTTTCATGTGTCATCACCGCCCTATCCAATGGCAATTTGGCACATTTTCTGTGCTTAGACTTTGCACATAACATTATATTATTCTCAAGAAGGAGATCTTGCAATGTAACAAGTCGTAAAATATTACAGGATTCTTAAAGATCTCATGAGCAATAAAAATTGATAGCAGTCCCAACTTAAAAAGTCCATATTATAGACAAAATAAAGTATTGCTTACTCATATAAAAGCAAATAATTAGTATAATCATTACAGTCACCTTCAACACCTTCTTTAAACAATACCATGAATGTCAAGCTGCAGAATATATATCTCACAGACGAATGTGCTTCACTTATTACATTGCACGACAAGAAGTGTAACATATTAGCATGATTTTCGTTTTAATTTTGGATGCCAGTACCGATCATCCACCTGCCAACTGCTTTCTATCTAAGGCGTAAAAAAGGAGAAAACAATTTCATAGGCCATGCAAGACTAAGATAATATCACAAAGATATGAAAATTGGGTTTATATGACATCCAAAGGGACAAATTTGATACCTATATATATTGCACGAAGCATTGCTTTAAGGTTATTGATGTCATGATGCAACTGTGATAAGAAACTAGCAAGAATATCCCCTTCAAATAGATCAAGTGCTGTTAACTTGTGCTTTTCTAGAACAGCATCCAATGCAGTTATATAAGAATCATCCTGTGACTGTGCCTTGTAGATAAGATCATACATCATATCTGTCACCTTCGACATAGCAGACACTACAACCAATTTTCTTTCTGAATCATCATTAATAATTATCTCCGCAACATTCCAAATTCTTTGGGAGCTTCCTACGCAGGTACCACCAAATTTATGAACAGACCAGGTGTCACCTTTTTGGAGCTGAGCTTTTTCTATGGATGTTTCTCGTACAACATCTGCCAATGCAAAGTGAGGTATATAAATACAATCCAATTATAAAGTTATACTTTGAAACATTATACGATGAGTTAAATTTTCAAAAAACATAATTTGAAACTGATGAATAGTATGGAATGAACCTGTAACTGAAGCACGAATGTGAAAGGTTGACACCTTCCTTCTACTCCATTGACAAATAAAACCCATTCTGAAACAACAAACAAAGGCTAGCATCGTCAGGAGTTGACAAACAACAGAATAAAGTGCATGTGAATTAAAATATATGCAGTGGAGATTCACTTGACTCTGAATTGCAATTTACAACATAGCACTGCAAATTGTTTCAGTAGAAAAAGAAAAGGGGGAGAAAGAAAAAAAAAAAAGAAAAGAAAAGAAAAAAGAAGTCTCATGAAGAAACATTGGAATAGAAATTGACCTGCAAAATAGATTTTAGCAATACATATCCACATAAATCAACCACCCAAACAGAAAATTAAGGCCAAGTTTGGCTAAACTAAAAAAGTGCACTTATTTCATCTTTTTATCTTTTTTGAGTCACATCAATCAACATCTCCTCTCTACTTTTTCTACACATAATACAAGAAAAGTCAAAAAATACACTTATTTAGTCTTCCCAAACTTGGCCTAAGTCCTGATAGCATATTAAGGGTTTAGACCAAGATGGAACACACAGCTTTGTCATAGTGCAGCCTTCCTCTGACTGATCTTTTTTAAAAAACTTTTGTTAGCATATTGAGGGTTGAGACCAAGATGGAACACACAGCTTTGTCATAGTGCAGCCTTCCTGTGACTGATCTTTTTTAAAAAACTTTTGTTACATTGGTGAATAATAACATTTTAAAAAACAGCATGTGAAATAGTAGCCATATGAAACTATTAAAAATAATAAAAATGTTAAAATGTGTTGTGTGAATTTAGTGATGTTTCCCATAACCTTACTACTTATTTGAGGAGAAACAACAGAAAGAGAACCAAATGACACACTTCTTGATATGGAAAAATGAAGAACAACATCCACCTAGTAGCTACGATACCAAACTTAATGTAGAACAGCAGTAATAAGGCTGATTTAAGGCGATATTTATGTGTTAAAGCTTGGTGGATATGGTTGTTAGGAATGGTTTTCTAGGTATTTTAAAGACGAGGCAAAAGGATTTTTAGGTTTATAATGCAAGAAACATAAAGTTTTGGGGATGTAAACAGTAACTACAAAACACCTTTGGCTGACTTGTGTTTTTCAAGTGCTGAGAGTTAAATCTTTATGGGAATGAACTATGATATGATTATGAGAGTAAGTTTTCATATTGAAATATTATTGAGGTAATGGGCTTTAGTGATTTAAATTTAAAATGAAAAGTTCTGCTTGCTATTTGATCCTTGTTGGCAACATACTGGACATTGAGGGTTTTGGCAAGTAACTGGGCTGGATCCCTTTCTACTTCCTATTTGAGGTGAGATTGGAGAGGTGAATTTTGACCGTTGTTACCCTCAATCTACTTCTTCCTGGTTTGACTGATTAAACTCATTGTAGATACAGGGGTTCACTCCACTACCCACATGCCATACATACCCATGTCACAGCCACGTCAATTTCCCGATGCCATGTGCCACATTGATTCACAAAACTACATTCTATTGTAAAAACCAGAAACAACTCAAGTTTTAGTAAGAAGATGCTCAGATTAAATTATCGTGCAATTATGCATGGAAGAAGCTAGTGACGTCAGTAATTCAGGGGAATCATGAATCTTCGGAGGAAAAAAAAACATATGGTGGAACCAGCAAGTTCACTATGACATTTAGGTTTCAAATATTTGTTAACCATTAATTAAACTACCATACACCCCCTAAAGAACACTTCAGTATATCCCATTTAAAAGTTTAGAATTTTGAACTTTGTCGATCTATCTCCAAAATCACTACAGTGCAACGAAAATCATTCCTTTGCAACTATTTAGTTTGGCTAATCCCATTTTGCTTCTCCAAGTTCAACCAAACAAAGTCATATTTTGAATTGAAACGTAGATTACTAGGTTAAATGATGAAGAGTATAAGAAGCTCAAAAAAGAGTAAATTCAAAGTAGCAACGATATTTGGAACTTGGCATGATTTTAAAGAGAAACCGATAGTAATCACACATAATCATATTTCTAGTATTATTAGAGTCTTATTTTATTATTAATTTTATATTTTCTAAGATTTTTAAGGTTAGGGGTATTTTGGTAATTTATAGAATTTCTGGGTATGGATTGTAGGAGTCGCCTATGGATCAAGTTATTTAATTAGTTTTTATTTATATTTCTTATTTGGTCTTAAATTGGTTTTAAAAGTCAAAGATATTTTAGTAGTTTACATTTTTTGTTATAGTTGGTTTAGGAAGTCTTAAGTCTATATAAAGCCATTTAATACTTCTAATTCAAGGGAATTGATATTTTATAAAAATTTAAGAGCTTTAAAGCTTCTTTATAAATTATGCAACGCAATCAAACCCTAGGTGTGATACCTAAGAGATTTTAGGAGTGATTCCTAAATTTATCTTCTTCTTCTCTTTCTTTTTCACTTAAATTTCGGCACTTCCACAGCCTAATTATTGTTCACGGGTACTGTTCACAGCACCCAGAACGGCCCGTGTTTTGATCTCTTTCACCTGGTTTATTAATCTTAAACCTAGTTCATTCTATTCATTAATTGAAATCCTAAAATTCCGATCAATTTTCAGCTTTAAGCAATCATAAAAACCCACACAAAGTCAGTTTTACAGTCCTTGCAGCTCTGTCCCTAATCATCCTACATACTTATGCTTTAAGCCATGGTTAGCTTGAGGCCTATCAGCTTTTCACAATTTCATTAGCATTCACCAAAAATAACCAATTCATCTATGCTAACTCCAAAACAAACACATGCTGTATCAAAAGGCATATTTCTTGCTTTCTTTTGGATTTTGTAAATTTGCCACTCACCCATTTTGACATCTGAGTTTTGGGTTTTCTTCTCCTTATTTGTGTGTATGCGTGTGTTGGCATACTACAATCATACAAAATTTTGAAGCTGTCAACACAACACAACATTCCAATTGAAAGCAATGTAACCACCTTCATTCCGCTAGTTTTATAATTACTCACAATGTCCAAGGGTGGCCCGTCCATTAGGTGAGTTAGACAACCGCCTAAGGCCTCATAATTTAGAAGGCCTCAAGATTTTTTAATGATATATACTGTTCTATTAAGCAAAATCCTTTCAGTAATGGGCGAAGCTAAAAAAGTTCCATATTTCTCCAAGTCTAAAACTGAAGTTGATGATGCCTCACAAACTCAAATTGTAATTAAAAATAAAAAAGTGAAGCCTAATATGTTTTTTTTTTTTTAATTCTTATATACTTGTATTGGATCAAATAAATAAAAGACGTCCTACATAAAGCAACATTTTCTTTGTTTGGTATGCTAAAAATCTAACATCTTTCAACAATATCAACATTTCTTCGCTCTAAAGTTGATTATAAAAACTTAATTTGCAAATGGATTAAAAATATTGTTAATTTAGAAAATATGTTTAAAAAAAAAGGGGTTTATTATACTTTCTACTCCTTAACTATCACCAAATTGTCTATTTAATCTCTAAACTATCGATTAAACCTACTCAGTCCCTAAAATATATAAATCAAAATTTATTTAGTCCCTAACCTATCGACTGAATCTATTAACTCCCTAAAATATTTAATTCAAACCTATTTAGTCCTTAAAATTATTGCAAAAATAAAATATGTGCCCATAAGTATTATAAATTAATAAAAGTCTCCATCTAATTAAGATTTTATTACAGAAATTTTTTTAACTTTTATTGTCTTCAAAAATACTTTATTTTATTGTGTGTTTAAGTTATGACTATTAGATATACTGAAGAAGTAGAATAGATATTTTAAATAATAACATTTTCGTTACAAATAATAATAGAACGAAATAATACATTAATTAAGTTATAAAAAGAACTTAGCGAAAACTTAAAAACAATCAATTATAAATTATAAACGGAATTTGATATATAATACTAGGTAAAGGTAAGGACGTAGCCATTGTAGAAGATAAAGAAATTCACCATATGAACTAGAATAATACTTGAGACTCCCTTTTGGGGGTCACCCCCTCACCCCCCTTTGCCATGTGTCAGGGAGTGATTGGAGGAGCAGGAAAAAAAAAAAAAAGAAAAGAAAAAGCAACCAATGAGAGAGAGAGGGGGTCAAAGGGGGTGATGGGAAAAGGGGGGATGAATCATTGTTGATATGAACTAACACTCACTTTTCAAAGATAATAAAAATTTAAGATTTTTTAAAAATAAAATTTTAATTAGATAGGATCTTTTACTAATTTATAATATTTATGAACTTATATTTTATTTTTGTAATCATTTCAAGGACTAAATATGTTTAAATTAAATATTTTAGAGATTTAATAGATTTAATTGATAGTTTAAGGGCTAAATAGAGTTTGACTTATATATTTTAAAGACTAAATAGACGCAATCGATAGTTTAGGAAGCAAATAGATAATTTAACGATAGTTTAAGGGTATAAAGTTTAGACAATTTAACAATAGTTTAAGGGTATATAAAGTGTAATAAACCCTAAAAAAATTCATTGTCAAATCCTTAGCCTAGTTTGGCATAATCTAAAAAAGTTAAAAAGTAACTATTCAATTTAAGTTACATCATCTTATTTAATTCACATTACCTCTCACCACATCACTTCAAATCCCAACCATATTTCACGTTTTTTTCTTTAAAAGTTAAAAAGTACATTTATTTAGATCATCCCAAACAATCCCTTAATTAATACTTTTGCAGCTTGAAAATTAAATATATATATATATATTATTAAAAAAATTAAACAATAAATATTTAAATTAATAATGTCAAAGATTCTTTCGAGATTTGACCTGCACAAAAATAATAGGGCACATTATTACACATTTTTCATTCCATAAGAGTGCCAACAACCACCCCTCCTAACAAAACAACAAAAGTGAACAGAAGAATCCCCACCAAACAAACAAAGCATTGCCCGTGAAGGAAAGTGAATGTCGTTTGGTTGCTAAGAAAATGTAAGCGCGTCTGCGACGTTTACTCACATGTTTAATCAAATTTATTTTGTTCCAATCATGACATTAAACTCATATCAAATGAAGGTGAGGCAAACTTTTCATCAAATCAAGAGAACATCACTGATCAGATTTGATGAAACTATTTGGAACCCAACGTATCAAATCAAATTTTTACTCAACAGACTATTTTAATAATTTTTTAGAGATCTGCAAAAATACAGAGAATGATATAACAAGTTCTAGTGATTTTTTTGACTAAAACTGTGATACTATATGTATCAATTAATATACACACCAATGTATTAACTAATATTATACCATTATTACTGATCTCACCTATTATATAAATTACAATACTTAAAACCTCTAAAATTATATCACATCATTTATTAATATATTAGTTAGTACATTAATTAATACCTATAGCATTATTCTAATAAAAAAATTTAAGTAAGTATTAGAGATAAGAAAAGCGCATAAAGTAATTAAACTTTGAATCTCAATATTTATCTTTCCCACACTAAACCTTCCTTTAGCAATGACTTTTTTAATTTATTTTTTTATTTTTTTTTTACTTTATTGACCTAGGACTTTTTTGTTCGTTTGGTATTCTTTTTTGATTTTTTAGTTTTGAAATAGTGGATTTTTTTCTTTTTGTGATTTTTTTGACTTTTTTTTGTTTTTGTTTTTTGTTTACTTATTTAAGCCAAAAATGAAAACCAAACACCACCTAAACTAGGTTCCAGGCATTATATATATATATATATAATAAATAAAATAAAAAAAAACACGAATAACAAGAAGAGCCTTTGCTCTTAATTTTCCTCCATTTTCCCGAGAACCAAACAGTAAATTTAGAATTAAAATAAAAAATAAAAAATTACTTGGAGTCCGTAGAGCAATGTAGGAGGGAGAGAGCTGATGGAGAACACATCTTGTTTGACGGATAGCTGTCGCGTGATAACGCATTGGCGGAGGAGAGGCTACGCAAACGAGAGATCGAAGAAGAAGAAGCAATCACCATTGGCAAAGCGAGATTGTTGGAGAGCATTTCTCGTATTTCTAGAGAGAGAGAGAGAGAGAGAGAGAGGGTTGTTTGGGTTGGAGTAGTGGGGGATGCAATCGTTGGATTCTGATGCGGCAAACAGATGGACAATTGGGGTGGGGAATGTGTCACCATAAAAATAAAAAATAAAAAAAAAAAAAAAAAATGTGAATCATTCACCACTACTAGTCTACTACCAGTACCAACAACACACTACAAAAGACGTGACCCACGAGCCTCTATTATCACTAGTCTGCTACTTGTGTTTCATTTCTCTCATTAATAATATGCTAGTACAAAGTTAATTGAGATATCGACCACACCATACATGATTGGTAACTAAAATTTTGCGCGTCTGGTCAGTCGTAATCAATGTCAAAGAGTGTAAGTATGAATTTCTATTTGTATGTTAATTTACGATTTATTGATATATAATTGATTGATACAATTATATATATATCACCACTTGAAGGTAATTTATAATGTCTCAATTTCTTAAGATTTAACTCTAGATCACTCTTTTGTGATTAGGCCTTTTAAAATTGAAGGAACCATTATTAATCACAATTTTTTTAATGAATTATATTAGAAACATAAAAAATTTTAAATATAGAATATATAGATGTAATATAATAAAAAAATATTTGTATTTGTAATTGTGAGATACAAATATGAATCATATATGTGCATTCTGTGTTAGAAATTGCTATGTTTTAAACCCTTTTTTTTTTTTCTAAGGGATTTTATCATCTTCCTTTTCTCTACTCATTCATTCCAAGTGAAGAAGATGTGAAAACGCATTTATCTCTATAAGAACGGTGTGTTTCGAGGTGTGAAAGTCGCACCCCTCGCCCTTTAGAGATATGAACAACAAAGAATCTTAAAAAAAGATGTAGGAAACCTCAAACTCATCCAAAGCTGAAGGGACATTCAACTAATGGTTAGTCCAATATATTTTAAGCCCACTTTGATAATTCAAATCATTCATTTTATAAAGTCTTTTGAAGAGATCATGTATACTATGGAGGGTAAAAAACTGGCCCAATAGAAATGTAGGTCCAAATAAGTTAGGTCCGCCCGTGCAAATAAAGGCCCATGATAAGGGAACTGACTTGGTCCGACGTATCAAATAAATTCAAACTCAAATAAAAGATTGACCCGTGATGAAAAGATGACCACCTGATAAGGGTAGATCCAACAAGCAACAACAAAGTATAAGTTGGCCCCTACCAAAATGGCCTAGAATGATGTTTGTCTGATCAACAGAGATCTGATGATCAATAACAAATACAAATTGGCCGCTATCTCTGACAGGAAACCAACCGCTCAATCAATAAAAATCTGATGATCAATAACAACTACAAGTTAGCCACTGCGAAAGTGACCCCTAATAAAAGGCTGACCATCTCATAAAAAGAAATATGATGGTCGACAACAATGTACCAGTATAAAAGGGAATCAAGCAATCAAGTAAAGACACAGAAATAACTAAGAACAATTACACAAACATACTTTTCCATTATTTTCCTGCCTAATCATGTCCAACCATGACACTAATTTGATCGTTGGGGGAGACCTATTCTGGTTTTCTCTTATAGGTGCAAAATAAAACACATTATCTCTTTAATCTCATGTGAAGACAAATTCACCATCCACACATACTAAAAATAAGTTGATCAGACATCGAAAATCACTCAAGAGAGCCCTACAAAATAAATGATTTTGAATCTTCAAAATAGGGCCATAGTAGGCTCGATTGGACCAACTAATTGAATATCTCAATTGAAGAGGATCAAGCCCTATTTGTTAAAACTCAATTTATTGGCTACAAGAGATTTAAGGTAAATTACACTCACCTTTCTTGATATATTTTATGGTAAATTACACTCACACCCTTAAGATTTAAATATATATATAGTTAATTTCATACTTTTGACATAATTACACTAACATCTTTCAAAGTTTTAATTTACATAACACTTTAGTCATTTTTCATTACTAATTCATTAGTCCTATGAATGGGGAAAAAAATGATATTGTCATATATACATTTTAACTCTGAATTATCTTTTTATTTTTTATTTTTTTATTTATTTTTTGTATGGTAGATGTGTTAGGAGTTGTAGATGAATAGAAAGAGTAAGAAGAGAGAAAGAGGGTGTAATAGTTGCTCGATGAGAAGAGATGGTGGTAAGGTGGCGGTGGTTAGTAGAGAAAAAAGGTAATGGTAGGTGATAGGAAAAGAGAGGAAAATGTGTAAAAATTAAGGATTTTGAGGGTTTTAGTCTTTAAAGGTAATTTTATAAAGGAACAAAATGTAGTAAAATAAAATGAAAATACGGGGTGTGATGTAACAACCCTCGTACTGATTACCGATAAACCACTGAATTAGCTACTGGTTACTGATAAACTGAACCGATAATGACTGATAATTGGATTAACTGAAGTACTGAATGGACTGATTGAAATCGAAACCGAAATTGAATAAGTTTATCTATTGAATTGCATATTACATCTGTTTGATTGAATGACTATCTGTTTGAATTCGTATGTTTAAATTGCTAATTGAAGGTCTTATCGGCGGTCGAATTAGAAACCGTTTAGTGTTTTGTAATCAGTAGAATATTTGTGATTTAATGATATATTTATCTGAAAATTGATTAGGAATGATTAAATTAGATTTAAACGAGTTAATTACCAAGATTGACTTAATTACCACATTGCCATAGCTAGTGGACCTTTGTTTATTCAAATATATTGTGCCTTATTACATCTAGATCACCATTTGATCAGCCATTTTCTTGCTCATAACCGACCAAACTAGAGAGAGTGAGGGAGAAGAGAGAGAATTGGACTCAAATTGTTGAATTTGCTTGGAGATTGCTTAGAATTGAAGTATAATTGGCATAATCTAGCTTCCATACCTTGAAATTGACACTCTAGGTAAGGAAATCATCTTCTTCTTGTTGTCTTGAGCTAAATCTTGCATGTTTCATGCATCATTGTAGAGCTAAGCCATGTTTTAAGTTCAAGAATGTTGAATTGAAGCTTGATTGTTGCATGCATGACCATCTTGGTGTATTTTGAAGTTGATTGCAGGGTAAATTACACATGCATGTCCATGTTTAAGCTATGGTCCATGTTTTCATTTTGTTTTCCAACTATTGAGCTCAATTGAGCAAGAATTGAAGCTTGATTTTGGTTTAAAGATCATGCATGTCATGTTTTGAAATTGTTCATGAAATTGTTTTCGTATTGGGTTTAATTGAAACACCCTTGGCCCTTGATTTCTTAAATTGAGCTTTATAACTTGTTATTCTATGTGTCTAAAAGAGTTTTCCAGAAAATGGGCTCAAGAGGATCGAATTTGGAGCATCAAACTTGAGTTTTGAACTTGGAACACAAACCTGGATTTTCCAGATTTTTGATATCCGCTCGAGCGGGGGAAGTGCCGCTCGAGCGTGGAAATCATGCTCCCAGCATTTTCTTCGACTTGTTTTACAGTCCGCTCGAGCGGAGAAATCGCGCATCCAGCATCTTGCACTGTGCATCAGCCCGCTCGAGCGGGTGAATGTACGCTCGAGCGTAGGGTTGTGTCTCACGCTCGAGCGGGGGAAGTTGACGCTCGAGCGGGGACCTTTGTTTGCTTGTCCGCTCGAACGGAGAAACCTGCGCTCGAGCGGAGGCTCTATTTTATTGAAAATTCTGAAACTGTTTCTGTGCGCATTTTTGCATCCTCATCCCATCCTAGGCATTCCTAGGCCTAGTTTAAGGCATCTTAATGAGGATTTAGACATAGAACCACACCGAGGAAATTTAAGGATTTAATTATCATCCTTTCCGACTGTGAAACTTAGTGTGTGTTCTATTGGTTTACTGTTTAGGGTTGGCTCTCGGGGACGCGCTCTAGCTGCTATTAGCCCAATCTCTGTGAGTAACAATTGTGTAAAGATATGTTCAAAATGGTTATCTTTTGAATACTGAACTGAACTGTTTACTGAACTACTATTGTTTACTGAATGAATGTATGTCTTGTATTCTGAACTGTATTGTGGCATCCTTAGCAATTACTGTTACTGTTACAGAGCTCTGTCGGTTCCCTTGTGGAACCATACTGTTTACTGACTGATGGCCATCGTTACTGTTGGGTCTGTTAAGGCCCGGTCCTTTTGGACCTACTGTTTATAGGCTAATGGATGTACCACATATGACTGATTGACTGAAATACTGAAAGACTGAAATACTGTTTAATGAACTGATTTCATTACTGTAAGGACATTCATTCATAACCTCTTTACGCATTATGTTATTCACTGGGCTTTATCTCACTGTTTATATATATATGTAGGTTCTCAGCAGCCAGACCGGAGCTAGGAGCGTGGGTTGGTCCCCAGTTTTGTCAAGCCAGCCTATGTGCCTCACCGTGAGGTTCCAAGTCGCCATGCTATGGCTTGGGGTGTTTTTGTTGTCCCCACCTGTCTCCTCACTGTTTTGTACTTCTGTATAGACTGTCTACTATTTTACTGTACTGTTATCGAGGGATTAGGTCCCCGTACTGAATGTTTGTAAATGATTGTATAGATTGTACTATTTTGGACTGTATGAATGCATAAAAATGTTTTTGGCATACAGATTTTCACAGCTTAATGGACATTAGTTATCTACTGTATTGGCTTCCGCCAGGCCCTGTACTTTGTTTAACTGTTTTACTGTTCAGCAGGCCTTCGGTAATCTCGGATTACTGGCCAGTTACGGTGCTAAACCCATAGGACCGGGTTTGGGTCGTGACATGTGAAAAGACAAATTCATTGTGTAGACCTTCTTTAATGTTTAGAGAAAATATATTAAAGTCTTATAATTTTGATATAATTATACTAACTTTTTTTCGTAAGGATAAATTGATTAAAAATAATACAAATAATGTAGAAACATAAAGGTAAACATGGTTACATATATATTTCAGTGTAAAAGAGATAATAATACAATTTTTCCATTCATATGATTAACGAATTGCTGATGAAAATGATACTACATATTATATGAATCATAACCTTAAAAGAGTCCAATATAATTATGCTAAACCTGTGGAGCATACTGTATTTTTTTCAAATCTTAGGGAATGTCAGTATAATTTACCCTTATTAACTCTTGGCAAAGGATGTTAGTGTAATTATATTAAAAAAAATGAGGTACATTGCAAACTTGCCAAATTTGAAGGGAAGTCAGTGTAATTTATCCTAACTTCTTTTAGCATTAGCCTTTTATTCGCTTATTTTTAATCAATAAATTGTCTTTATAGGGTTATATATCTATATCTCTATGTATATATATATTTGCATAATCAATAACTTTACTTTCATTACAAAAAAAATTTGTGTAAATTTTTATAATTGCCTATCAATCTTCATCTTTTAAAAATGAAAAATATAAATCCTCAATAAAAAAATTTAAATTTTAATACAAAACAAAACAAATCCAAATTCGCAATTTTCACACAAATCACTATAAATTAAAAAATTTAATTTTGGCACATATCTTTATTTATATATTTTACAAATGTAGTGAGCTTTCAAAATACTTCAAATGCTCAATTCTAAATTCTTAAAATTTTAAAAATTATAATATTCATGGCATGTCTGGTATTACTCCTCTCCTGTAGTTTGAAGTAACAATTTAAAGAGAAAATATTTTATGTAACGGTACGTTACGTAACTAATATGACGTGGTATATCATTCTACTAATTAATCAACATGCATGTAATAAAAATAGAATATGAAAAATTATTTTATGCTTAGCTCTGAGTGCTAAGTATTTTTTTTCTCGTCAATAGATAGGAGAGTAATTATAAAATATGAGAAACATTTACATAATCAAACAGACTATTAACATACAATAGTTAGAAAGTTAACAAAGCCTAACAATCCCTCATAATGGAAAGAAATAAATCAACACCACAAAAAATATCAAATTCATCTCCATAAGAATTAAATCTAAAGCTTCATGCCTTAAAACATAAGATCCTCTAGAGTAATGCCCCTACATTGATCCATGGATGGCTGACATATGTCCCACTCAACAAACCAAGGTTTGAGATTCAAACTCACCAAAACAACATCATTTTGATGAGTAAATTGAAAAAAAATAAAAATAAAACAAAAATAGAGAGAGAAACAAGAAGAGAGAGAGAGAGAAGAGGATCTCTAAATGTTTGGCCAATCTCTGCCATGGCTAGGTTTTCAGATTCAAGAAATTGAACATAACCAGCCCCATTGCTGGCCACCTTCCCCACTAGCGCTCCGGCGACTCTCAATCCCTCCAATGACCCTTTTCTAGTCATTCTCCTCTTCTGGCGGTCCTCCTCCGCCGTACCTCCCCTTCCTTCCTTTTCCTCTTTTCTTTTTTTTTTTTTTTCCTTTTAGATCTAAACAAAACATAGAGATGATATATATATATACACTGCAAGAAATTGCATTTTTCGCAACGCAACAAAATATGTTCCTAAAAGGGAAAATTTGTTGGCAAAGAGTTTTGCCGACACACAAAGTTACATTGGCAACCTGTAGACAAAAGTGAGTCGGCAAAAGTTTTTGCCGACGAAATTATCATTGCGTTGGTAAAAGCAATGCCTTTAGCGACGAACATAGTCGTCGATAAAAGCCTTCATCCATCGTCGGCAATTTACCCTGCGTCGGTAAAAATCATTCAAATATGATAATTGTGTGGTACTTTTCGCGACACAAATTTGTATGGGCAAAAAATATACTTTTAGCAACAAAATATGCATCGGCAAAAGTAAACTTTTGGCAACACATTTACATTAATAAATGTTACCCCATTTGCCTACGATTTGTTTGTCGATAAAGCTTTACTTTTGGTAACGACAAATTAGCATTGACAAAAAATACACTTTTAGCAACACAATATGAGTGGGCAAAAGTAAAGTTTTGGAAACACATTTACGTCGGTAAATATTGCTATTTGCCAACGATTTGTTTGTCGATAAAGGTTTACTTTTGGCAACGACAAATTGGTATTAGCAAAAAATACACTTCTAGCAACACAATATGAGTGGGCAAAAATAAACTTTTGGCGACACATTTACCAACAAAAATAATTGAAAATAATTTATATATTTTTATAAAATTTAAAGATTTGCAAGAGGCATCCCATATATATGCACATATATAAATCAAAACAAACAAATATACAAACGATTTTATCAACAAAAAAAAAAAAATTAAAATCACAGAAGTGGGTTTGCCTTATGGGTTTGAAAGTCAAAGAGAGAAGTGCGTTTAATCAGAGAAGTAGGATTGTTTTGTAGTTTTTAGAGAAGAAGAACGAGGGGATTTGCATCATCATCAAGTGCAGAAATTAAAACAAAATATATACTTTTCTCAAATCCTTATATGACCACTCTGTTAATTACATCAGATAAATATCTAAACATTGTATGTGTGAATCTAAATCAAATGATGGTGGAGGACGGAGGACGGTGCTCGCCGATGAAGAACATAGGTGACGATCACCGATAAAATAGAATTGATCATGATCCATCTTTCCCTTCACGTTTCTCTGTGTGTGTGTGTGTATGTGTGTGCGCGTTTTTTTTTTTTTTAAAGAAAATATTCACAACCACAAAATCAGCTCCTAAATAGGATATATATATATATTCACGCATATATAAAGCCAACATAAGCACAAATCAGAGAAAAGAAAAAAAAAGAAAAGAAAACTGAAGAGAGAATGAAGAAGATGAGAGCGAAGATGAAGAGGTAAGAGGAGAAAAACTCAGAAATTTGAAAACTCAGCCATGGCAGAGATTAGGGATCATCTTCTCTCTCTCTTCTTGTCTTTCTCTTACTCTATTTTTGTTTTGTTTTTTTTTTTAAATTACTCACTAAAACGGCATCATTTTAGTGAGTTTGAATCTTAGTCCTTGATTTGATGAGTGAGACACATATTGACCATCCATGAATCACTGTAGGAGATTATTTTAGAGGCATTATTCTAGAGGATCTCAACGCAATACACAATTATATCTTATTCATCCAAAAAAAAAAAAAAAACGCAATACACAATTACCAACTCAAATGCATGTTGAAGTGCTATTCTCTCCCATCAAATCTCAATTTCACTTTCGATCTGACGGCATAACGAATGCTAAAGTCCAAACCAAAAAGAAAATTCTCCAACAAAGCGTCTGTTTGGGAAGTGGGTTGGCTTTTTAATTTTTTGGCTATTTTAGCCTGGGCTAAAAAGTTTGGTTTGGGAAGAGCTTTTTGGCTTTTTGACTTTTTTGTGAGAGAATAGTGTAATGATTATGGGTTAGATGTGATATTTTATTTTTTGTAGCTAAAATAGCCAAAAAAAAAAAAACCCCATTTAGCTCTTCCCAAACAGAGAATTTTATCTTTTTTTTTTAAAAAGAAAAAAAAAATTGCAGTTATCCTTCACTTATTATTACTAGCAGAGCATTCATGCTATAAATGTGGGAAATCTCCTCTTAAAAAACGTGAACATAATTTTTAATTTAAAATACATTTATATTTTTGATGTTATCATATTAACTAAAGAAGCAAAAGAAATCGTGTTTTTTGTATTATATTTTTTAAATTCAAAAGGTCAAAATTTTAAGCAATAGACACAAAAAAAAAAAATATTGTCACATTGATCAAATAAGTAATTGAAGTTTAGTATAAAAGGGTGAACATATATTACTAACAAAATTTTTTAAAAGAAAATATATGTTGCAAATAAACTTTTATTGACATAAAAAGTAAAAAATAATATAAAAAAATGTATAAATGAATAAGTTTGCTTATATTCATGTTGAATTATAAAAGAGAACAATTTTAAGGTAATGTAATCGATACTAGTCGTGCGAAACTCAAATCAATAATTTTTCTAGTTATATTTTGAACAAATTGTTAAATTTTATATTTTTAACCTCATGTTTCATTGTTATAAAAGTATGGACTGTGCAACCATTTAATTTTTTTTAAAACTTATAAAGAGCAAAATTTAAAAATAATTAATAACTAATATTACTATATAAATGAGGTTTTTAAAAATCGTATAGTGTTGATCACCCTCTCTTACCTCCCTTTAGGTCCATTGTTGTGTATGACAAACCAGTCTAGAAAATGAAACCAAAGGACACTTCTCATCCTCGATATCCTGCATCTCTATGTTCAATGGTTTGGCTCAATCAGTTGGGCCCAGTGGCGGAGCCACCATGTGACCAGAGGGTCATGTGCCTCCCCTTCCTACATTTTTGTTTTGTTTTGTTTTTTTTACATATGTATATAATAAAATTTTAAACAAAAATAATATTTCGAATAAAATGTCAAGGGTATTTTTAAATTTATGAAAATAATAATGATTGTTTTATTAAAAATGAAGTGACTACAACAAATTATATTTTTATGTATAAAAATTTTGTTTAAAAATCTCAATATAAAGGTAATATCCATTATTATAGATATGCAAATATAATTAATCTCACTATTTATATGTAAAATCACTACTAGAAAAGGGGGTTTTAGCCACGGAACTTTTTGCGATGGTTTGAAAATAGTAGCAAAAAGCAAGTTTTTGCGACAGTAAAAAATACCGTCGCAAAAGGATTTTTTTTGTGACGCCAATTGACTGTTGCAAAAAAAGGACCAAATAAATACCATTATTAGAGACGGAAAATCCAAAACCGTGACAAAAAGTAATATTATACGTGACGGTACATTACTCGTCGTAAATTTCTTTTTTCGTCTTGCGATTTTTGTATTTTTTTGCGATGTCGTTTGTTAGTCCGTTGCAAAAGGTTTTATTTTTGTACATTACCCCGCCATATTTTTTATTTAAAATGTGTGTGTGCTTTTTTTTTTCCCTCTTTTTTTTCTTTTCTTTTCTTTTTTGGCTAGGCAAAAGAATTTTTTTTTTTTTTTGGATTCAACAAACTGATTTTTTTTGTTCAAGAAACTGTTTTTTTTTTTCCCTCTTTCCTTCTAATGTTTTCTGAAAAATAAACAAAGCCCAAAGTATAATTTTATGATTCAACAAACTCACTATAACAAAAAAGACTTTTCTCGACATTTTTTTTTCAATGCTTCTGCAAAACTTTACAAAAACAAAATTATTCTTGACATTTTTCAACAAACTCCATAATTTATGATATTGTTTTAAAACACAATACTTGAGCTGAACTAAATATTATTTTTCTCGGTGTTTTAGTATTAAGTTAGAGATATTTTTTATGCAGTCCAAAACTACGTCGTTTTGGGATAGACTTCAAGTAAAACCCTACCCATATTGTTCTCATTCCAAGATCCATCACGAAGCAGCGGTTTCTCTGCCTCACAGGTATGTCTCTATGGCTACTTTCTCTCTACCGCTCTATCTTCCTTTTTCTGGTTGTATGTTTGTGAAGGGCGCCAAGGGGGGAGGATTTCAGTGGCGGGGATGTGGCAGTGTTGTGGTGGGGAGGAGGATAGCGGATTTGTGGTAGGGAAGGAGGAGGGGGTTTCGGTATTGAAGGGTAGGGTAGATGGATATGGGTCGTTGATACGGGAGGAGGAGGAGGAGAGCAAGGGTGGTTTTTGTGGTAGAGATGTTAGTTGGTGAAGAGGATTTCGGTAGTAGAAATAACGGGGCTGTGATGGGGAAAGGTGTTTTTGGTGGTCAAGAGATGGAGGGGCTGTGTTGGGGGAGGTGGTGGTGGAGGGTATGGGTTGTTTTTTGTATCAATTAATTTGTTGCTGTTACTCAACTGTTACTGAAGATGGGATTTGGGTTTATTTAATTTTGGTTCAAGTTTTGTGCGGTTGTGGAATTTGGATTTGACTAACTACTTGGCTATAATTGCTTAAGGGGGTTCTAGGGTTTTTAATTACATTTGTGGGCTTTGATGTTTTTCACCATCGTTTCCATGGATTCATTGCTTTACCCTTTGTTTTAATGCTTGTGCTGTGTATTTTATTTTATTTTATTTATTTATTTATTTATATTTTTTTTTTGGGTGTCTCATTCATGGAAGAAAATTGGGGGCTTTGACTGGGGATTAGTTTCTAAAATTTAGGGCTTTACCTTTCTAAAATTCAGAACTTGTTTTCTGAATTTGTTTTGAAAAATTAGAATAGTTTGGCAAAAATAAACATCAAAATAGATCTTTTTAAATTTTTGAAAGTTATTTCCTGAGAAAACTATATAAAAAGACTGAGTGTTTACATTTTTTTTTTTCTTTCACCAAAACTAGTTTTTGAAAAAAAATAGGAAAACTAGATCCGAAAGCTCAACCAAATAGAGCAGCATGTTTGGTTTTATTCTCATTTTTTGTGTTTTTGGAAACAAACAATGAAAAACTTCAAAAACATCCATTGTTGTTTAAAAAGTGAATTGCTTCGGTATGCTTTGATGTCTTATATTGCTCTCTCGTGGATTAGTTTTTGCATTTGCTTCAACTTAAAGGCACGAAGTTTATTATTCTTAGTTTTTAGTTTTTTAATTTCTTGAATCAATTGCATTCGTCCTTGTTGTGTTTAGGCTGAGTAGAGTGAAAATTTAGGAATATCTAACTGTGAAAAGGAGTCCTATGGGTGGGTTTCTTTCCATCACTGTGAGTTTCAGCTTTTGGGCCTGGAGTTCTTGATTTCAAACTAAAATTGAACTACATTCGGATTTGAGAGGAGTTGAACTGACCATTGTGTGAATTTATTTGATTTAACTTTACAGATGCTTACAATCAGGTTTCATGATTTTATTATGATTGTTTCTCCCCTTTAATCTATCTCTTATAGTTCATTTGTACCTATTTGACTTCCATGCACGGTAGCAGTACAATCAACTTGTTCAACATTGTTTCATGATTTTACTTTTGTGTTAAGATTCTACCTTATTTTATTACTTTCTCGATCTTGCTTTCTCTTTATCTGGTTCATTACAATTCAAGTTTTTTTTTTTTTTATGTTACATGTTGCTATTTTTTGGTAGTACAATGAAATTCTTAGAAAAGAAGCTTTTAAAGACACTGTGTGAACATCATTTCCTCATATTGTTTTGAACTCTTATTGTGCATAATATTTTCCTAACTTAAAAAAAAAAAAAATTTATTGTGGTTTTTTCTTTGTGTAGTTTTAGAGCATTTGATGACTATGAAAGGATTGAATTACAGTGGAATCAAGTGAAAAGATCTATAGAGGTTGTTTTGTGAAATTCAATACCAGAAAACATAATGACATATTTTTGGAGCTTTTGTAATTTAGTGCTTTTTATTATGCTATTAAATATGGTATCAATGAGGAACACAATAATCTAGATTCATTTATTTCTTCAATTTTTCCCTACTTGTCTTTCTCCCCTTACTATTTGTAGTTAAAAATATTCATAATGATGATTAAATTTTGGTTAGTTGGGGTTTCAATTTTAGGATTACACTGCACGAATCGTTCTTCAACAATTGACAATTGGTGGTAGAGAACTCATGGCTTGAGAGAGGAGGCCTTGCTTATATTACAGTTTTGTTATATAACAGTTGGTAGTGGCCACTATTGATAATCTTCACAGTAATTAAATTAAATTAATTAATTCTATTTGGGTACTAAACGACAAACAGAAAATAAAAGAAAAATAAGAAAGGAGAGAGCATATTTGATTACAAAAATCAAACTTGAAATAGAATTAAATAAATAAAAACAGATTTTATTTTGTTACAAAAATAAAATTAAAATTTGATTTAAAATAAATAATAAAACAGAAAATAAATAAATAATTTACTTGATTAATATCTTCAATATTATTTTGATCAAGTCCAGTGTTTGACACTGTCTCCTTAAAACAGATTCGTTCTCTCCACGGTGCTTTCAGAATATGGACGTCTACTTCCCTGGATGAAATGATAAACAACAAATAAATGTAGCACCACAATTTATTTGAATAACGAACACACTAAGTGTTTACATTCTTTCTCACAAAAAATAAATGCAACAAAATGCATAATATATTTAGCCGAAGGAAAGTTCGAATTTGATGAATCTGTTGAATCAAAACATCAAATGAGTGCTGCCTATTTATAAATGCAGTAGTGGCTATTGGTTTTGAATTAAACAGGTGCAAACCTGTTTTGAACAGGTATGAAACCTGTTTGGTTTTGAATTAATCAGATTTAAATCTGTTGGGTTCAAAGTTCAAACAGATAAAACCGGAAGGGACCTGTTTGGGTGTAGAGAAAAATCGGAATAGATTAATTCTGGAATTAATTTGAATTCTAGACAATTTGACAGATTTTATTTAAAAAAATAAAATTAAATCCAAATGCTTTTGGCCAAAAAATATTAGTATTGGGATGAACAAGCCCAACCCAACCACACACCCGTGCCCAAGCCCAGGCCCAGCCGGACGGCAGCGGCGCGCGCGTGCGTGTGAGGTGATTTTTGGGTCCAATGGGTCTAGCCCATGTTGTCCATAACCTCTATCTCTAGAAAACTTGGGTACTCCTTGGGACACACCCCAAGTTCCAATCCCATGCCTTATAAACCCATTCAAAACTTCCCACCAAATCAATGTGGAACAAGCCATTTTCCAACCTTAAGGAATTTTCACCAAAACTCCATTTCTATGGAGCTCACTTTGGCTTCAATTTTCCATTCACTCGATGATGGTTTTGAACAACCAAATATACCACATAAATCACAACGCGGCATAGAACGCGTTACCACTTAGACCCGCCAATTTTGCTGTACGAGTCCCACCTAAATAATTGACCAAAGTTAGGAAAAAAATTTCTGTTTTACCCAGAATTTTTCCAACCATTTCCAACAATCCCCCACATGAATAGAATTTGATGACAACGGAAATGCAACAATATGCAGACTTTATTGAAAAAGTATAAGTCGAAAATATCTCGCATCAGGATAGGTAGCTTTCGGCCTTGAACATTTCCTAATGATAACCTATCGGACTTACTTGCTAACTAATGGACACGATGCCTTGAATTGTTCAGCCGTTTGTGTAAGCCAAGACAATAGATTTCACACAAAATATCTTCTAACACATCGTAGTGCTCACTGTTGTGTTCATTTTGGCCTTAAACGCTCTTGGTTTGCATAAGTGTTTCTAGAGAATTTAGCCTCTTCATTCTCATAGAACCGGCCCCAGTTCGACACTCATATAGGTGATTCTTATTGTGAGTATCTCCTTATACTTGTCTTGATTTTTATGCCTAAATCAAGATATAAGTAGTCATTAAAAGCAAAGCTTATCCTTAGACCTCTGCAAACAACACATGTTGCAGATACCACTCTCACCATAGGAATGGGAAGGGAATTTTAATCCCTTGGTAATTTCTGGCGAGCCACGCATAACTTAGTTGTCCTTTTGAACTTAGTTCTTGGGATCTCCAGTCATATAAGTAGGGTTACTTTAATTCCATCCCCATCGATGAACTATATACTAGCTCTTTTGTCAAACCTTTTGTTAATGGATCCGCAATATTCTCTTTAGATTTTATATAATCTATTGAGATTATTCCATTTGAAAATAATTGCCTTACGGTATTATGTCGACAACGAATATGTCGTGACTTACCGTTATACATATGATTCTGTGTCCTGCCTATATTGCAGATTGACTATCACAATGAATGCATATAACTGGCACAAGTTTTGGCCACATTGGAATGTCTTCTAAGAAGTGACGAAGCCATTCTGCTTCTTCTCCTGCTTTGTCTAAAGCAATGAACTCGGATTTCATTGTGGATCGTGCGATGCATGTTTGTTTTGTGGACTTCCAAGAAACAGCAGCACCTCCTAGAGTAAAGACATATCCACTAGTGGATTTTGAATCGTTAGTATCCGATATCCAATTGGCATCACAATAACCTTCAAGTATTGCTGGATATTAAGTAAAGTTCAAACCATGATCATGAGTAAATCTTAGATATCTAAGAACCCGAATGATCGCTTTCCAATGGTTTTCTCCCGGATTACTAGTGGACCTACTCAATTTACTAACTGTATAAGCCATGTCAGGACGAGTACAATTCATTAGGTACATTAGGCTTCCAACGATTTGGGAGTATTTTAACTAAGACACTGCATCACCTTTATTTTTCGATAAATAAAGACTGATGTCTACAGGTGTTCTAGTTACATTCAAATCATCCTTGATAAATTTATCAAGAATATTCTCAATATAATGAGATTGAGATAATACATATCTGTCAGATGTTTTAGTAATTTTCATTTATAATATAACATCTGCAACCCCTATATCTTTCATATCAAATCTTTTGTTAAGCATTTGCTTAGTTGATTTGATCATGTTTTGACTGCTTCCAATGATAAGCATGTCATCCACATAAAGACAAACTATGACATATCCTTAGTCAGTGTTTTTAACATAGACGCACTTATCACATTCGTTTATCTTAAACCCATTAGTAAGCATTGCATGATCAAATTTTTCATGCCATTGCTTTGGTGTTTGTTTTAATCCATAAAGAGACTTTACAAGCCGACAAACTTTCTTTTCTTACCCCGATACTACAAACCCTTCGGGTTGCTCCATATAGATCTCTTCATTTAGATCACCGTTTAAGAAAGCTGTCTTAACATCTATTTGATGTATTTCTAAATTAAACAACGTTGCTATAGCAATAAGCATGCGAATGGATGTTATTCTTGTCATAGGGGAATATGTGCCAAAATAATCCAAACTTTCCTTTTGTTTGTAACCTTTTACCACAAGTCTTGCTTTATACTTGTCTATTGAACCATCTGTTTTCATTTTTCTCTTGAATATCCACTTATAACCAAGAGGTTTAGAACTAGGTAGAAGATCCACAAATTCCCAAGTATGATTTTGCATAATGGATTCAATTTCATTATTAATAGCCTTTTTCCACAAAGGTGCTTCAGGACCTGTCATTGCTTCATTAAAGCTTTGAGGTTCATTTTCTAACAGGTATGTCAGAAAATCTGGACCAAAGGATTTTGATATTCTCGCTCTCTTACGTCGTCTTGGTTCATCATCAGTTAAATCCTATTGGTCGAGACCATTACTAGTCTCTTGACTTTGTGTATAATCATAAGTTTTTTTCTGTGAACTTAATCCCTGTCCTTTCTTGCAAGGAAAGACATGTTCAAAAAACACAACATTCCTTGACTTTATAATAGTGTTCACATTTATATCAGGTATTTCTGATTTGTAAGTCAGAAACCGATATGCACTACTATTTTGAGCATACCCAATAAACACACAATCTAATGTTTTTGGTCTAATCTTAGTCTTTTTAGGAACAGGAACTTCAACTTTTGCCAAACACCTCCACACTTTTAGGTATTTGTAGGAAGGCGGTCAACCTTTTCACAACTCATAAGGAGTACTTTTGGTTTTCTTGTGGGGTATTCTGTTAAGAACATAATTAGCAGACAATATTGCTTCCCCCCACAAGTTCTGTGGTAAGCCTGAACTTAGTAACATGGCATTCATCATTTCTTTTAGGGTTCTATTCTTTCTTTCAGCAATTCCATTTTGCTGTGGAGAATAAGGTGTTGTAGTTTTGTGAATAATGTCATGTTGTGCACAAAATTCATTTAATGGTGCATCATATTCACCACCTCTATCACTTCTAACCATTTTAATGGTTTTACCAAGTTGATTTTCAACTTCTATTTTGTAGAGTTTAAACATTTCTAAGGCTTTATCTTTACTTCTAAGTAAATAAACATAACAATATCTTGTGCAATCATCGATAAATGTTATGAAATACTTTTTGTCTCCTCTAGTTTGAATAAATTTAAGATCACATACATCTGTATGAATTAATTCTAGAGGTTCGGTTTTCCTTTCAACCGATTTAAATGGAGCCTTAGTTAGTTTTGCTTCTACACAAATTTCACATTTCTGATTAGGATTAATTTCAAACTTTGGTATATAATCTAAACCAATTAATCTACGCAAAGCATCAAAATTCACATGTCCTAATCTACCATGCCATAAATTCGACTCAAGAATATAAGCAAAAGATGTGTTATTCTTATTCATAGTAACTTTCAGTACAATTGTCATTAAATTTAATTTGAGGAGACCATCACTCATGTATCCCTTACCAACATACATACCACTCTTTGATAATACAAATTTATCAGACTCAAATACAAGCCAAAAACCATTTTTACTTAACAAAGAGCCAGAAACCAAATTCTTCCGGATGTCAGGTACATGTAGTATGTTGTTGAGGATCAGTTCTTTCCCTGATGTCATCTTCAAGATCACCTTTCCTTATCCAGCCACAGTAAAAGTAGAAGAATTTCCCATGAAAAGTTGTTCACCATTTGCAGCCTCATTGTAGGTAGTGAACATCTTCTTGTCCGCACAAATATGACGAGTTGCCCCAGTGTCAACCCACAATTCCTTGGGATTTCCAACCAAATTAGCCTCAGACACCACATCAGAGCGGTTGATGTCATTCACCCCGTCTGAGATGTAATCTAGTTCAGTTACATTGACTTGATTGGTGGTCTTCTTGCTTGTACTTCCATGATCCTTCTTAGGGTGGCGACAGTCAGAAGCTCAATGTCCAGTCTTGCCATAGTTATAGTATTTTCGTTTGAATTTCTTGTTGCCATTGTTGTTGCCTTGATTAGGACCATCTCCAGCAAACTTCCACTTTTACTTATGTGGTTTGTGAACTTGTTCAACCACATTAGCCTTGGACTCAATAGGATTTTTCCCATTTCTCTTTTCAGCCTTTCGGTTATCTTCTTCAATTCTTAATCTTACAATCAACTCATCCATAGTCATCTCCCTGCGTTTATGTTTTAAATAATTTTTGAAATCTTTCCAAGCCAGTGGTAACTTTTTCACTAAAGCAGCGACTTGGAAAGACTCGCTAAGAGACAACCTTCTAAATGAATATCATACAAAATTATTTAAAAATTTTGAACTTGAGAAATTACCGTTTGGGAGTCTACCATAACAAAGTTCAGAAATTTACCGACAACAAATTTCTTTGTGCCGGCATCCTCTGTCTTGTATTTCTTCTCCAAAGAATCCCACAATTCTTTTGCTGACTTCAAAGGACTGTAAACATTATACAGCATGTTGTTAAGGCCATTGAGGATGTAGTTTCTGCACAGGAAATCTAAATGTTTCCAAGCATCTACAGCGGCAACAACTTGCCGATCACTTTCACCCTCTTCAAGTACTGGAGCCTCTTCATGAAGAAACCGGGCCAAATTTAGAGTTGTAAGATAAAACAGCATCTTCTGCTGCCATCTCTTAAACTCAGTACTGTTAAATTTTTTCAGTTTTTCTCCATGATTGATTGGTACTTGAACATGGTTCTGGATAGGGACCGATGTTGGTGTAACAATTGGAGTATCACTTCTAGTTGCAGTTTTAATTGTAGTAGCCATAATCTCTGATTACAAAAATCAGAAAAAATTAAAACACAAATTAATTTTCTAGTTACTAAAACCAGAAAATAAATTATAACACAAAATAATTTTATTTTCCTTGTTACTAAAACTAGAAAAAAAAAATTTCACAATAATTTTATATAACACAAATTGATATTCTTAAATTGTTAATGACACCAGTATATTACTACTAGTTGTCAAAGAAAATAGACAGTATATTACTACTATCTGTCAAATAGCATAAATCACTATTTGTTTTTCCAACCAGAATATGTCTTTATGAAATCACAGAAAATTAAATACAATGAAGATAAATTGAGTGAATCTATCTTAAGATTGTTGACAATCTTCACTGTAATTAAATTAATTAATTCTGTTTGGGTACTAAACGACAAACAGAAAATAAAAGAAAAATAAGAAAGGAGAGAGAATGTTTGATTACAAAAATCAAACTAGAAATAGAATTAAATAAATAAAAACAGATTTTATTTTGTTACAAAACAAAATTAAAATCTGATTTAAAATAAATAATAAAACAGAAAATAAATAAATAACTTACTTGATTAATATCTTGAATATTATTCTGATCAAGTCCAGTGTTCGACACTGTCTCCTTAAGACAAATTCGTCCTCTCCACGGTATTTTCAGAATATGAATGTCTATCTCCCAGGATGAAATGATCAACAACAAATAAATGTAGCACTACAATTTATTTGAACAACGAACACACTATGTGTTTACACTCTTTCTCACAAAAAATAAATACAGCAAAATGCATAATATATTTAGCAGAAGAGAAGTACGAATTTGATGAATCTGATGAATCAAAACATCAAATGAGGGCTGCCTATTTATAGATGCAGTGGTGGTTATTGGTTTTGAATTAAACAGGTGCAAACCTGTTTTGAACAGGTATGAAACCTGTTTGGTTTTGAATTAAACAAATTTAAATCTGTTGGGTTCAAAATTCAAACAGATAAAACCGGAAGGGACTTATTTGGATGTAGAGAAAAACCGAAATTAATTTGAATTATGGACAGTTGAACATATTTTATTTCAAAAAATAAAATTAAATCCAAATGTTTTTTGCTCAAAAAAAATTAGTATTGGGCCGAACAAGCCCAACCCAACCACATACCCGCGCCAGGCCCTGCCCGACCGGATGGACCGACGGCGGCGTGCGCGTGGGGTGATTTTTGGGTCCAATGGGTCTAGCCCATAACCTGCCTCTCGACAAAACTTGAGTACCCATTGGGGCACACCCCAAGTTCCAATCTCATGCCTTATAAACCCATTCATAATTTCCCACCAAATCAATGTGGGACAAGCCATTTTCCAACCTTAAGGAATTTCCACCAAAACTCCATTTCCATGGAGCTCACTTTGGCTTCAATTTCCTATTCACTCGATAATGGTTTTGAACAACCAAATATACCACGTGAATCACAACGTGGTATAGAATGCGTTACCACTTAGACCCGCAAATTTTGGCGTACGGGTGCCACCTAAATAATTGACCAAAGTTAGGAAAAAATTCTGTTTCACCCAGAATTTTTCCAACCATTTCCAACAGCCACAAGTGACATGGTTCATTCTTGACGTTCTCTAATGTGAGTTGTGCATTTTAATTTTTCTTTTTCTTCATATTTGTTGACACTATTAAATCAATTTGATAAGAATGGACTTATATTTTAATTTTAAGATTGTTTTTTATTGAATTTGTTTTGGGTTGAAAAATGTAGGGTTCTTTGTTTGTTGGACCTTTGTGAGCACTTGGAATTTGGTTAAATTAGTGTTTAGTCACTTTGTATTTAGTTTCCCACCGCAAACACCAACCTTAAAATGTCAGGTTACGAAGTATAATTTATGTCAAGATTGATTTGTTTAACCTTGGTTGTTTAGGTAATGGATTTAATTTTTCTTCCAGCTAAAGAAAGTGATAATGGCATTTCTACCAATCATTGCTTCAATCACTCAGTTGGTTATCTCCCTCCTATTCAAAAGGTACTTCAATTCATGCTTAGTTTGCTGCCTATGCATACATAATAAGCACATGGTTTGATTACATTATTTTTATCATGTGCCCTAATATAAATTCTGAAAGAAAAAATTGATTGTTGATTCTTTACCAAAATAGCAAATAAATTTACCCAAGTCTCACGACCCCCACACGCGCAGCTCGTGGGGTCTAACTAGTCAAGGCAAAATGAAGGCAAAAAGAGATATACATAGTCATACTTTGATTAGATAGTTTTTTCTGTTGAAAATGGTTATAAAATTCTGGATAAAACTAGAAATTTTTTCCTAAGTTTGGTCTATTTTTTAGGTAGGCCCCGAGCGTCGTTTGTCGCGGGTCAAAGTGATAACGCGTTCTATGCCGCGTTGTGATTCACGTGGTATATTTGGTTGCTCAAAACCATTACCGAGTGAATGGGAAATTGAAGACAAAGTATGCTCCATGGAAATGGAGTTTTGGTAGAAAATCCTTAAAGGTTTGAATAAGGCTGGTCCTATATTGATTTGGTAGGAAGTTTTGAATGGGTTTATAAGGCATGGGTTTTGTACTTGGGGTGTGCCCCAAGGGGCACCCAAGTGTTTTAGAGGGAGAGGTTATGGGCAAAATGGGCTAGACCCATTGGACCCAAAAATCACCACGTGCGCGCGCCACCGCCACCGGTCGGTCGGGCACGGGTGCGTGGTGTGTAGTTGGATTGGGCTTGTTCGGCCCAATACTAATCTTTTTAGGCCAAAAATATTTGAATTTAATTTTATTTTTGGTAAAATAAAATCCAGAATTCAAATTAAACCGGAAATAAACTGGTCCAGTTTTACTGTACCTCCAAACAGGGCCCTTCTCGTTTTTATCTGTTTGAATTATGAACCCAACAGATTCAAATCTGTTTAAATTCAAAACCATACCTGTTCAAATAGGTTTGCACATATTTAATTCAAAATCTGCAGCCACCAATCCATCTATAAATAGGACAGCCCTCATTTGGATCTTGTAACTCTAATTTCATCCTTCATAATTCTGCAAATATTCTTTTCATATTGCTGCATTATTTTCTTCTGTGAGAGAGTATAAACACTTAGTGTGTTCGTTAGGCAAACAATTTGTAGTGTTCCTATTGTTTGTAGTAGATCATTTTATCTTGGGAGATAGACGTCTAAATTCTGAAAGTACCGTAGAGAGGACGAATCTGTCTTAAGGACACAGTGTCAAACACTAGACTTGATCAGATTATTATTCAAGAATTAATCAAGTAAGTTATTTAATTTATTTTTGGTGTTATTATTATTTATTTAAATCAGATTTTAATTTTGTTTTTGTAACAAAATAAAATCTGTTTTTATTTATTTATTTTTATTTCTAATTTGATTTTTGTAATCAAACAAATTCTCTCCTTTCTTTTGTTTCTTTATATTCAGGCTGTTGTTTAGTACACAACAGAATTTAAAATATTTAAATACAGTGAAGATTGTCTAACAATCTTAAGACAAAATATTTTTGGTGTCTTCATTGTATTTAATTTTCTGTGTTTTCAAAGTAATATTTTGGTTGGAAAATACAAATAGCATTTATAAACTATTTGACGGATAGTAGTAATATGTTGTCTATTTTCTTTGACAACTAGTAGTAATATACCGGTGTCATTAACAATTGTACAATATTATTTGGTGTTACAGAATATTATTTTGGTATTTTATTTTTCTAGTTTTAGTAACAAGGAAAATAAAATTATTTTATGTTATAATTTATTTTCTGGTTTTAGTAACTAGAAAATTAATTTGTGGTTTGTTTTTCTAGTTTTTTATAATCAGATATTATTTCGGTATTTTATTTTACTAGTTTTAGTAACAAGGAAAATAAAATTATTTTGTGTAATAATTTATTTTCTGGTTTTAGTAACTAGAAAATTAATTTGGTTTTCAAAAATAATTTCTGAGTTTACGTTTGTGAAAAGATGTTAGTTCTTTTGACTTTATCATAGTACATGGAAGAATTTGTTTCTGGAGTAAAATATTAGTTTTACAAACTAATTTCATTTTTATTATGAAAAAACCTTTATGGCAAGTTTATTTTCTTTATTGATTTACTGATTTATTCTTTAATTCTGTGAATAGTTTCTGCACATGAGTCGGGATATATATATACATGTTCACAAGAATATTTTAATGTATGAATAAATAGTTTATTTATGTACAAATCAAACTGATTAAATGAATGTTTGTTTTGTCATTTTTGGAATTTAAAATTTAAAGCATGCTGGTTTACTTACGTTAGATTTTATTTATGGGTTGAGAATCTTTTTATCTCATGGAATCATGCATGATTAATTTATTTTGTTAATTCATTATTTTTAGTTGATGCGTTTGATATGCATGTATTGATATCAACTCGAGTTATTTCTTAAAAAATAATTTCATGTGATTTGGAATGATAAATTAATATGTTGACATTGTACAGAAGCGGATTAGTTTGAGTTTTTCCAATCAATTTTTTATGGGTGTTTAAACAGCAGAGAAATTTAAACATGAAGATTTCAGTAGTTATATCGTTCCATTTAATTGGGAAGTAAATTTAAGAAATCTTTTATGTTGATTATTAGTTTGTTTTGCATTATGTGACATGAGATGTCGTTAATAATTATTTTACTTGTGTAGTAGAATTTGTTAAACTATAAACCATTTTATTAATATGGGGGGTGTATCTCTTGCATTAGATGAGATAATTTAATTTTCTTCTGTCATAAATATTTTTATGACAGTGACACTTATTCGTAAATGAGTTGCAAGAATGTATACAATCAAATAGGCTATTTGACTTGTTTGATTCTTAGACAAAAATTTTATGAGGATATGATTTTGTCAAAACATTAATTATAATTTGTGTAATCATAATTATTTTGGATTTTTCATTTGAAATTTATGAATCATGATTTGAATTTTATGAAATCAAGCACATTATAGACAATAAGTGATGGATGTTATATTCTGATTTATATTAGAAGTGATAGGGGTGGTATATATGATGCATGATTAAATGAATTTTGTGCACAACATGGCATTATTCACCAAACTACAGGCCCTTATTCTCCACAGCGAAATGGAATTGCTGAAAGGAAGAATAGAACCCTAAAAGAAATGATGAATGACATGTTACTAAGTTCAGGCTTACCACAGAACTTGTGGGGGGAAGCAATATTGTCTACTAATTATGTTTTTAACAGAATACCCCACAAGAAAACCAACAACACTCCTTTATGAATTGTGGAAAGGTCGACCGCCTTCCTACAAATACTTAAAAGTGTGAGGGTGTTTGGCAAAACTTGAAATTCCTGTTCCTAAAAAGACTAAGATTAGACCAAAAACAGTAGATTGTGTGTTTATTGGGTATGCTCAGAATAGTTGTGCATATCGATTTCTGACTTATAAATCAGAAATACCTGATATAAATGTGAACACTATTATAGAGTCAAGGAATGCTGTTTTTTTTTAACATGTTTTTCCTTACAAGAAAGGACAGGAATTAAGTTCACAGAAAAGAACTTATGATTGTACACAAAGTCAAGAGACTAATGACAATCAAACACAAGAGACTAGTAATGGTCTCAACCAACAAGATTTAATTGATGATGAACCAAGACGAAGTAACAGAGCAAGAACATCAAAATCCTTTGGTCCAAATTTTTTGACATACTTGTTAGAAAATGAACCACAAAGCTTTAAGGCAGCAATGACAGGTCCTGAAGCACCTTTGTGGAAAGATGCTGTTAATAATGAAACTGAATCCATTATGCAAAATCATACTTGGGAATTGGTGGATCTTCCACCAGGTTCTAAACCTCTTGGATATAAATGGATATTCAAGAGAAAAATGAAAACAGATGATTCAATTGACAAGTATAAAGCAAGACTTGTGGTTAAAGGTTACAGACAAAAAGAAGGTCTGGATTATTTTGACACATATTCTCCTATGACAAGAATAACATCCATTCGCATGCTTATTGTTATAGCAGCGTTGTTTAATTAAGAAATACATCAAATGGATGTTAAGACAGCTTTCTTAAACGGTGATCTAAATGAAGAGATCTATATGGAGCAACCTGAAGGGTTTGTAGTGTCGGGGCAAGAAAAGAAAGTTTGTCGGCTTGTAAAGTCTCTTTATGGATTAAAACAAGTGCCTAAACAATGGCATGAAAAATTTGATCATGCAATGCTTACTAATGGGTTTAAGATAAACGAATGTGACAAATGCGTCTATGTTAAAAACACTGACCAAGGATATGTCATAGTTTGTCTTTATGTAGATGACATGCTTATCATTGGAAGTAGTCAAAACATGATCAAATCAACTAAGTAGATGCTTAACAAAAGATTTGATATGAAAGATATGGGGGTCGCAAATGTTGAATTAGGAATGAAAATTACTAAAATATCTGACGGATATGCATTATCTCAATCTCATTATATTGAGAAAATTCTTCATAAATTTATTAAGGATGATTTGAATGTAACTAAAACACCTGTAGATATCAGTCTTTATTTATCAAAAAAATAAAATAAAGGTGATGTAGTGTTTCAATTAAATTACTCCCAAATCATTGGAAGCCTAATGTACCTAATGAATTGTACTCATTCTGATATAGCTTATTCTATCAGTAAATCGAGTAGGTACACTAGTAACCCCGGAGAAGACAATTGGAAAGTGATCAGTCGGGTTCTTAGATATCTAAGATTCACCCATGATCATGGTTTGAACTTTAATCGATATCCAGCAGTACTCGAAGGTTATTGTGATGCCAATTGGATATCGGATACTAAAGATTCAAAATCCACTAGTGGATATGTCTTTACTTTGGGAGGCGCTGCTGTTTCTTGGAAATCTACGAAACAAACGTGCATTGCACGATCCACAATGGAATCCGAGTTCATTGCCTTAGACAAAGCAAAATGGCTTCGTCACTTCTTAGAAGACATTCCAATGTGGCCAAAACCTGTGTCAGCTATTTGCATTCATTGTGATAGTCTATCTGCAATAAGTAGGACACAGAATCATATGTATAACAGTAAGTCATAACATATTCGTCGTCGACATAATACCGTAAGGAAATTATTGTCAAATGGAATAATCTCAATAGATTATATAAAATCTAAAGAGAATATTGCGGATCCGTTAACAGAAGGTTTGACAAAAGAGCTAGTGTATAGTTCATCGAAGGGAATGAGATTAAAGCCTATTACATAAGAATCGTCATAATGGTAACCCTACTTATATGACTGGAGATCCCAACAACTAAGTTCAAAGGGACAACTAAGTTATGTATGGCTCGCCAGAAATCACCAAGGGCTTAAAATTCCTTACCCATTCCTATTGTGAGAATGATATCTGCAACATATGTTGTATGCAGGGGTATAAGGATAAGCTTTGCTTTTAATGATTACTTATATCTTAATTGAGGCATAAAATCAAGACGAGTATAAGGAGATACCCACAATAAGAATCACCTATATGAGTGTCGAACTGGGGCCGGTTCTATGAGAATGCAAAAGGCTAAATTCTCTAGAAACACTCATGAAAACCAGGCGCGTTCAAGGCCAAAATGAACACAACAGTGAGAACCACGATGTATTAGAAGATATTTTGTATAAAATCTGTTGTTTTGGCTTACACAAACGACTGAACAATTTAAGGCATCGTGTCCATTGGTTAGCCAGTAAGTCCGATAGGTTATCACTAAGGAAGGTTCAAGGTCGAAAGCTACCTATCCTGATGCAAGATATTTTCGACTTATACTCTTTCGATTAAGTCTGCATATTGTTGCATTTTTGTTGTCATCAAATTCCATTCATGTGGGGGATTGTTTGAAATGGTTATAAAATTCTGGGTAAAACCAGAATTTTTTCCTAAGTTTGGTCTATTTTTTAGGTGGGCCCCGAGCGTTGTTTGTCGCGGGTCAAAGTGGTAATGCATTCTATACCGCGTTGTGATTCACGTGGTATATTTGGTTGCTCAAAACCATTATTGAGTGAATGGGAGATTGAAGCCAAAGTATGCTCCATGGAAATGGAGTTTTGGTGGAAAATCCTTAAAGGTTTGAATAAGGCTTGTCCCACATTGATTTGGTAAGAAGTTTTGAATGGGTTTATAAGGCATGGGTTTGGTACTTGGGATGTGCCCCAAGGGGTACCCAAGTGTTTTAGAGGGAGAGGTTATGGGCAAAATGGGCTAGACCCATTGGATCCAAAAATCACCGCGCGCGCGATGCTCCCGCCGTCCTTCCGGTTGGGCGCCGGTGCGTAGTGTGTAGTTGGGTTGGGCTTGTTCAGCCTAATACTAATCTTTTTGTGCCAAAAACATTTGAATTTAATTTTATTTTGGTAAAATAAAATCCATAATTCAAATTAAACTGGAAATAAACTGGTCCAGTTTTACTGTACATCCAAACAGGGCCCTTTCCGTTTTTATCTGTTTGAATTATGAACCCAACAGATTCAAATCTGTTTAAATTCAAAACCATACCTGTTCAAATAGGTTTGCACCTATTTAATTCAAAATCTACAACCACCAATCCATCTATAAATAGGACAACCCTCATTTGGATTTTGTAACTTTAATTTCGTCCTTCATAATTCTGCAAATATTCTTTTCATATTGCTGCATTATTTTCTTCTGTGAGAGAGTATAAACACTTAGTGTATTCGTTAGGCAAACAATTTGTAGTGCTGCTATTGTTTGTAGTAGATCATTTTATCTTGGGAGATAGACGTTTAAATTCTGAAAGTACCGTGGAGAGGACGAATCTGTCTTAAGGACACAGTGTCAAACACTGGACTTGATCAGATTATTATTCAAGAATTAATCAAGTAAGTTATTTAATTCATTTTTGGTGTTATTATTATTTATTTAAGTCAGATTTTAATTTTGTTTTCGTAACAAAATAAAATCTGTTTTTATTTATTTATTTTTATTTCTAGTTTGATTTTTGTAATCAAACAAATTCTCTCATTTCTTTTGTTTCTTTATATTCAGGCTGCTGTTTAGTACACAACAGAATTTAAAATATTTAAATACAGTGAAGATTGTCCAACATTTTTCCAAATAGCACCTACATCAGATAGTGAGTCATCTTCAACCCTACTAGGCTGCTACTTTTCACCCATCCTGTTTAATGCAAACCTTGATTTTCAATAGGCTCCTTAAGACCCTATTACATTAGAATCAGACATTAGCATAGTTAATCCTTTTTTAATTGTAAATGATTACTGTTTTTTTTTTAATTTCTTTTTGCAGATGCAATCCTTTTAAGTACGTGATGATATCTTTGCATATCGATATTAGAGTTTACAATCTTATTTATTTGTTGAAATAAATATCAAATGTTTTACATTGTAAATATATATATTGGATTCTTTTTGCAGATGCAACCCTTTTGAGTACGTGATGATATCTTTGCATATCGATATTGGAGCTTACTATTGATATCAAAACAAGCTGTAATATATGTATTTTTTTCATTTGTATTGTCGATACTTTTGTTTTGTTTTAGATACAAAAATTTGAGTTCTTTAATATAAAAAATTATTAGTATTGTTGGAGAATGTTTTACATATTTTATAAAGAATATTTGTTCGACAATTGTTATAAGGTATATATATATTATTCTTGGTATGATTTTGTGGAATGTGGATGTGGATGTGGATGTGGATGTATTTTATTTTACAAAATATTAATAATTTGTACATGGAATGAATTAATAAAATATATATTGATTTTTATGAAAATAATTTTATTGTGAAAAAAATAAACTGTTGCTAATGTAATCATAATTTTCTTACATTTTATTAGTGACGGGTTAACCTATTGCATATGCATATGCATATTAGTTCAAATTTTTAGCGACGGTTTAAACTGTCGTAAATACAATATTAATTTAATTTTACTTTTTTGTGACATTTTACTAGAGTATTGGTTATATTTGTATATAGAGTTCACCCTTCATATGTTGTTTTACTATTGATTAGTGATATCATATGTCAATAATGACGTGATATCACAATTATATGAAATTTTTACTCATATTTTGTAAAAATTTGATTTATTTTACCATTATATAATTTATTTTAAAACTTAAATATATGACTTTTTTACATTGTCTATGATACACTAGTTATACGCAATACTTTCTTTTCGATTTTACTCGAAATTAATTGTAAAATTTTATATGGAATACTTTTGTAATAATTTATTTAAGTTTTTGTACTCAATATTAATTCAAAAATTATTATTATCTTCTTATTGTTGGTTATGAAAAAAAAATTAAAATTGTAATCAATAAATATCTCTTCTAATTTAATTTTCTAGCTCCGTCACTGGTTGGGCCCATTGAGGCATGGGCCAAACTCACATTCCCTACATTGTTATTGCAGAAGAAAAAAATCGGTAGAAAGCGCAATGTAAGGGACTAAAAAAAAAATTATTAAAATTTTTATACAATATAGTTGTTTTAGGTATGATTTATAAGTTAATTATTTTGTTTATTACAAAAATATATGAAGAAAAATAGAAAGATAAGTGACCTAAATAAGCTAATAAATCAATAAACATGTTATTGCATTTTTTAAAATTCTTTTGAAATTTCTAGGATAGAAATATATTTACTTGCCAATCAACATGAAGAATTGAAAAAAAATGAGAATTACAGGGAGATAGAATACAAATTTAAAAAAATATATAAGATGTAAGTTATCCTGTAATAGGATGCAAGTGAAGAAAGCGCAACAGTCACTTATATCTCTCTATATTTGTATAAAAAAAAAAAAATTGTCCAGCTGGACCCCTTAAAAAAATTTAGGCAAATTACCTACACCAGTCTTTAGGTTTAACGAGATTATAGGTTCTCTCTTGAGGTTTCAAAAATTACATTTTATACCATCGCAATTAACGTCGTTAACGGATACCATAAATTGACAAAAATGCCTTTTTGACAAATAAGGACAAATTACCTACACCCCCTTAAGGTTTAACTAAATTACAGATTCTCTCCTGAGCTTTAGCTAAATTACAGATTCCCTTAAGGTTTAACTAAATTATCATTTTTAATTAAGTTATGAAATGCAAAATTAAAATGGAAAAACACTTATCACACTACAAAAAATTAAGGTTTTAGAGATCAAAATTTAAGGACAAAATTATTTTTAGGCGATCAAATATTTTTGTTGCGAAAAGTGTCGTCATTATATTTTTAACAACGAAAATTAAACATTAGTGATTAATTATTATCTTTGTTGTATCAAATTTTTTGTCTCAAAAAATAAACCATTTTGAAACCAAATTATTTTGCCCCTAAAAGTCTATTTATTATTGACATTTTTCAAAAATTTATCGTTAAAAGTCTTATTTTTGACTTTTTAGGGCGACCTTTTAGCGACTATCTTCATGACGATAGAAATTATTCCCTAAGGCCCCGTTTGTTTTGGGGGATAGAGGTGGAGATTGGGATTGAGATGAAGGTAAGACCCACTATATGTTATGTTTGTTTTGGGAGATGGAGAGGGGATTGCCTTAGTGTTAGGATTGAAATGGAGGAGATGGAGATGGTATTAGAAAATTAGTCCCATGTGATTAGTTTTTTTTATATTTTTTATTTACATGTTGGGCATTTTTTTTTTAACATTAATGTTTAATGTTTAGGATTTTTTGTTATGTAAAAATCATAATTTTATTTGTTTTAATATTTTATATTTCTTTTATAGGGTAATAATTTAACAATCCCAACATTAACAACTACTATAAAAATAAACACAATTTTACTTAATCCCCTCACAATCAATTCCCTCCATTCTACATTTAAAAACAAACGGGGGCTAAATGTCTTTTGCAATAAAATTTTTACTTTTAGAGATCAATAAAATTAGTTTCTGAAACTCTTATATGTTGTAGTGTCAGATGGTGAAAATATCATAAAACTAACAAATTAAATAAGTTAAAAACACAAGAAATGACTTGTCAAAAAATTCTTAGAATATGTTTGGTTTGATTTTTAGAAATTTTTTTTTTAAAAAAATTAAAAATTAATTTGATTAAGGAATAAAAAATAAAAAATAATTATTATTTTTATATAATTTTATCTTTTGAGTAGTTAGAAATAATTTTTACAAATTAAATATATTTTTTCATATTTATTTTTGTTAAATTATTTTTTTCTTTTTTTTTACATTTTGAAATTTTTTTCTAAACGACAAATCAAACATGATTTCAAAAATTTAGGCTGTGTTTGGTAGAACTCTGGAACGTTAGAACATGGTGTTTGTTTATGATTTTTAAAAATTAATTCTACACTCACTTTTGAAAAAGCGATCGAAGGCGGGAAAATTTGGGCTAATCGGTCAACCTACCGGACGTCCCACCGGTTGTCCGGCTAGTTGACCGGCTGGTTAACCGGAATAGTGCAATTTTATTTTATTTTTTTTGGCAATTGACACATGTTAATTTTTATATATTCAATAAAAAATATTTTTTGAATTTTTAAAATTTTTTTTATGAGTTTTAATATAATTTTAAGTTGTGTGTTTGGTTATGAGTTGTAAGTTTTTGTATCAAATATCATATGTCACATCAAAAATTCTCCACTCAATTCAAAATTCTTTTCAAAACTCATTTACCAAATAAATTTTTCACACTCAAATCATAATTCCAAAACTCACAAACTCCACTCAAATCATAATTCCAAAACTCACAAACTCAAAATACAATTTTATTCTCAAATCATATTTAGTAAACTCTACCAAACGCAACCTTAATTTTTTTTTTTTTATCTAACGTAATTCTTTTATAAATTTTGTTGATTTAGCAAAAGGATTTTAGTAGGGGTAATATCGTCTAGTATACAAGTACAGAAATAATTTTTTTTCTCATATAATCTTGTTGATCAAGTTTGCACTCCTCCAAACATTGTCGCTATGCCACCTAAAAACACAAACGTGAGCTAACTGGCGGGTGTGTGCCGGAAACCTCTCTAATGCCCAAGTCAGCAACTAGACAATAGACAATAAACTCTGTGTATTTTAGAGTAAGAATTGGGATACTTGTCCATAGGTCCTGTCATGAGCTTTTATAGATTCTGCCCGGCACAATCTTAGTAAGATTCCAACTCTCTTTATAAGAGTCCTTCTACGAATCACACTCCCAGTGAAGAGTGTCTATCCTGATAACACTCTACTCACTATCAACCAAGTGAGATGGTTTGCACAATCCTAGTAGGACTCTGCTCTCCTTAGCAAAGTCCTCCTAGGAATTACATTCCCAAGGATAATGCATATTCTGATAACACCCTACTCACTACCAACTAAGTGAGATGGTTATCACCTTGCTTGGCTCGCTACGCCTAGCTCAGCTACCTAGTGCAAATGCCCTAATTGGGCCGCATGACCACTAATTGCTTTGAATCCTCTCGCCGGGCTACCTCTAGCTCAGCTTCTTATATGTGGCCGACATAACACTTCGGCTCGCCCACTGACCACAATTGGAGCTCATCGACCAGCCTATCAACCATTGTTCCCACACCAAGCTATCTTGAGCTCGTAACTTGGCCCACAACGCAACCCAATATTCAGAAACAATGTTTCCTAGCTCGGCCCAATTTGGCTATACAAATTACCCTCTCAATTGCCCCTTAATTCCATTTACGAAGCATAATTGGGATTTCTTTCCTCTAGCCAAGCTAAAAAAGCTTAACTTTGTCAAATGAGAGAAGTTGTTCGGTCTCACAACTCATTCAGTCCCAACAAGTCTTGTCAGTTGCTCAACACGTTTTTTCACTAATCTGGCATGTTTGATATGACGTTATTCCTAGGACAAGTGGCGTGCCCCTATTAGCCCTGTTCTCCTATTATAGCCGTTATGTACCTCCCAAAAATTTGAATAGCCCCGCATTTTTGCCTTCAATGTATATAACTTTCGAGTTCGCAATCGTATGGTGAGTTGTTCTTTTTATATCTTGCCGGGCAAACTAACTCAGTTTATTAACGCTGCCAACCGTTCTTGGCCGAGATAACCATCTCGGCCCAAGAGTTCAAAAATTTGTTGGTCAAACCTGCCAACCAACTTTGGTCGGGGTAACTATTATCCCGGCCAGAGAGTGCAAAAAATTTTGTTGGTCAAACCTGCCAACCTGCTTTGGCTGAGGTAACTGTCATCCCAGTCAAAGAGTGCCAAAAATTTGTTGGTCAAACCTGCCAACCACCTTTGGCCTAGATCCTTATTTCGGCTAAAGGGTGCAAAAATTTTGTTGGTCAAACCTGCCAACCTTCTTGAGCCTAGATCCTTATCTTGGCTGAAGAAAAACTGTCTTGAGCCTAAATCCTTATCTCGGCTGAAGAAAAGAAAGTGTTGGTCAAACTTGCCAACCTCCCTGAGCCTAGATCCTTACCTCGGCTTGAGGAAGAAAAAAGTGTTGGTCAAACTTGCCAACCTTCTTGAGCCTAGATCCTTATCTCGGCTGAAGAATGAAAAAATATGTTGATCAAACCTGCCAACTTTCCTAAGCCTAGATCCTTATCTCGACTTGAGGAAGAAAAAATATGTTGGTCAAGCCTGCCAACCTTCTTTAGCCTAGATCCTTATCTCGTCTTGAGGAAGAAAAAATGTGTTGGTCAAACTTGCCAACCTTCCTGAGCCTAGATCCTTATCTCGGCTTGAGGAAGAAAAAAGTGTTGGTCAATCCTGCCAACCTTCTTAATTGCCCCCCAGTCGGGCAAAGATTTGTTAGAAAGAGTTGGTCAAACTTGCCAACCCACTTTGTCCCCAGTTGGGCAAAGACTTTTGCGCAGTTGGTCCTACTTGTCAACCGTGTTAACTCTCGCTAAAAGCTTTTTGTTTGGTATCGCTGTTGTACCGGACTCTTCCTTGGTGCGCGCCCCATCTTCATCTACCCGAATGTGTTGATGCACGCTCTCCATCAGGGCTTCCATAGTAAGGGGTGACGTCGTTGTCATTAAGTCCCTCAACTTATTGCCAGCCGGCAAACCTCGTTTGTATTGTGCGATAGCTAGGTTTGTGGGGCAATCTCCAATCTGATTAAAAGTCTCCCAATACCGGTTATTATAAGACCTCAATGTTTTCTTCTCGCCCATAACTATGGAGAGAAGCTGGTCAATCTCTACAGGTTCTTGGTGTTTGTTCTGAATCTAGTCACAAATGCCTCTGCTAGTTGCGCCTATGAAATTATGCTACTTTCTGGCAACCTTTCAAACCATGTTAGACCCAGGTCACCAAGGCTGGAAGGAAATATGATACACATTAGAGCCTCGTTTTGTCGATACACTGCCATAACCTGGCGGAAGTGGCTCAAGTACATGTAGAGGTCCAACTTTCCCTCATAAATAGTGAATTTAGAATGGTGGAAACCGGAGGGTAATTGACGCAGCGGAATACACAAGGACTAGATATCGTTTTAGTAGACGAAATGGGCACTCGAATCCACAAGAAAAATAGAACCTTGAATCCACAAGGAATAGAAAATATCATAATATTGAATGAATAAAAGTTTAATAAAAGTTGTCTTTGCTATGAGGCTTACATAGCTATTTATAATAAACTAATCCTAATACTTGTAGAAAAAGTAATTTTAAAATAAACTAGGAAACTTAAATCAACCAAATTAGGAAACCTAAGAGAATAGGAAACTAGAATTCTAAACTATTTAAAATCCTAATCAAAATCTAATTCCAAAATAATAAAATTAAGAAACCTAATAATTTTAAATTATTTATACTAAATTACAAGAATCCTAATAAAATAATATATCAAAAATATTAAAACTAAAAATATAAAAATTGTTAAAATCTTGTCCTACATCAGACTCCTCTTTTTTGAAAGAACTCGTCCTCGAGTTCATATTAGAGATCTGACATCTTCCATCCCAAATAAAAAGATACTTGGAATACTTCAGTTGTTTATCCCTCTTCCGAACATTATATGTAGAGAAGTCTACTTTCTGAAAGTTATTCTCTCTATGCTTCAACTGGTTGACAAAATTAATTAGACAAGCATTGAAAGTCAAATTAAATTGCTCCACACCAAGAAAATCAATGAAGTGTATTTTATGTTAATGTTGGATACTCTCTAGAGTTTGCTCTGTCTTATGTTGGATACTCTCTGGACTCTGCTCTGTCTTAGATTCAGTTGGACATTCAATTATCAATCTTGGAATATCAATTGCATCCTCAATCAACTTCTTTGGTGCACATGTCAACTTGATTACCTCATCTTTTATTTCTTCTTTTTCATTGAGTTCAACTAGATCTTCTTCTTTTGCGATCACATAGCCATCATAATAATCAAGAGATGATAGTTCCGTCATTAGAAGCTCTTGGCTAACTTCAACGTTTTCCTCTTGTTTCACCTCTTCATTGTCGTCTTCAAACTTCTTGATCAAAGTAATTTCAGTGACCTCTCTTTCATCAATTTCAACGTTCTCACCATTGTTGAAATCAACTTGATTTTCTACTTCAATTGAATGTCTATTTGGGTCTTCAAAATTTTGAAACATTGAGGTACTCAAAATCTTTTCTTCTTCAATGTGTGATTGAGCGTGACAAATTTGTTGACCTATAAGACTTGATTGACCCAAAACTTGGCAGAACCATAGTCATGTTCCTTGAATAATCTGTATCCACAGTTCCATAATAATTATTGAATTGCGAAGAATATTGGGAATCAAAATCACCTTGGAACAACTGTTTTGATTCAAGCTTTCTTTGATATTGTAGATACAATATTTGCCCATGATTTGTTTGAAGGAATCTACAACTCATCAACTTTTTCATCTTATGCCACGTCCTAACAGGTTGTTTGTATTGTCGCCTTCGATCGTACTGCAATTGTTTCCACCATGTAGAAACATAACCTTGTAACTTACGTGCGACATATTTTGCTTGCTTTTCTTCAGAGATTTCCATACACTCAAGAAATTTGTCAACTTTGCGAAACCAATAAATAAAATCCTCGGCATGACAAGAAACATTAAAATATGGAATTTCTAGTGGTACTTGATAATTTAAAAAGTCGTGATTGATGTAATTATTGCTACTGAACACATCACTGAATCTTTGTTGTCGCCTTACCACCTGATACTCACCAGCATAATCTTCGAATAACTCATCTTCAGATTCGTCCTCACTATCATATTGATAACGAGAAGATCGTCTTAAGACGTTGTGATTAATAGGCTGGCCTTGGGCAAATCCCATAGCACGGTTCCTATTAATGTTGTGACTAATAGGTTGGCCTTGGGCAAGTCCCTTGACTCGAATCCTGCTAAATCTTTCTCTACGATCACCGTCAATAGAGCTTGTGCTTCCTCTTTCGATAAATGACATCAAGCCAGGAGAAACCTTGCTTTGATACCACTTGACGCAGTGGAATACACAAGGACTAGATATCGTTCTAGTAGATGAAAGGGGCTATCGAATCCACGAGAAAAATAGAACCTTGAATCCACAAGGAATAGAAAATATCTTAATATTGAATGAATAAAAGTTTAATAAAAGTTGTCTTTGCCATGAGGCTTACATAGCTATTTATAATAAACTATTCCTAATACTTGTAGGAAAAGTAATTCTAAAATAAACTAAGAAACTTAAATCAACCAAATTAAGAAATCTAAGAGAATAGGAAACTAGAATTCTAAACTATTTAAAATCCTAATCAAAATCTAATTCCAAAATAATAAAATTAAGAAACCTAATAATTCTAAATTATTTATACTAAATTACAAGAATCCTAATAAAATAATATATCAAAAATATTAAAACTAAAAATATAAAAATTGTTAAAATCTTGTCCTACATCAGTAATGGTGCGTTCTCTATCGCCGGAATGAACGACGAGCTTTGCAACCTTGCTAACGCTTTATCTATCAGTTCATACTGGCGTTCTAACCTCGACACTCCCATGTGTTCTAGGAGCCAACCATTGTAATGTAGAGACTCTGTGGGGGTTGCGAGCTTGAGTGTCTTCTCTCCTTCGAGCCCTTTCTTCAAGCACTGTTCGCAGGTCCGCCAACCTAGTCAACTCCGTGTGCCTAGATGTCGTTTGGTGTGAATGTGTGAACCGATAGCTGCTTCCTTCTGTGTAAGACCTTTTAGTCCTCCTTCTTTCAGACCTGGAGTAACGAGTTCTGGAAGTCCTCGATTGTGTATGGCCTGACCTGAGGCTTCTACTTTCAACTTGTGATAGTATGACTTCTCTATCACAATCTTCTGAGTGGGGAAGGTGCGCCCTGCTCTTGCCCATCTCTTCTTCCACCACCCCTTTGCCCTTTATCTGGCGTTTCATAGTCTCCATGTTTGCCGCCATCCTCCGTATCAATTTGTCTTGCTCCCTTACCTGATTTTCTAGAACTTGAGGGTCCAACCTTCACCTCTGCCTTTTAGGACTTTGGGAGCGATGAGGACTGAAGCCCCGTCTTTTACGGGCATCCCTCCGCGAGTTCCGTCGCTAGGGATCTAACTCTGCCATGGGCGGGATAAAAAGTAAGCCTCCACGCCTTCCGCCCCCTTCCGGGGTTTGCCCATCAATGACAGAGTGTGGTAAGTCTTCATTGTGCACCATTGAAATCAGTTGAAAGAGAACTTAATTAAGAGGTTCGTTCTTTGTGATTGCAATTCCCACAAACGGCGCCAATTGTACGAGCACTAAATAATCTTCTCGTATAATCCTGTTGATCAAGTTTGCACTCCTCCAAACATTGTCGCTTTGCCATCTGAAAACACAAACGTGAGCTAGCCAGTAGGTGTGGGTCGAAAACCTTTGTGATGCCTAAGTTAGTAACTAGACAATAGACAATAAGCTCTGTGTATTCTAGAGTAAGAATTGAGATACCTGTCCATAGGTCCTGTCATGAGCTTTTATAGATTCTGCCTGGCACAATCCTAGTAAGATTTCAACTCTCCTTATAAGAGTCTTCCTAGGAATCACACTCCCAGTGAAGAGTGTCTATCCTGATAAACACTCTACTCACTATCAACCAAGTGAGATGGTTTGCATAATCCTAGTAGGACTCTATTCTCCTTAGCAAAGTCCTCCTAGGAATTACATTCCCAAGGATAATGCATATTCTAATAACACCCTACTCACTGCCAACTAAGTGAGATGGTTATCACCTTGCTTGGCTCGCTATGCCTAGCCGAGCTACCTTGCTCAAATGCCTTGACTGGGCTGCACGACCACCAATTGCTTTGAATCCTCTCGTCGGGCTACCTTTAGCTCAGCTTCCTATATGTGGCCGACATAGCACTTTGGCTCGCCCACTGACCGCAATTGGAGCTCACCGACCGACCTATCAACCATTGTTCCCACACAAGCTATCTTGAGCTCGTAACTTGGCCCACAACGCAACCCAATATTCAGAAAACAATGCTTCCTAGCTCGGCCCAATTTGACTATACAAATTACCCTCACACCTATCAATTTGTATTTTGGTACTGTCAGCGAATCATTCTTAACATTTAGTTAATGGTAAGGGTTAAATTATTACGCGAACATAAATCTCAAAAGATGAGATGTAATTTTTGAAATCTTAAAATGAATTTATAATTTAGCTAAATCTCAAGAAAAGTGTAGGTAATTTGTCCACAAAATTTCATACAAATCTTGGAAAGTAATAAATAATCATACATCATCTCGGATTTTGTACCACAAGCTTTTCTTGTCGAAAAGGCAGCAGAAGTTGGTTTTAGACTACTGAATGTCAACTATAAGTATCAGATTCCGGAGAAGCTACAGAGGTATTGAAGTGAGAGCTCATATGCCCTCCTTTGACGTAACAAATTTTGAAGGTAAAAGATTAAAATAATAATAAAAGATAAAATAAATAAAAAGTTAATAAAATAAAATATTATATTTTTTTTTATAAAAATTAATTTTTAATAAAAATTTATCACAAACAAACTTTTTAACCTCAAAGTAAAAAAATTTAAAAAAATTAAAACTCACCTCCCTAATGAAACTATATGGGTGTTTGGAAAATTGTTATTTTTGTAGGTTATTTTAGTTTTTAACTATTTTAATAGGTTAAAATTTTTGTGTTTGGAAAAATAATTAGATTTTTTATAATTACATTTGATATTTGTGAAAAAAAAGTGAAATAATTATAAATTTGATATAATATTTTATTTTATTAACTATTTTAATTTTTTTTATTTTTTTTATAATTTTTAATTCAAAATGCCAAAAATTATTATTGCCAAGTACTCTCATATGTGGGTGGAGTTTTTCCTAGAGAGATTGCTTGTAAGATTGCCCATTGATGTAGGGCCAATTAAGTCATAGCTCTTGAGAGGGTAATTTGTAAACAAATTGGGCCGAGCTAGGAAAAGTCTTCTTTGGAAGTTAGGCCATACAATGGGCTGAGCTAAGAGTTGGTGTAGCTCGCTCTTGGGCTAAGAAGACACTAGGCCGGTCAGAGATGGGTTGCCATGGCCTAGACCTAGCTATCTGAAAGTAGTCCTTTATTGGACCGAGATGTTGTCAATAGAGAGAACCGAGCTGTGCGTAGCTCGGCAAGGTGCCATTCGATAGATCGGCTTCCAGTCACACGGCCCGAATGACAGGGGACCAAGATAAGGTAGCTCGATCAGGAATGTATATTCGAGCGTAAGGAGTGTGACCTCTAGGAGGACTCTGCTAAGGAGAGTAAATTCTTACTAGAATTGTGTAAAACCATCTCACTTGGTTGGTAGTGAGTAGGAGTATGACTCCTAGGAGGACTCTGCTAAGGAGAGTAGAGTCCTACTAGGATTGTGCAAACCATCTCACTTGGTTGGTAGTGAGTAGGGTGTGTGATTTCTAGGAGGACTCTTATAAGGAGAGTTGGAATCCTACGAGGATTGGGCCAGGCCAAGTCTATAAAAGCTCATAGTAGGACCTATGGACAGGTATCACAATCACAATTCCTACTCTAGAATACACAGAGCTTATTGTCTATTGTCTAGTTGCTGAGTTAGGCATCGAAGGGGTTTCCGACACACACCCGCCGGTTAACTCACGTTTGTGTTTTCAGGTGGCAAAGTAACGATGTTTGGAGGAATGCAAACTTGATCAACAGGATTATACGAGAAAATTATTTCGTGCTCGTACAATTGGTGCCGTCTATGAGAATTGCAATCACAAAGAATGAACCTCTTATTAAGTTCTCTTTCAACTGATTTCAATGGTGCTTAATGAAGACTTACCACATTCTCTCATTGATGGGCAAACCTTGGAAGGGGGCGGAAGGTGCGAAGGCTCAACTTTTATCCCACCCAAGACAGAGTTAGATCCCCAGTGACGGAACCCGTGGAGGGATATCTGTGAAAGACGGGGCTCCAGTCCTCGTCGCTTTCACAGCCTTGAAGGACAGAGGCGAAGGTTGGATCCTCAAGTTCTAGAAGGTCGGGTAAGGGAGCAAGACAAATTGATATGAATGATGGTGGCAGACATGGAGACTATGAAGCGCCAGATAAAGAGCAAAGCGGTAGCGGAAGAAAAGGTGGGCAAGAGCAGGGCGCACCTTCGCCACTCAGAAGATCATGACAGACAAGTTACACCGTCACAAACTGAAAGTAGAAGCTTCCGGACAGGCGATACATAATCAAGGACTTCTAAGACTCGTTACTCCAAGTCTGAGAGAATAAGGATTGAAAGGTCTTACACGGTGGGAAGTAGTTATCGGCCCTCGCATTCGCACTGGACGACATCTAGGCACACGGAGTTGCCTAGGTCAGCGGACTTACGGACAGTGCTTGAGGAAAGAGCTCGAAGAAGAGAAGACACTCAGGTTCGCGACCCCCGCAGAGTCTCCACACAACAACGGTTGGCTCCTAGAACACATGGGAGTGTCGAGGTTGGAATTTCAGAGCCACGCCTTGCCTATGAATCAGCAGACAAAGTGTTAGCAAGGTTGCAGAGCTCATCGTTCGTTTTGGCGATAGAGAACGCACCATTACCCTCCGGCTTCCACCACCCTAAATTCACTATTTATGAGGGAAAGTCAGACCCCTACATGCACTTGAGCCACTTTCGCCAAGTTATGGTGGTGTATCAACGAAACGAGGCTCTAATGTGTATCATATTTCCTTCCAGCCTTGGTGATCTGGGTTTAACATGGTTTGAAAGGTTGCCAAAAGGTAGCATAGCTTCATGGTCGCAACTAGCAGAGGCATTTGTGACTAGATTCAGAACGAACACCAAGGCGCCAGTGGAGATTGACCAGCTTCTCTCCATAGACTTGGGTGAGAAAGAAACATTGAGGTCTTACAATAACCGATATTGGGAGACTTTTAATCAGATTGGAGATTACCCCACAAACCTAACTATCGCACAGTACAAACGAGGTTTGCCAGCTGATAATAAATTAGGGGATTCAATAATCCCGGCTCTTACTATAAAAGCCCTGATGAAGAGAGTGCACCAACATATCTTGGTAGAGGAAGATGGGATGCACACCAAGGCAGAGTTCGATACAAACAACGATGTCGGACAAAACACCCTCGGCAAAAGTTAACACGAAAGACCAACCGAGTAAAAAATCTTTGCCCAACCGGGGGCAAAGTGGGTTGGCAGGATTGACCAACTCTTTCTAACAAGTCTTTGCCCGACTGGGGGGCAACAAAAAAAGTTGGCAGGTTTGACCAACACTTTTTTCATTCTTTAGCCGAGATAAGGATCTAGGCTTTAGAAGGTTGGCAGGTTTGACCAACATCTAGTCTATCAGCCGAGATAAGGATCTAGGCTGACGGAAGTTTGGCAGGTTGGGCCAAACATATCCTGTTCTTCAGCAGAGATAAGGATCAAGGCTGAAGAAGATTAGCAGGTTTGGCCAACATCTAGTCCATCAGCCGAGATAAGGATCTAGGCTGATGGAAGTTTGGCAAGTTAGGCCAAACATATCATGTTCTTCAACCGAGATAAGGATCAAGGCTGAAGAAGGTTAGCAGGTTTGACCAACATCTAGTCCATCAGCCGAGATAAGGATCTAGGTTGATGGAAGTTTGGCAGGTTAGGCCAAACATATCTTGTTCTTCAGCTGAGATAAGGATCAAGGCTGAAGAAGGTTAGCAGGTTTGACCAACACTTTTTCTGCCTTTAGCCAAGATAAGGATCTAGGCTCAGGAAGGTTGGCAGGTTTGAACAACGCTTTTTTTCCCTCTAGCCGAGATAAGGATCTAGGCTCAAGAAGGTTGGCAGGTTTGACCAACGATTTTTTCATTATTCAGCCGAGATAAGAATCTCGGCCAAAGAAGGTTGGTAGGGTTAGTATAAACCAAGTTAGTCTGCTTGGTGAGACACAGAAAGAACGACTCGCCATACGATTGCGAACTTGAAGGACATAAATGTTGAAGGCAAAAAGGCAGGGCTGTTCAAATTTTTTTGGAGGTACATGACGATTGTAACAAAAGAATGAGGATAATGGGGGCACACCACGTATCCTGGGAATGACGTCGTGTTAGACATGCCAGATTAGTAGAAGGACATGTTAAGCAACTGACAAGACTTATTGGGACCGAATGAGTTGTGAAATCGAACGACTTTTCTAGCTCGGTAGAGTTCGGCATTCTTAGCTCGGCTGGAGGAAAATAATCCCAGTCATGCTACGCAGATGGAATTAAGGGGCAATTGAGAGGGTAATTTGTAAACAAATTGGGTCAAGCTAGGAAAAGTCTTCTTTGGAAGTTGGGCCACACAATGGGCTGAGCTAAAAGCTGGTATAGCTCGGTCTTGGGCTAAGAAGACACTAGGCCGGTCAAAGATGGGTTACGAGGGCCTAGACCTAGCTATCTGAAGGTAGTCCTTTATTGGACCGAGATGTTGTCAATAGAGAGAACCAAGCTATGCGTAGCCCGGCAGGGTGCCATTCGATAGATTGGCTTCTAGTCACACGGCCCGAATGACAGGGGACCAAGATAAGGTAGCTCGGTCAGGAATGTATATCTGAGCATAAGGAGTGTGACCTTTAGGAGGACTCTGCTAAGGAGAGTAGAGTCTTACTAGGATTGTGCAAAACCATCTCACTTGGTTGGTAGTAAGTAGGAGTGTGACTCCTAGGAGGACGTTGCTAAGGAAAGTAGAGTCCTACTAGGATTGTGCAAACCATCTCACTTGGTTGGTAGTGAGTAGGGTGTGTGATTCCTAGGAGGACTCTTATAAGGAGAGTTGGAATCCTGCTAGGATTAGGCTAGGCCAAGTTTATAAAAGCTTATAGCAGGACCTATGGACAGGTACCACAATCACAATTCCTACTTTAGAATACACAGAACTTATTGTCTATTGTCTAGTTTCTGACTTAGGCATCGGAGGGGTTTCTGGCACACACCTGCCAGTTAGCTTACGTTTATGTTTTCATGTGGCAAAACAACGATGTTTAAAAGAGTGCAAACTTGATCAATAGGATTATACGAGAAAATTATTTCATGCTCGTACAGCTCTCTTTGACATCTTATGTGATTGGCCTTTTTTTGACTATTTTTTATGTATATTTTTAAAAATCATTATTCTTATTCTATTTTATTTTAAATTAATTATTTTTTTATTTTTAATATATATAGTTATATTAATATTATTTCATACAAAATATATTTTTTGAAAAAAATAAAATTTTAAATATATTAATATAATTATATCTTATAAAAATAAAATAAAATGAAAATAACGACTCCGCATGACCAAGTTTTTCCGAGACACTCTGTCCATTTTCCAGAAATTCGGTATATGGCTACGTTTGGCAATATTACTTTTTAATTTAAAAATTAAAATTTTTAAAAAAAAAAATAAAAATAACCAATAACCTATACCAAAAAGTCAAAGATTTCATTTTTTCAGTATTTTTTGCACATTTTTTCATAAAAAATTAAAAAATCATTCCAAATATATATATTTTTTACCTCATATTTTAAAAGACTAAAAAATTATTAAAAAAATCTGTTTTCAAACGAGGCTTAGGAGCCTAAATAATTCTTAGTGGGTCAGCATTGTCTCGAAGGGAAATTTGTGTAAGAGACCAAATGATGCTATTCTAAAGTTCTCCAGAATTATTTGCTGCATTATAGAGAAGATAGGCCCCATCATCTACTTAACTGGATTTGGGTGGTATAAAATTTTTGGTGTGTAGTTGTTGGCTGCATATTTTGTATAGGTCAATCACAGCTTAACACGTGGCAAGATAAGGGCAACATGGGGAGTTAATTCAAGTCTTCAATCAAAATCAGACACGTGGCAATTAGTATTGGCAATTATGGATCTACAGAGTACTGGATCAGCAGAAAAATACAAGATGATGTGGCCTAATGGTTACTCACAAAGTTTAAATTCAAAATCAAGAGGGAAACCTAACTGCAAGAGTTGTGTAATGGGACTGACTGTGAGAGAGCATGTTCAACAATCATGGGAGGACATTTTGACGGTTGAAAGCCCACTTCGACGGTTATTATTGGAAAGTATAAATAGTAGAGAACTACCCAGAATAAAGCATCCAGACTCAGACCAAAAAACTAGTTTATTTACTTCCTTTTTTCCTTCCAGTTTTTACAGTTCTTTACATTTCTGCACTTCAATTCCTGTACTGCACTTCATTCCTAGAAGTAGTTTCAAATAGCTTGTTGCTGTAAACCTCTACAAGGTTGGGTCAGATCATTGTAAGTTTTTCATTTTACTTAATAAAATTCTGAAATTATTCTTCACTTATTGTTATCCACTAAATTCTTCTAAAACAAGCCACCAGTAAAAGTCCTCTTCATTGAGGCTGAGAGAACTAAAATACAATCGTTTGATAATTGGTTGGCAATTAACATTTTGTAAGGACTGATTGATCCTTACTGGCACGCTTAAAATTACATTGTTAACCTTCAAAAGCCAAAAAAACTAACATATATTTTTTGGCACGCCTATTGGGATAAATTGAAATGGCTAGATGTAGAAGACAAGGAATAGATGAACGCTTGGAAAAAGGTGTAGAAGTACCTGATCTAGAGGATAATGTGATAACACATCCTATGAAAGCACCTATCTCATCAGAACCTATGGTCGAACAGACAAGCAATTCAGAACATCCACCATATGTTCAAAATATTAGACGAGGCCATGGAATTGGGCCATCTACAATTCCATCCACCCAACCAATGAATCCACGGGGAGGCTTGGTAGATGCTATGGGACAGTAGTTAATGTACACAATGGAAAGATGGGTAACATCTTTTATGGATCGAATGAATTCTTATCAACCAACTAACACAAGGCGTATGGAGGAAAATTCAAATGTTCCTCAGCAAAGATTGGCTAGAGATAAACTGCCTATGCAAAGTAATGGACATACTAATGATTAGATTAGTAATCAAAATTATGAAAGACCATCACCTATACCTCAGTCATGGTATGAGCCTCTTTCGAGGCTTGTGTGTCACGACCCAAACCCACCCCTATGGGTTTAGCATCGTAATCGGCCAGTAATCCTTAGATTACCAAAGGCCTCTTAACAGAATATCATATAGTTAGGGGCTACGGAAGCAAATATACAAAATATATGTGGTCTAATGAGCTATGATGACATATATGGGACAAAATTTAAAATTTTATACTCGTATATTTGATGTTGTAAAAGCATCAATCTTACGTCACTTGAGCCATTTATACAAAACTTTCAAACACATATTCAGTCCAGACATAAACATTTAGGAGGCACAAAAATTCCAAACACAAAAGCTTGGGTAGATCTCAAAAAGGAACCTCTACCAGAGGCACGATAGCTGGCTGACACTAAACTCCAGGCGGCAGCTTAGGCCTGGTAACGTGCCTGCTCACCTACATACATAATATAAATAGTGAACGGAAGCGCAGTGAATAATAACGGAGTAAAGGATTTTAATGAATGATGTCCATACAGATTTAGAAATTATAATTCAAATTCATAACAGATTCATATTCATATTCTTATTCAGATCATATACAGAAATCAGAGTTCATGCTTAATCATACGTGGTATATCCATTAGCGCTAACAGAATAGATGCAGAACATATGGAGGTTATGAATAACCAGTTCGATAAATGAACCTCCGGATCCGGGTAATAGATAATATACATGCTGAGCTCCATAATGGAGCCTCTGGTATAGGTAACAAATAACAGACATAATAAGTTCCATAATGGAACCTTCGATACCAGGTAACAGCTAATAAATATCACATGATGTTAAGGATGCCACGAATACATTGTCAGAAATTGGACAATCATTCATTGTACAGAACATAGCATTTCAGAAAATAGATCTTATTTTATTATATAGAAAGTAAATAGAGTTGAACATAGCTTTACTAAGTTATTCTCACAGTTGGCTTCGGGTACAGGCAGACAGAGCAGGCTAATCAAACGGTCTACGACACATGACCTACATTAACACATAACAAATACACACTTAAAACAAGCGTTCGAATTGTACATAACTTATTTCACTTGTTCTTAGTGTGCTTCTACTCTTATTCTTATTATGGTGACTTAATCATGGCCTAGGAATGCCTAGGATGGAATGAGAATGCAAAAAAAATTGCATTAGAAAACATTTTCCAAAGTTTGCTGAAAATAGGGTCCACGCTCAAACGTGACTTTTCTCGTTCGAGCGGACATACAAAAAGTAAGGGTTCCCTCGAGCGTGACTTTCTTAGCTCGAGCGGACTGTAAACTCTTGAAAAAGTATTGGTTGCTTATTTTTCACGCTCGATGGATGCTCGATCTCCGATCGAGCGTGAGACTCAGGCCCTCGCTCAAGCATGACTTTTGTTGCTCGAGCGTACTGAAAAACATATGAACTTCTGGATACATGCATTTCACGCTCGAGCGGGTATCATGCCGCTCGAGCGGAAGTGCACGCATTCAGAGTGCTTCGCTCGAGCGTAGATTCTAATTCTGGAATTTCCAGATTTGATCTCCAAGCTTCAAACTCAAACTAAACACTTCAAAACTCATCATCTTGGGCCAAAATTCTGAAAAACATTTAGATATTCACAAAACATCATGATTTAAAGATCCTTTCATGAAATCAAGGACCAAAAGCATGCCAATTGTTTGCAAACTCAACTTAAACTTTATGAACTCTCCAAAAACATGACATACATGAAATGATTGAGCTTCAAGTTTCCAAATTATGATCAAATGAAATGAGAGGATGTAAAACATGATGAATTCTTACAACGAAGCTCAATTTATGACATGCATGAGAGAATTCCTAGTAAACATGCTCCAAATGTAATGAAATGTACATGCATGTATGAATTGGTCTTCCTTCCTACTTCTTAAGCTTGGTTCTTACATCTCCTAGCTCAATCCACTTAAATTCATAGGTGAATTCACTCCACTTCAAGGTTGTAAGGTTGAGCTCTTACCTAGGCTACTCAATTGAGCTCCACTTAAGCAAAATCTTGAGCAATTCACTAAATCTCCTAGCAATTTTTCCCTTTGCTTCTTGAGATCAACTCTCACTCTCTAATTCTCTCTTCCTCTCACGTTTGGAGCTTTAAGATGGGAAATAAGAGTGTCAAAAACATGTATAAGAGAAATCAAAGTGGTCTTATATAAGCCCACTTAGTGGCATTTAATTAATTGGCCTAAGCCAAGCTAAGTAGCATTAATTATTCTAATTTAATTGTTCCGAATCGAATTTTAATTAAACCTACCATAAAATTCTATAAACTCCACTTAACACATACACCAAATCAATTTCGTGATCGGATGCCGATAAGGCCTTCGATCCACAAAAGGTAACAGAAATTTCAAATAGATACTTCTACACTGAATAGATAAAACATAAATAATGCACCACATATGCAATTAATTCAAAATCTGATCTTGATAACTTATTAGGCATATTAAATCATGGATAATCGTTAATCTTGAGTCGGGGTTATTACACTGTGGTAAATCAGAATGCCTCATTACCTAACAGCGAAGCCATGCAAATTAGTGGATTTGGGCCAGCACAAGAAAATGGCATGAGAGTGTTTCCAAATCCCATGTTCGAAGCCATACATGGCACATGGAGGTTTACTAATCCCTTGTTCGAATTCACACCCGGGGGGTTGGAATTCTCAGAGAGGTCAACTATACCCTCAACAGCAGCCAGTATCACAGGGACAGCCAGTCCCAAATATACTTCCCTATGGACTAAGAGGACCACAAGCACAAGGGTTTCCACCAAATCTTCTATTTTTTTCCTCCAGTGGTAGTCCAACAAGCACAAAATATGGTTCCTAAGGACCAAATTGTTAATATTGTCAAAAAAATGTATGGACCTATGGCTCGGGGAGTTCAAACTCCTGTGTATAGGAAGCCATACCCAGAATGGGTGGATAGGGTGCATGAATACCCAAGAGAGTTTAGAATACCAGACTTTGCTATCTTTTATGGGAATGGAAACCAGTTAACAATAGAACACATTGTTAGGTTCGTAGCCCAATGTGGTGAATTTACCAATAATGACTACATGAAGTTACGACTTTTTCCAAATTCTCTAATTGAGGTAACTTTTGTATGGTATATTAACCTTACACCTGGCTCTATCCAAACTTGTCAGCAAATGGAGGAGGCATTTCATGCCCAATTCTTCCAAATAGAGCCAAAAGTTTCCATGGCAGGCTTGGCAAGGTTAAGTAAAAGTCCTGATGAGATGGCTGTTCAATTTATTGCTAGATTCAAAAGAGCACGAAACAAGTGTAGGGTCATTCTACTAGAGCCTGAATTTGTGAGATTGGCTCAAAATGGTTTAGAGTTTAGGCTTCGAAAGAAGTTCGACTCAACTAAGTTTCAAGACTTAGTGGAATTAACCTATAAGGTGTTTAGATATGAATTATTACTTGAGGAAGAACAAGATCGAAGTAATGCATCATACAAGACTTATTATAGAGACCCTAATTACGAGATTGATGTAGCAGAGATCATAGGGAAAAAGCCTATGAACTGTGAGGCATTAATTCATAAGGATACTACAATAGAGGAGCAGTTTAAAAAGAAAAACTTTCATGGGAAATACTCTTTTGATTTAACAACAGATGACATTTTTGATCATTTGCTTGCAACAATTTTCCTGAAGTTACCAAAGGGAGTTAAAATTCCTTCCCCAGAAGAACTTAAAGGGAAAATGTATTGTAAATGGCACAATTCTTGATCTCATTCAACTAAAAATTGTATTATTTTTCGGGATAGGATCCAAGAATAGATTCAAAAGGGGAGTTTAAAGTTCCCAGCCAAAGTAGAGAAAGCTATGGGGATTGACACTAACCCATTCCCAGAGATTGGGAAAGCTATAGCCAATGTTGGTATGCCTGACTTCCAAAACCTATTCTTGAAGGAATTGGAGGAGGTTAATGTGCAGATGCATGTTACTTGCCAGATTGCTTCCAAGAAAGATATCAGAAGTTCACTAGCAGATGGATAGAGCTTTGCGGACCAAAAGGAGGACTCTAATGAGGAGGCACTAGATGATGACTCTCTAGAGGTAGTTGTCATGTAAAAGATATGTCCCAGATGCAGGTTAAGTTACAAATGGTTGAAAGGTCTCCTAATTGATGGAAAACGGTATTACAAGGATGTGCAAAGACGTCTTAAACCAACCAGTACCTACAACAAAAGGCCATACCCAATTGGTCCCAGACAGCAGCCATTCTTGGCTGGACCACCAGCCGCTAGAGTGCACCCCAAGGGTAAGAGACCTCCGCATGAGTTCAGACCACCTAATTACTACAAGATAGAAGGCAATTAACCTGAGAGGAGGCTTGAAGTGGGCTCAAGTTATGAAATCAGAGCCAAAGACTAGCCTCCAAGATCAGCCTCAAATAAGATGAAAGGTAACCACCCTAATAGAAGGCCTGAATTAGGCTCAAGATAGGGGATCAGGGCCAAGCAGTGGCCTTCATAGGCAGCTTCAAAGTTGGCTTTAAAGGTAGAAAGAGCTAGTTCAGCAACTGAACTAGTAAGTTCATGGGTACCTGGGGTTCTAGATTGGTTTGTCATGCAGAACAAGCCTAAGGAAATGCCTACCCAGAGAAGTGTTTTTGGAGACCAGGGTAAAATGGTTAAACCTCCCTTGGTGCCACCAAATAATTGGATATTACTAAAGCATCCAAAAACAAAGGAACCAAATATGGTTCCAGTAATTTCTAGGTCTTAAATGAGGAAGATCCAGTGAAAGTACACTCAATACTAAAAGGATTTGAAAGAAAGCAGAGAGAGATCTTTACTGGCCCAGTCAAAAGGCCAGGCGTAGAAAAGAGAAAGTCCAAAATTAGATCCTAGTCCAAAATTGGCTCCTCAGAACAAAAAAAGTTTCAACAAAGAGCATTTGGCTAAAGTTCACGCTGAACTAAAAGCCAAGGAAAGGTCCAGCTTAGCAGGTCTTGAAAAGGCCTTAATGGAAAGCGACAGTGAGATGGAAGGAGAAGTTGAACTAGGCTAAAGGAAAGAAATGGCTGAAGATGAGATGTTTGAAACCTTCATGGCTGAATAGACATTTTTGGTCGAAAAATCAGCAGGAACAGACCATTCGAAGGAAGTCACTAGTACTGAAGTACCAGAGTGCAACATGGAAGATGCTTCACAAATAATTGAACAAGTTAGCCTAGAAAAGAAACAAGTGCAACCAACAGTTCAGTTTGTCTCATTTCCTCTAGTATTAGTAAATATGGTACATATACTGCCATAGGAGTTCCAGGCTGAAGATGGAAACCAAGAAGGTCAGGAGATTGACCCTATTCCAGTTTCTAGTGAAGATTCACAGGTTAGTATGGTTCAAGATGAGTCTAAAGTGGCCACACCAATGGAAACTGAAGATGAGATTGAGGAAGTGAGTATTAATCTCTCATATCCTTTCGAGTATCCTACAACATCCATGACACAGCATGTCAAGCCCTTGTATATCAAGGCTTTTTGTGATGAGATACAAATGAACTGGGTATTGGTGGAAAATGGGGCAGCAGTGAACTTGCTTCCAAAGTCCTCTTTGAAGAAACTGGGAAGAAAAAACCCCAGATTAATCCCAACTAGTACAACCATTGCTGGCTTTGCTGCGAATAAGCAGATGGCTCAAGGTATTTTTCCCATCAACTTGAGTGTAGGAACCAGAGATTCCATAACGGCATTCTTTGTTATTAATAGTAATGCCAAGTATAATGTTTTACTTGGCAGGGATTGGATTCACAGCAACAAATGTGTGCCTTCCTCTCTACATCAGAAGATAATAATGGCCTTATGCAATAGAGAGACTGAGGAGATTAATACAGACCATCAACCCTTTATCGCTTGTGCTGACTTTGTAGAGGCCAAATTGTATACTGAAAGAGTGACACCCTTTAGTATATTTAGAAAAACTGATGGTTTAGCCGAAGTGATAGCTGATGAGGAAGAAGCACATCTGAAGCACTTAATGTAGGAGAGTGCTGATGAAGAATTTATCATCAATGATGATAATGATGCCTGGTTGTAGACAAGAAGATGAAACCCAAGAAGCCAGACCCTTGGCTTTAGTTAAGTTTTCAATGTTGGACATAAAATCGATAGTCCATAAGGTTCAAGTACAAGAGAAAAAAACCATGGTAATTAGCTGTAAGTAGGAGCAACAACAGGTCAAGTCTTTGACTTTTGATAAATGCTGTGCATTGGATATCGAAACAAAAGTCCAAGAAATACAGAAAGAAGAAGCCTTATGGACAGACTTTGTCTATGAGAAAGAAGGCAAAGATGTTGAACCAGAGAAAGTGAAAGCAGAACAAAACTAAGAAGTTGCTTCAAGGGCAGAAGAAAACAAAAGAGAAGCATTAGTGAGTGCTCAAGTACAAGACCCCTTGGAAGAAGTTAATTTAGGGGGACATTCTGCACAATAACCCATTTATATCAGTGCTTGGTTAAGTCCTTGTGATAGAAGCCAGTTATTGGTTGTCTTAAAACAAAATAAGGATTGCTTCGCTTGGTCTTATAATGAGCTGCCTGGATTGGACAAATTATTAGTAGAACATATGCTCCCTTTGAAGTCTAATTTCAAGCCATACAAGTAGAAACCAAGAAGGATGAGTCCTGAAGTGGTTTAGAAGCTTAGGGAGGAAATGCTTAGACTCCTTAAGGCAGACTTTATTAGAACAGGCAGATATGTTGAATGGTTGTCCAATATTGTGCTTGTGGTTACGAAGAATGGTAAAATGAAGGTATACATAGATTTTAGAAACCTGAACTTAGTAACTCCAAAAGATGAGTACCTCATGCTCATAGTAGACTTATTGGTGGATAGTTCAGTAAGGCACGAGATTTTGTCTATGATGGACGGACATTCTGGTTACAACTAAATCTACATTGCAAAGGAGGATGTCTATAAGACAGTATTTAGATGTCCTAGGAACATTGGTACCTTCAAGTGAGTTAAAATGCCATTTAGTTTGAAGAATGCTGGGGCCACATATCAAAGGGCAACGAACACTATCTTTCATGATCTCATTAGAGGATATTTAGAGTGTTACATTTATGACATTGTAGTAAAATCTCAGTCCATGGAGGAACACTTGGTTCACTTGGAAGCATCTTTCGAAAGAATGAGAAAGTTCAAGTTGAAGCTTAATCCTCTCAAATGTGCTTTTGGTGTATCAACTAGAAACTTCTTGGGCCATGTAGTACATAAGAAGGGAATACAGATTGATCAGAATAAAGCTAAGGCCATCATTGAGGCCAAGCCTTCATCAAGTAAGAAAGAAGTACAAAAGTTCTTTGGTCAGGTTAATTTTCTTCACAAATTTATTTCAAACATTGCAGGAAAAACTAAAGTATTTTCTTCTTTATTAAAGTTAAAAGATGAAGAAGAGTTTGTGTGGACAGCAAAACATCAAACTGCTTTCGAAAAGATTAAAGCCTACTTGGCCAAACCTCCAATGCTGATGCCACCAAAGAGCGACAAGCCTTTGAAGTTATACATTGCTGTAGCAGAGGATTCATTAGGAGCTTTCCTAGCCCAGGACAATGAAGAAGGCAAGAAGTAAGCAGTTTATTACCTTAGTAGGTTTTTAAATTCTTATAAATGTAAATATTCAACTGTAGAAAAGTTATGCCTTGCATTGTACTTTGCAACAATGAAATTAAGATATTATCTTTTGCCTAATGTTGTCTCGGTAATTGCAACTACAGACTTGGTTAAGTATATGTTATCTAGACCAATGTTGAGAGGAAGAATTGACAAATGGATATTAGTTTTATCTGAGTTTTATCTAGAATATATCCCCTAAAAGGCAGTAAAATGACAAGTTTTGGCTAACTTTTTGGTAGATCATTCATGTCAAACGGAAAGCCAAGAGATAATGGATTTTGGTATGATCAATGTTGAGCCATGATAGATGTGGTTCGATGGGTCAAAGGCCAATGGTCTGATTGGGATTGGTGTTGTAATTAAGTCACCACAGGGGGTAGAAACCACACACGGTTTCAGAGTGAATGAAACTACTTGTTCCAAAAATCAAGTTGAATATGAAGCTTTAATAATGGCACTAGAAATTCTTATTGGATTACAAGCTCATGCAGTTGATAAATTTGGAGATTCTTAATTGGTGGTCAACCAAATAAAAAGAATTTTCAAATGTCAAAGTGTAAGCATGTTGCCATACTATGTTGTTGCATTACATTTGGTTTTTCAGTTTCAGATAGCAAATGTGACTTATATCCCAAAGTTCATAAATAACAAAGCCAATGATATAGCTCAGAAAGTTTTGAATTTCAGAAGAAGGGATAACACTCAAATGAACATAAGTCAAGCAACATATCAAAAATTAATACCACATTTAGCTAAAAGGAATGTGGTGTTAGAAGTCAATCATAATGACTTACAAAATCAAGATTGGAGGCATCTAATAATGCAGTACCTAACTGGCCCATATTTGAAAGCTAGCAGAAAGATCAAATTACAATCTATGCAATACATAGTGTATGGTAATGCTCTTTACAAAAGGAGAGCAGATGGATTGTTATTGGAATGTCTAGGGTTGAAGGAAGCATTGACAGCCATGGCTGAAGTTCATGAAGACATTTGTGGTGCTCATAAGCCTGGTATGAAGATGAGATGGTTGCTTCAAAGGCATTCCTACTATTGGCCAACCATCCTTAAAGATTGTATAGAGTATGCTAGAGGTTGCCAAGCATGCCAAAAACATGGCATGATAAGACATGCACCAATAATTGATTTACATGCAGTTGTGAAGCCTTGGCCATTTAGAGGTTGGGCTATGGATATGATAGGGAAAATACATCCTCCCTCTTCGAAGCACCATTGTTTTATCCTAGTGGCTACAGATTACTTCACTAAGTGGGTTGAAGTTAAACCATATAAAGCAGTGGATCAAACTGAAGTTATTGGATTTATTAAAGATCTAATCCACAGATTTGGCATCCCACAAACCATAACTATAGATAATAGGATTGTATTTGATGGAAATATGGTAAAGTCTTTCACAGCAGAATTTGGGATTAGTCTTATTAATTCCACCCCTTACTATGCACAAGCAAATGGTCAAGCAGAATCGTCCAACAAGTCCTTGAAAAAGGGAATACAAAGAGTTGTGGAAAACAATACTAGGGATTGACATAATTTGTTGTTGGATGTATTATGGGCTTACAGGACTTCTCCAAGATCAAGTACAGAAGTAACTCCTTATGTTTTAGTATATGGACATGATGCAGTGTTTCCTGTAGAAATTAACATTAAGTCTTTGAGGGTGAAATGCCAAGACCAGTTAACTTCTGAGCAATACCATCAAAGCATGTTTTTGGAATTAGAGAGTATAAATGAAGCTCGAATTCTTGCATTAAATAATATTCTTTTTCAAAAGAAAAAGCCAGCCAAGAGCTTCAATAAGAAGGTTAAGCACATTAGTTTTGATGAAGGTGATTTGGTATGGAAGAAAATACTTTCAATAGGAATCAAAAGCCATAGATTTGGCAATTAGGTGAAATGGTCACCTAATTGGGAAGGTCCATATCAAATTCATAGAGTCTTGCCTAGAGGAGTATACCATTTGAGAAATCTAAATGGATATGTGCATCCTAAGAAAATTAACCACAGGTACTTGAAGCTTTATTATCCAACTGTGTGGGAAACACAAGGAGTGTAGAAAATGCTAAACAAGAGAACCATAAAGACACTCAAATAATGAATAAAGATTTCATTTCATATAGAGTTGAGTACATGCAGCCATAAATTGGCCCAAAAATCAGTATAATGTTTCAGTTGTTCCTTTACAATTGATTCTCTACTCCTAAGGGATGGGAACAATTGAATGGCAGTAGCCATGTCCTGCCTTCAATCAACTAGCCCTTGATTGGTGATTTGCAGCTTTGTAGCAGTTCGGTCCAAAGCTAGATTAACCGGTAACAACTCTTCTTCTAATTAAGCCTTCTTCTCTAAGAGTTGGGTTCGAAATTGAGAAGCACAGGAATATTGTCCTTTCATGTATATGGGAAACAAACTCCCTGTCTTTTAATAGCTTCTCTTTTGTAGCTTTGGCAATTTGGTAGATGTTGACATATAAATCTATGGTACCTACTGCCTGGGACAAGTGACTTAAAATAGCCATGTTGGATTGCTCAATGACCTTACAGCATTGAAAGAAACCACTCTTGATGATAGGTCTTTGTAAGGCTTCGAATGGGACCCTTGAGAATAATGCCAGCAATTCCAAATAGGTGCTCAAGTCCAGTAGAGGTAAGGAAACCTTATTGATAGTTAAAGAGCTCTAAAAAATTTCCAAGAAAAAGTCAGCCAGAATTAATGGCTCAGTTTCATATTGGTTGCTGGAATGATAGGAGATATGTTAAAAAGGCTAGCCAGCCTAGCTTTAAAAATGTCCATCTCTTCCACTGACATTGGAGGTGCAGAAAGGTCTCTAGTGGAAGGAAGAGATAGCTGCATAGGGATGAGAGAGAAAGATGAAGTGTCCCCAGCAGTATCTATAGTCCTGGCCACTAATAAGTCAAGAGAAGAAAAACTGGAGCTGGGTAGTGATGGTGGGCAAAGAATGTTTAGCTACCAGTATCTTCTCTAGGAGTATCAGCTATCACTGGAGATGAAGTGAGAACTGGGATCTCCTCAGGTGGGGAAAAAGCAGCCAGGATTGTAGAAAGAGTAAATTAAGCTGAGGTAAAGGTTAGATGAGGAAGATATGGAGTTAAGCCAAAGGATAAAGATATAGGAATACGTTGCCTCAAAAAATGTATGAAAAGTATAGAACCAGGACATGGAAGTATTGTCTAGATGGGCTCTACACTTAAAGGAACTTTAGTGTCGATTTCCTTCCTCCTTTTTGAGGGTGCTTCAAATGGTCTTTCAACTTCAGATAAGACTGAAGAAATCCTTATCGAAGGAGGAGGTAGAATAGATGTTACTGCAAAATAAGAAATATGAAGCAATGTTAAGTTTCATTACTGAAAACTTGGGAAGGGAAATTACTAGAGACATGAAAGGAAATTACCAGTTTCAGAAGTGGTAGCAATGGTTGGAGAACTACGAAGGGCATAATGTTCAGCAGTTTGTTGCCTCCTTGCAGCTTCTCTTTGGAGTACATCAGCAGTAGTAGCTTCATCTCTTAGTACTTGCTGTTGTCTCCTTTTCTCAGACCTCTAAAATATAATGATTTCTTTAGAGTGCTCCTCTTCCATTGCTTTGGCAGCTGCTTTATAAGTACAGTCCCCAATAAGATCAAAGGAAGAAACTGTCATTTTCTTCCTTCTTTTCAATGGTGTCTTTTTCTCTTTTTCTGTTTCTTCATATTCTAAGTGAGTTTCAAGTGTCTCCTCCTTAGGATCCAGCAAAAGTCTTCTTTTCCTCTGTTGTTGTTGCTTGTCTTTGAGGACATTCAAAGCCTAAACTCTCTGAGGAGATTCTATTTGTGAAGCTCCTGCATTAAAAAAGAAAGCCATAAAGTAGATGAACAAGGCATTATAAACATCATAAAGAGAAGAGAAAGGAAAAAAAAATAGAAATGCATGCCTCCCTTTGAAGCGGCCCTGGTGACTCTAGGAAAAGGAAGGGAGGTAGCAAGAGTAGTCTCTGTGATAGCAAGAGCAAGAGTTGGGATAGCAAGGGCAATAGAAACTGTAATTGTGGTCCCAATCTTTTTGGGTTTGGCTTGAGTGGGCACATCTAGTCCTACTAATAGATCTTTAGGAGGTATTTCCAGGAGCACCTCTATATTGGTTGTCCAACAATTTTGAAATCTTTTCAAAGCTGTGTCATGCGGGCTAAAGGGGGTGAATTGAAACTCACTCAACTCTTGTTGCAATTTGAATGTTGCTTCTTCCAATTTGGTTTTGAGTACCTTTAGGTCTCTGACTGTGAGATTGGTATTGGAGAGGCTACAAAGAGGGACAAGAATTCCTTGAGTAAGTCCAAATTGCCTGGCAAATTAGGAAAGGCAGTAAACTTCAACTATACATTTGTAAGCTTGAGAATTCAAAGTATCAATAAAGAACTCCCTTGGCAACAAGATAGAGGTCTACATATCTTTGTGTAATAAATTAGAGCATTCCCTATCAGCCAAAAATGCCCTAAGCCATGCTGGTCCTATATTATTTTCGAAAGGACAAAAAAAGGAAGGAAATGGAGAAATTGGGAGTTGATGAAAGAAAGAAAAATAGTAGGAAATGTTAGAGGGATATAAAGAAATCTTGGCAAATTTCTCTCCATAAGTAGTGGGTTCTTACACCAAAAATTTCAAACATTTGGAATGTAGACCAGTGAAATATGTAAAGAGCCAGAGCTATAATACCCATAGAGGGCCTCCTTGGTTGACATCTAGAGGTTTCTCGCAAAATTAGGAACATGCCCTATAAACATGGCCTAAAACATAAGGAGCCAAGGCTATCTTCTTCTTCGAAGCAAGAGCCTTGGCAAGTGGGACATGTCACACCCCAACTCCGGACATGACCGGCCGTGGCCCACAGGGACTAAGTCCAAGGCACACATAAGCCTTAAACATGAACCCAAAATCACAAAGGATAAATGTGACGATAGCCCATAAATAAATAAATCAAAACCCAATCCACTAACATGTCACAAAACTAAATGGTAAAACCAACCACAACCAACTTCCAAAAATATATACTAAATGGGACACAAACCGCCCACAAAATAAAATAATTCCAAATCAAACCCAACCACAATGTATGCACAAAACTCGACGTAACAAGCTAAAACAAAATAAATGAATGTCCTAGATCGAGGTCCATGCAATCGAGTCCCCACTACGCCATGAGTCCACTCTAAGTCCTTCTAACACCTGGAAATGGTAAACAACTAAGTCAGCTGATAGCTCAGTCAGTAGCAACATGGATAGTATATACAGTTTTGAAAATAGGGATCAATTCCAAAATAAAACATATCACAGAAACTAGATTAGCATACAGTTTAGTAAAAAGAAATTTGTTTCAAAAAGAAGGTTCCACAGTTCAACAGTTAAAATACTCATGTCTCTCGAGAACATGATAAATAACATTTTTCACTTAAAACAGATTACAACATGAACACCAATAATTTTCTAGGTACCAGAAAAATAACAAGTAATATGCCACACAGTTCTCAAGGCTATAAGCCCTGTTGGATCCAATACCGAACTAAGAGTCATTCTCAGGGTGGCAACTTGGGCCTTTTCTCAAAGACGATCCGATTGAAGGTCACCTAGCTTAACCTAGGTCTTTTCTTTACAATCGTTGAGCACTAGAGTCATCACGGCCCAACCCGAATCTGTTCTCTAGTGGCCAAAGTCACCACACACAGTGGAATAATTTCCCTAGACTAAATACATAGATGGTCCCAATAATCAATACACATCAGTTTCGCAAAACATGGTAGTTCATCATTATAAATATGAGACCAAAACAAATAGTTTATAGTATGCCAAGTTCACACATGTTTCAGAAATAATTTGATTTTCCAACATTATTTAATTTTCCAACAGTTCAGGGTAGGGGAACATTTATAAAAATATGTAGCATGAAACTACTCACCTGAAAACAAAATAATATAATCCTCAAATAGAGTATGAAAGTCCGACTAGTGCCCTGAACCAAGTATGAACACTACACGTCACTACTAATTTAAAAATACTAAAGAATAAGAACTAAGTAACCCCAAACTGAAGTGCACTAACACGGCTCAACCCAACTCACCGTTACTCTTAAATATTACCTAAGTTCATGTTTTTCAAGGTCTAAAATCACCCAAGACATGGGTTTCGATCGAAACTTAATTAAATACGACTTTGAGATAAAATAGAATTTTTGATAGGTTTTCCCGAACTGTTCACTAACTCTGAAAATTAAAAACCCACTCTACACCATTCGAAAAATTTCAAAACCCTCTAGATATCAACTAATATATCCTAAATTTCAAACCCAATTGGTTTACTTGATTTCCTTATCAAAATAATTATTTACAATTAATTATGCGCAAACAGGTTATTTTCTGCAGCACTTTAAATAAATTAATGGTTCTCTTAGTATACAGGAGAAATCAACGCAAGGCCAAAAATGTAAGAAACTAGACTCGTAACCAGTTCTAATGACGCTGATTTGATAATTTTTGGATTTATACCTAAAGAGAACAACACTCCCGAATTTACTGTTTAAACCAGTTTTCTAGACAGATTTGAACACATCATTTTATATGGATTTTGACTCCCAAAAATTATGAAAAAATTCAGATATGCAATTCAATATGTAATTGATCTACTGTAAAAATTTCAGTTCAAAATTCATTCGTTTGATATGGTTTCATGATTTCTAAAGTTTGTTGGCAGATTAATATTTTTAGGTGAAACATTATGAATTCAATTAAAATTTCTAGAATACTATCCCAATCAGCCAATCCATTCCTTTTTCTTCCACCAACTCACAGCACCCAAAAGCACCACAACTATGTAAACAACATATTATAATAGAACAAGAATAGATTGATTAATACCTTAGAGAGTTGTTGAGACACAAAGGTGCTTTCTCTCCCTCTCTCTTTTCTATCTCTTGCTCTGTCTTCCTCTCTCACGTTTCTACTGCTGCTATTGCTATAGTGTTGATTAGGAACCCTAGGGTTGTTATATATATATATATATAAACAAAACTCTAAATAATTATCCTTTGTTTTACATTATTTTTTTATCTCCCTTAATTTAAATAAAATACAAATATTATTAGATCAACATATGTTTACTAATTTGGCACTTATTTATTTATTTATAAATAATAAATTTTTTTTTTCTAAATTAAAGACTTTCAACATAAATTTATTTTAGATTTTAAAAACAATTAAAAGAGCCTCCAATAATATTTAATTTGCACTTTAGGATTCACTATCAAAATATTTGAGATTATAAAATTATTATTATTTAATTATTTACTTTATTTTTATATTCGAGTTCTCACAGGACAAACTCATGCATAATCCGCTAAGATGAAGTACAAAAAAGAAATTTTCATAACCAATATAGAATGAAGGAAAAGAACTCTCGGTCACCTACAGGACCTACTTTCTTGTTCTCAAATTTTACAAAATCACTAAAGGAAGAGTTCAAAGGTGGAATGGTGAAGTTGATCGGAAGGTTTGGGTAACCAGGTGTAAAGGGAGCACCAAGTGGTGAGAGCCCTAAGAGATGACAAATATCAAGAACGGTGGGAACCATCATGCCACACTGAAACTGGAAAAAATTAAAAGCCGAATTCTAGAAACAAAGGGCTGCAGGAATCAAAAAAGGATCCTCAGGGATAGTGAACCTAGAAAGGCAGAGGGCATCAAGGATACAGAGCTCTTGTAGATCCAATTCTCTAGCTGGCACAACTCTGTCATATCACTCCTCCCATTCAACCCTCAATGTGGGCCAGCAGCAGTGGGGACGGTTTAACCTCCAGCTTCTCTAATCAAAACCCCTTTCGTAGAATGGCAGTGATCTTCTAGATGAGGATACAAAGCAGGAAGTTGAGCTGGGACTTCTCTGAAGATGGGTTCCAAGATGTATTCATGTTGTTCATTATGGCGGGGAATAAAGAGGCGACCATCTATGGCACTCGGTTCACCGGCTCTGAGCTTGGATATCTCTTCGTCGATACACCTCTTTAAAGCCAATGATGGACTCACACGCTCCACAACTAGTACTTTTAGGGAGGAAGAAGCCATTAGCAAGAGTTTTCAAGGATGAAGCTGATAAAAGAGTAAAGAGGAGGAAAGAGCAGTAGAAATGAAAGGGTTTGTGTTTTCGGCAAACGAGTAAGATGAAGGAAGAGGGTTTTAAACCTTTCTGTTCGAAAGATACCCCATCTGTCTAAATGGGTAAAAAGACTCGAGATAGATTGTTTAGCTGATGTTGGAACTCGCATGAATTTAAGACTCTATCCTAAAATTTGTGAGGATCCTAAAAGTGCAATATGAAAAGTCTCTCTCAAGGTTGATTGTTTGGGTGGAAGGCATATCTCAAACAATTAAATTGGCTTCGAAAATAAATATTTGGCTTCAAAAGTCAAGATTTGGCTCTAAAGCCAGATGTCAAAAGATCAACAAAGGCTTCAAGAGCAGGTAACTGATTTTGAAGCACATTTCATGCTTAAAAATATAAGAACGCTTAGGTTTTGTTTGCTTCAAAGGGATTGGTGACTTGCTATTAGGTTTCTTGTAAAGATAAAATTCTTAAAGTAAACTTTGAAATGCTCTGCATCTAGAATTTGTTTGTTTTAGACTTCAAAGTTGCAAAACCAATATTTGGTCATGTAGTGAAGAAACCTAAAAGGGCTCACTCTTTAAGAAGTAAGTAGTATAATTCTTGAGGGAAGTTTCCATACTTCGAAGCTCATAGACTGTTCTTCAAAGCTAATTGGTTATGCAGATTATGTTAATTATATAATTAGAATGTGAAGCTTAGGGCAGAAGTTGTCTTCCTTAAGGACAAAATTCTGTTTCCACACTTTAAGAGTAAGTTTGATTGGTTCGAAGTTTTTTGTGAACATAGTAGCTTCTGAGTTAGAAGCAAGGTCACTTCAATCATAAAACCAAACATACAATTAGAACACAAAACTAGACTATGCCGAATAGAGAAAGACAAACCTAGCTTTATTAATATGTAAATAATTACATTAGAAAGCCTTCTTGGCTACAAATTCAATCTCACAAAAATAAGGAATAGAAAGAATAACAAGGTCATGAAATTTGTCCCAGCAGTGGTCAATGAATTTATGTTCCTTCTTTATTCTGTCATTTGTCCTATCTAAGATGGGTTGTTGTGGCTGATATGTTCTTATTTGATGAAAAAGCTGTTCAGTTTTTATTTTGAACTCTATCTCTTTCAATCCTTGTTCCTATTCATCCATCTCTAAATCATCCCAATATGCAGAATCCTTATTCTTAAAGTCATTACATTCATTAATAGGATTCTCTGCCTCGTACTGGATTTGAATTCGTTTGGCTGAAATTTTATCCAAAGAATTAGTGGTAGCCAAAGAAATGTGGTACCAATGGAGAAGAAGCTGGAGTTGATCCAAAAAAGCCTGAAGTTCTGCTTGAGCAATGGGGTTGAGAATATGACCCCAAATCATAATGTCACAGGCCCATCGGAAGTTCTTGAGAGGAGTCTCATCTCCAAGAACATTGAAGGGCAAGTGAGAAAAGGTTGCAAGCAGAAGTTGAGCTTGGTATCGCTCAAATGTAGTGGGCAAATCTGGAGGTTAGTAGGAAGGAAGAAACTGATTCTCGAAGAGAGTAAGTTTCAGTTCCTCCATCTAGTGAGGATTTTGAGGAAGATGAGGCATAGGAGGGTCCATCCCAAAGGAAGAAGGGAACTAAGGATTATTCACACATTCAAGCCAGTCAGAAGAGCAAAGTTTTGCCTTCTTGGCCAAGAATGACGGATTGTATCCTTGTACTTCCTCTGGACGAGGAGTTGTTCGCACTATCTTCATAGGTATGGAAGATATGTACCATGCCACAAGTAAGTTATCCTCCAGACTGTGTCAGTGATCAATGGATACATAGGGGTAAACCACCGAGCTTTGAGTAAAAGGAAGGATAGACAGAGGATCGGTGAAATCAACGAATCAGTGGTGAATTCGCTCTCTTAGTTTGGATTCACCAGGTTTTGGCTAGCTTCACCACCAGTAGACCTGGAGGAAGAAGAAGTAGCTGTGTCGCATGTAGAAGATGGTGAGGCAGAAGAAGAGTTTCCAAGATCCATTTTTGCGAATGCTTGATCCAAGGGTTCGTAATTGGCAAACTTTGGGTCTAAAGGTTGGTGAGTTGCAAAAGCTTCCATAACTTGCATAAATGGAGGCGGATAGGTATAATCAATAAATGCATTGAGATTCTTTCGAGGCCTGTAATCATCTTCCATAGACTCCTCATATGCTCGATCAATGTAGAAGAAGGTGTGATTGGCCATTGAGGATGTACTAGTCTTTTTGTCTACTCAAAGAATAGAAGTGCAAGATATATGGATTTGATGAAGTTCACAGCTTCATTATTCAAAAGCGGTTATGCTACCAGAATACATCCATGCACGTCTTAGAATGTAGTTGGATTGCACTAGTTCACTAATATCACCAAGTATTAGGTATATTAGTGCAGGGGGTAATGTTGGCTACATATTTTGTATAGGCCAATCACAACTTAACACATGGCACGATGAGGGCAACATGGGGAGTTAATTTAAGTCTTCAATCGAAATCAGACACGTGGTAGTTAGTATTGGTAATCATGGATCTACAGAGTACTGGATCAGCAGAAAAATACAAGATGATGTGGCCTAACAGTTACTTACAAAGTTTAAATTCAAAATCAAGAGGGAAGCCTAACTGCAAGAGTGGCATAGTGGGACTGAATGTGTGAGAGCATGTTCAGCAATCATGAGAGGACATTTCGACGGTTGAAAGTCCACTTTGACGGTTATTATTGGAAAGTATAAATAGTAAAGAAGGGCCCAGAATAAAGCATCCAGACTCAGATCAAAAAACCAGTTTATTTACTTCGTTTTTTCCTTCCAATTTTTACAGTTCTTTACGTTTCTGCACTTCAATTCATGTACAGCACTTCATTCTTAGGAGTAGTTTCAAATAGCTTGTTGTTGTAAACCTCTACGAGGTTGAGTCAGATCATTGTAAGTTTTTCATTTTACTTGATGAAATTCTAAAATTATTTTTCACTTGTTGTTATATACTAAATTCTCCTAAAATAAACCACCAGTAAAAATCCTCTTCATTAAGGCTGAGAGAACTAAAACACAATCGTCTGATAATTAGTTGGCAATTAATATTCTGTAAGGACTTATTGATCCTTGTTGGCATGCTTAAAATTACATTATTAACCTTCGAAAGCCAAAAAAGCCAACAGTAGTGCTTGGAGAACAAATTTATTTCTAATAATACTGTATTTGATTAGGAGATTTGAGAAGGAATTTAGAAAGAGAAAAAAAAAGAGTAAAATATGAATAAAATATACTTGCATTTCACTTAATTACACACTTTTTCTAGTTCTCTTTCCAAATCTCTCCCTAAATCTCCTATCCAAATACAATATAAGTAAACAATATTTATATTTTTTAAATGGCTATTAAATGAGATTGTTCCACTTCCAACACCGAAACGATCCAGTATCAAATGTAATGTTAGTATGTCAACAAATTTACACTCAATGTATATGGGTGCAACCCATTTTGCTTGTAAGCATGAAAAGGCATGCACGAAACACATATCAAGTGGTTTGTGAGTTAAATTAGTATTTGATTAAATTAAAAATTAAAAATGAATGTTAAACTTTTTACATTAAAAAATTATTTGATACAAATTTAAGTGTTTAATTAAAAGAAGTTATTGGGTAAATTATACTTTAACCCCTTGTGGTTTGTCAAAAAAATACGAAACTCCCATATAGTTTCATTTGTAATACTCTAACTTTTTGGAAATCATACTAGAATGGAATTTTGAACTGACATAACAGAAGTTGTAAAAAGTTATAAATGTTCTTAGATATTTTACACCCCCAGTCATTTCATTTGACTAATACAATATTCGTATCTCTCTCTTTATATATATATGAAAAATCTAGAAACCTCCTAGATGTTGATTTGTGATTATGTATCAATTTTAAGCAGAATATAACAATCCCAATCAAACAATCAAGAGGAAGAGACACAAAGATTTTACGTGGAAAAACCACAATTGGACACCTTCCAATTGTGATAAAAAAAACCATGGGCAACAGCCACAAGAACAATCCACTAAGAAGATATGAAGGAATTACACAGGTATCACTCTCAATTATCTAGCGAATTCACAACGCCTAATTGAACCAACCTCTATGTGCCTCTTCCAACCCCATCTTCAGCACGGAATTGTCTTTCTGATGAGCCACTCCGGATTCCCTCCAAAGCTTCAGGCTCGAATTCTTCAGAATTCACAACTGAAGAACAACTCTCTCTTTTGTGTATAACAAACAAACCTTTGATGTACTCTCTTTAAACCATGAGTTAAATACTCAATAAAACATCAAAGAAAATAACAAAATATCCCCAGATATAAACCTTTAAGAACCAAAAAGAAGATCTGGAGGACTTCAATCAAATTACTTAGTTTTGGGAGAAAACCAAGTATTTATAGAGAACCAAAAGTAATCCAAGATTGGGAAGAAAACAAAGTCCTTGAGAAATCCGGATTCTGAGGCTCGCTCGAGCGAAGCTTTCTTGGCTCGAGCGAGGAGAGTAATTTTCATGATTTCTATTAGTGCCTTGGCTCAAGTGATGGATCCTTGGCTCGAGCGAGGAATACACTTCTTCAGGTTTTTGTATGGACGCAATCCTTGGCTCGAGCGAGAAAGTCTTAGCTCGAGCGAGCACTCCTTGGCTCGAGCGAGCAACGGCTGATATGCAATTTTGAATGCAATTTTGAATTTTGCTTCGGCCGCGAGCTGACCGGGCAGCTCGACCCCCGTAATAATCAGCGAAGTGGCAATCTTGAAAGCATTAACATCACAAACATCTCCGGAAAGCTCGATTCGGGTTGGATTCGCATCTAATAAACTCATAGCCTCACTGAAATAAAAAAGCGAATAAAATTACAACTCAAAAGAGTTTTGTCAAACGGGATTGCCAAAAATAAAAACCTAACAATATATATATATATATATATCTCACACACACACCGTGGCTGATTGGATTGAATTAGGATTTCATTATCAATCCATCGTATTATGAACGCCATTGCTAATTTAGGTATGTTTTGTTTACCCTAATTTATTTGATGTCGATTTTGGGTAATTTTTATTCATATCTTTGTTTGTGTTTACTTCAATTTATAAAATTTATAATTTTTTATGCATGGTATGCCTGTATTGCTTTTATTTTTGGGGATGTTGATTAAAGTGGGGTGGGGTGGGGTGGGGTGGGATATAGTGCTTCATAAATAATGTGAGTGTTTTTTTTTTTTTTTTTTTTTTTTTTTTTATGATGTTAACTTTGAGCATTTTTTATTCATATATTTGTTTCTGTATACCTCAATTTCTATATTCATGCCTTTTATTGCTTTTTTTTTTTTTTGGGTTAAAGTAGAGTGGGGTTTACAACTTTATTTATATCTTTTATGATTTTAATTTTTTATTCATATTTTTATTTTAGTTTAGAGATTTGATAAAAAAAAAAAAAAAAATTTACAAGTAATGGAATTGTGTATTGGTATTATGATGTTGATTTTGGATATTTTTATTCATATCTTTTGTTTGTGTTTAGAGATTTTTTAATTTTTTTATGCATGCCATGCTTGCATTGGTTTAATTTTTGAAATATTTAGTTAAGGTGGCATATATAACTTTATGAACAATGGATATTTTGTTGTGGTCCTAGGGCTGCAAACGAACCGAGTTGTTCATGAACAAACTCGAGTTCGGCTCGTTAAGGCTCGTTCGAACTCGACTCGATTAATAAACGAGCCGAGCTCGAGCTTAAATTCCAAGCTCGATTAATAAACGAGCCGAGCTCGAGCTTAATAGTGCTCGACTCGAATAGGCTCGCGAGCCCAAAAATATAAATATAAATATAAATAATAATTTTTTATTTTTATATTTTAAAAAAATATACATATGTATTATATATATTATATATTATAATAATAATAAATAATAAAATAAAATATCAATATATTATAATTATAATATATTATATTTATTAAATTCAAATATTTTAATTGGTCCATCAATGTCGCTTATTATATTTTAATATAAAAGCATTGAAGGTTTGCCTTTGTTTTCTTTCGTTGGCAGCAGCAACAATTCACGCCTTTTATAGGCATTAGCACACAAAGGAGCTTCCTCTTTCAGGCGATGTGGGACTCTTTGCTTTTCTTTCATTTGTTGCCTTTCTTAAAAGTCCCACATCGGCTGCAAAATTTATTCTAAGGTGAGTAAACCTCTATATAGGTGCAGAGAGTTGGCTTAAAATTTACCTTGGTTCTCTCATGGCTTAACGAGCCATCACGAGCCGAGCTCGAGTTCTATAAACTTAAGACGAGCCGAGCTCGAGCTAAAATGTTGTAGCTCGTTTCGAGCTCGAGCCGAGCTCGAACACCTTGTAAATAAGTCGAGCCGAGCTTGAACATTGTAAAACTCGGCTCGGCTCGGCTCGTTTGTAGCCCTGTGTGGTCCTAAGGGGATTTTAATTAAATATTGAGAAATTTAATTAATAATCAAATATTAATTAAATAGTGTGGTCCCAAGAACTTTGATTTTTGTAATGTGGTCCCAATGGCGTTGATTTTTGTAATGTAGTGTTATTCACTTTTGTTCTTTTGTGTGGTGTAAATATAGGAAACTAGAATATATTTATGATGTTGATCTTAATAGGCTGCCTTTTTTTGAGATTCATACCATGCTGAAAAAGATGAAAATAGATGTCTATAGTACTTGTGTATTGTGGTATAAGCAACCTGGAAAAACTTTGGATGATGGGTTTACAATAATTGAAGAAGATATTGATGTATTTACCATGATATATGATTATGAAGGTTTAGATGTGATTCAATTGTTTGTGGAGAATGGTCAAGAACCATTACAAGTGGTAAGTCCAAAAAGGAAACATTTGGTACCCCTAAGAGTACCAATTAGTTCTAAGCAGACACTGACTTGGTATGAAATAGATACTATTGCAGCAGATGAAAAGGAAAATATAAGTGAACAAGAGATAGATTATGGAGAAGGAGGACATGATTTAGGACCTCATGGAGATGGAGTGCAGGATGTAGATTATGCGGAAATGAATCATGGAGATGAAGTGCAAAATGTAGGTAATGAAGAAATGAATCATGGAGATAGGGGTGAAGGAGCAGAAGATGAAGAAATGGATCATGCAAATGGGGGTGAAGATATTAGAGATGAGGAAAGGGATAATGGAGTTTGAGATGAAGAAGATAGTAATGATCCTGATTACATTGTTGATGAGAATGATGACAGTGGTTTAGAAGATAAAGACTATGAAAGTGATGAACCTGACTAGTTGAATGAGGGTTTAGAAGGGCCAGAAGATGATAATATTTTTGCACCAAGGAAGATTGCAAAGAAAAGATAGAGACAACCTCCTTTATGTGATAAAGAGGCTAATGATGAAGGGGTGGTATTCTAATCCTGAGGATGAAGATTTACACATTGCACATAACTCATCAAATAAAGAATGTGAATATAAATATCCGGAGTTCATTGAGGAAGTAAATATGAAAAATCCATAACTCAAACTTGGAATGAAATTTGCCACCCTTAAATTTTTAGACAGGTAATAAAAGAGTGGAATATTTAACATGTTTATGACATAAAGTACATAAAGAATGACAATTTCAAGATTACTATGGTGTGCAAGCATGGATGTGGATAGAGATTGCATGCTTCTTCTATGCAAGGTGAGAGGACTTTTCAGATCAAATCATTCCAGCCAAAACATGCATATTGAAGGTCATATGACAATCACTTGGTTAACCCAATTTACTTGGCACACAAGTATACGAACAAGTTAAGAGATGACCGTGACACCAAAGTTAGGCCTATGCAGAAGACAGTTTGGAGGGAGTTAATGGTTGATGTCAGTAGGACTCAATTATATAGGACTAAAAAGAAAGCAACAAAAGTTATAGAGGATCAAGGGTTCAATATGTAAAGGTGTATAATTATTGTGAAACTATGAGGCTGCATAATCCTAATAGTGTAATGAAAGTGGTGGTAGATAGGCCCAATAAAGACATGCTTAGAACCAACTTAGAATTGCCCCCAGTTTTCCAGAGGTTATATGTTGGGTTTGCAACCATTAGAACAACTTTATTGGAGGATGCAGACCCATTATAGGATTGGATGGGTGTTATCTGAAAGGAATTTATGGTGGCCAATTGTTATGTGCACTTAGAAGAAACAGGAATAATAACTACTTTCCAATTTCATGGACAGTTGTTGAGGTAGAGACTAAAGATTCTTGGGTCTAGTTTTTAAGACAAATCATGGATGATATTGGTAGTGCTGATGACATGGGATGGGTCTTCATTTATGATAAACAAAAGGGATTGGTACCTGCATTTGAGGAGGTAATGCCAAATGTGAAATATAGGTTTTGTATGAGGCATATTTACACAAATTTCAAAGCAAAGTTCAAAGGAATTGAATTGAGGGACCTATTATGGATGGCTGTTACAATTGGAACTATGAGAGAATTTGAATTTCATATGAACAAGTTCAAGGAAATGGATCCAAAAGAGAAAACATACAACTAGCTAAGGGAGATAGACCCTACTCTGTGGAGTAGGTCCTATTTTAGTCCAAGAAATAAGTGTGATACATTGGTCAACAACATGTGTGAGTCATTCAATAACAACATATTAAAATCTTGAGACAAGGCCATAATCAATATGCTTGAATGGATTATGAGGAGAGTTTTGCACATGATCAAAATCAAGAAGGAAGGGATGCATAAATACACTAGTCAAATATGTCCTAACATTTTGAAAGATCTACAAGCATTGAAGGTGGAAACTAGGAATTATTTTACAACCTATTGTGGTGAAAGAAAATTTGAAGTAAATTGTGAGGTTGATTTGGAGGAAAGAAAATGTAGTTGTAGGATGTAGGATTTGAGTGGAATACCTTGCAAACATGCAATTAGCTTTATATATATTCAAAGAGAGAAGCTTAAAGACTATGTGCACCCTTATTACAGTAAAGACCATTATCTTGTAGCCTACAACTCAATGATTCACCCTATTCTAGGCCAGCATGATTGGGTTGGAAGAATATTACTAGCAGTGGCTCCTCCATTCTACAGAAAGCAACCTGGAAGACCACCAAAAATGAGAAAGAAAGGGATAGATGAGCCAAAAAACCTTGTCAAAGTTTCAAGGTAGAATAGGTTCATTGTTTATGCTAGACGCCTTTAAAAAGGCCACAACCAGAGGTCTTGTAAGGGTCCTGTCCATCCCAAGTCCAAGCTTTTTAAGCAAAAAATAGGCAAACACCAGAAACCATCTTCAGCAACAACAACAATAACAGTAGCAACTTTAACAACAACAACAACAGCTTCAATATCTCAAGTAAGCTTGGTTTCCAATTTCATTTAATTTTGCAAGGCATTATGTAACAATTACTTAATATAGATGTAAATCATTGTAGCCCAGAAGGCAGCTCCTAACTAGAAGGGCCAACACATCCTCATCTCACATAAGATCTCTCTACTTCGCAATTTCATTTTTTTTTTTAACATAACTCACAATATATAATTGCATACTTGTTACATCATTCCAGCCCACCAGACTTGGCCACATATCTTAAGAATTTCTAACCATGAAAGGCAACATATCATCATCTCAAGTAATCTATCTCGCCTTTAGTTCATTTGTTTTTTTACATAACTCATAACATTTAATTGCTTACTTTTTACACCATTGCAACCCACTAGAGTTGGACATACTTCTCCAAAATTTCTAACTACAAGAGGCAACACATCATCATCTCAGGTAAGCTCTCTCTCCTATTCTATATAACTTAAACATTTTAATACATACTTGTTAAATCATTGCAGCACACTGGAGTTGCCCACAATTCTCCACATTTCCTAACTTGAATGGGCAGTACATCTTTATCTCAGGTAAGCGCTCTCTCTCTCTCTCTCTCTCTCTCTCTCTCTCTCTCTTATGCAACTTCATTTTCTTTTCTACCATTCCATAATATGTAATTGCATACTTATTAAATCATTTCAGCCCACTGGAGGTGTGTAGCGATCTTGATTTTTCGTAAGCCTTTATTTATTTATTTATTATTATTTATGATTACCTTATTTTATTTTTGACTTTATTAATTGTGTGGTTACATGAGAATTTAATGTGTTGTTTAATTAATTTAATGTGTTATTTAATTATAGGTAATTAATCCAAATATTTATATATTTATATTGTTTATATAAAAAAAGGTGTTTATATATTGATAAAAATATATAGCATATTTATATTTATACATATTGTATTTATGTTGTAGTTTTATAATATAAATATAATAGTCAATAAGGTATAATATATTAGACTTAGGTTATCATCATAAGGTGTGTTGAAGAATTTCCAAGAGAGAGGGTTGTATGTTGTGCGGCGGGGGGGGGGGGGGGGGGGGAGAGAGAGAGAGAGAGAGAGAGAGAGAGAGAGAGAGAGAGAGATTAATCAAAGAAAAATCATAGTGTAGCCGTGAGAGAAAGAGAGGAGAGGGAAGAAAAAGAAAGGATTAGGGTTTTATTTTGGTGGCTCCATTAATTGTCCAAGTGATTCTTTGATCTTCAAAAATAATTATGAGTGCAAAACCCACTTCCCTTGATTTATGTTTAATTCATTGTTTTTATTTATTTGATATTGGTTTGATTTTGTATTTGCATGTAGATAATGGATTGATTTTAATTATTTTGATTAGTTGTGTATGCCATGTTTAGAGTTTTTATATGGATTTATTTTATGATTGTAATCACACTCATGGATATATGAAATTAAAATAAACTTGGAACCCATAGATAAATTCCTTATACTCCACCATAACTCCATGGATTGTTGTTTTATTTGAGTGATGGTGAAAAAGAGTATATAAGAAAAAAAGTGAGGATTATGAGATTTATTTGAATGCCTTAGGCTTGGCATTGTTATGTTTGTTCTCATGAGTAGATGAGAGATTGTATATATATATTGTTGCCTTGTTCTCATGAGTAGACAAGTGCTTTGATTTACGCGCGTACATATGCTAACCATCCGGGGAGTGTGGGTCAAACTCGGGACGATATCTCCGTGCAAGTTTGGCTTCGGAGCGATGTTAGGCATACAGGAGGCACATGGGATATATGTGTAAGCCAAAAGTGAAGGGTCGAAGTGGTGGAGTTAAGGCACAAAGAATTTAATTATGAGTTTATTAGTATAGTGTGAATTGTATTGATTTGTACATCTTAAGAAATAATAAACGACCATGATAAATTATGAAATTTGGGCAGAGGCATATATACGTAATTCTAGACAACTTTTGTATTTTAACTTGGTACTAAAAAGATCGATTAAAACTTATAATCGGATGATCTTGGTTATAGTAGTTTTTATTCATTTTAGCAATGTAGATTTTAGAGGCTTTTTTAACCCACGAAACGAGCTCATTTTTATTGGTTTTGCGCAAGCTGAAATAAAACATTATTCTGAACACTTTTCATGTTTTGAAATTTTTCAAAAAAAAAAACATCTTACAACAGTTTCTTTTCGTTTTCAGTTCTAGATTTTTCGATCAAATTTTGTTTAAAATTTTCTATAAAGTTTTTCTCTCAACCTATTCAGTTTTTACTAAATTCGTCCACATTACCTTTTAGAAAATGTGATCCGGTATAGATTTTGTTTTTTGAGTTTTGGTCAATTCGAATGATTTAAGCATGAAATAATGCATTTTTATACTGCTTCAGCAATTTACTTATGCAAGGCTAACCCACCATAATTTTTATGTTTATTTTGTTTATTATATACTCAATTTATATTTAGTTATGTATGGGTAAGAAACTAAATGCCACCGTATCTTGGGAAACTACCCCCTTCGTCTCGGTTTGGTGTGGGTGAAACTACTTGTCATGTCCCATAATAAGAATTAAATGTACTTTTGTTTGTGTCTGGTGGACACGTGGGTGTTAAATCTTGTACTCATACCAATATACCTGTTTACTAACCCGTTTTGTCTCTTGGCAACTTAAGTGCGTTCTATTGAGCGCAGCCGAGCTTTTTTTGTAGGATTAGTTGGGGCTACGATAGTGACGAGAAATAACGATAGTTGTTGGACATGTCATTTGGACTTCTTTTGTTTTCTTAAGCTTAGGGTTGATATTAGTTTTTGTATTTATTATTATTTTTATGACGTTAGTATTATGATAGTTTGGCATTGTGGGTTATTTTCCATTTTTACATTATTTAAGTTGTTTTGACTAGTTGTTGTTACTTTAATGTTGGAGGTATTGGATAGTTATGAAATTATGGTGAATGGTTTGGTTGACGTTTCACTAGTTTTTTTTATCCCTTGTAATTTTTTTGAGCATGGAAATTTACTCAAACCTTATGGAGACAAGAACGTTTAGATTTTATTTCACCCCTAGGATTTGGATGATGGAATATTGATTGGAGTTTAGTCCTAATTTAATATTTAATTGTTCAAATTTTGGGGCGTGACAGTTTGGTATCAGAGTTCTAGGTTACCCTAGACTTGTGAGAATTTAGGTGATCTTCGGAATATGAAAACATGGGTTAGCTGGTTTAGTTTGGTGATTGAATTTATTCTAAGTATTTGTGAATGAATTCTTTTTGTGTGTTTAACTTGAAGGTGATGGGTGGAAGGTATAATTTGAGAAGTGCTGAGCCCAATGGCATAAGGGAAGAAGCAACTGCTAACGGCAGCGGCAGCGGTGGCAACGACTGTTACCAGGGCAATGGTGACTATTACCGGGACAAACAATACGGTGCAGGTTAATGTAAGGAAGATGATAGCTCAATTACTTCAGGTTGTGCAGAACAATAATCAAAGTCAGCAAGGAGATCTATTTGCGAAGAGAAACAAAGATTTTAGTTCTTTGGGAAGTCAGAAATTCTCTGGGGATGAAGGACCCATTGCAGCTGACGCTTGGGTTTAGAAATGTGAGTTAGTGTTTGGTCGTATACACCTCACTAAGGTCCAAAAACAGGAGTTGGTGACACATCAGCTTGAGCGAGCAGCCTTATTTTGATGGAACTCGTGGAAGAAGGGTCTAGATTTGACGACTTTGACTCAGGTAGATTTCAAGACTCGTTTTGACTAGAAGTTTGTTCTTACTGCTATTCGATCTCAACTGAGTAATAAATTTTTGAAGTTGACTCAAAAGGGTAGAACAGTGATCAAGTATGTCTCCAAGTTTAATGAGTTGTCGCGTTATACCCCATACTTGGTCGACACGCAGAAGAATAATGAGAAGTTTATTAAGGGATTGAATCATTACCTGTCTAAAAGGAGGTAAAGAGATCGATCCTTTCTAAAGGGAGGTAAGGTTACCTTTTATAGAGAACGCTTAGTTTGCTCATCAAGTTTCTTTCTATGCCAACTGGCACTTATTTGTTATGCTAGGTCGCTCCTCATTAGAGGAGAGCAAAGACTCTGTTGAGCGGTTCTGTCATTCACGAACAGCACACGCCTTTTACTCACATGGTGTTAGTTGATCCATTAAAGCTCAAATGTCTCGGAGTAGGAGTCTTGGAGACCAAGTTATGGACTAGCCCACTTTGGAGTGAGGATAGGTGCAAAGGCTAGGCCTATGGCCTTCCTCACTTCGGAGTGGGGAATGGGCCAAGACTGAACCCCTAGCTTGGCCTATCTTAGAGCGGGAGAGGGGGCCCATTTCGGAGTAGGGACCTTCGTCTAGGTGCTCTTTTGTGATTTGTTTGAATTTTGAAACATTTTTTGGTTTAAGTCTGTTATTTGTGTGTTAATTTAGAAATAATGCAAACTATGGCGAGGTGCTTGTATTAAGTCTACTCTTTAAGATGCTTCATTTGAAAAATGTCATCAACAATTTTATTGTATTTTTTTGGTTCATCAGATACTTATATTTCATGACCTAAAACATTCTTTCATTACAATAATTGCTTCACAGAGCATTTTACACCTTCATTGTTCAAAATAGCAACAAGAAACACCTTCTTCATTCTTCATTTTACGTCTTCACTGTATTTTTCTTCTCTCAAACTCCATGGCCTAACAACAATTCATTTTTATTGCCTCCAATCAACTTCAAGTAGAAGATTACTATGATAAAGAAAAAAAAACCCATGTCCTAAACAGAGCTTTGCAATATATTTTCTCCTTTCTACGACTTGTTGCTAGTTCCTTCTCCAACAGGTTCATCTTTGCAACCATCTTTGGCAACACCTCCCTTCCACGTTGGCACATGGGTGAATCAACCTATTCAAAGTAGCCACAAGTTGCATCAACTTATAATAAAAAATATGAACCCACAAATACCTTTTTAAATAAAATTCAATATTTATTTCCAAAATTACCCATATCTTGTATAACCATAAAACTTTTTACCCATATTTTCATATGTCATTGAAGTCTTCAAATGAGATCTCTCTCCACAATAACATAGTCTTGGAACATTGGTCCTTGAGTGTACACTTTAAGTAGAAAATGAAGAAGCCATCCAATGAAATCTTCAAAATCTTCAAAATCTTCAACTTTTGGAAAATCTGGGCAATTTTGGTAGAAAACCAAAGTTGTTGACAAATTTGGGTTTAGGGTTCTATGTTGTTTGGGCCTTCATTTATATATATAGTAATAGGGGTGTTTTGGTCATGTGTCATGTGTTTTTTGGCAAGAAGAACTACTTCACTCACTCTTCATGGTTGTACAACACACGCTCTGTTTAAACTATGAAGTATAAGGGATTTAAGTGTTACAAATGAAACTATAAGGGAGGCTTTGTGTTTTTTAGGCAAATCACAGGGGGTTGAAGTGTAATTTACCCTAAGTTATTTGATATGTATAAGATAATATTTGAAACTTATTATTTAAAAAATTCTCTTTTAATTTTTCTATTGTGATAGTGAGGTAGCAGTGGTAATGGTAGTGGAGGTGGCAATGACGGTAATAGCTATGGCTATGTGTCACGTACTGACTCATTAGGGTTGCGAGTTCTATACCAAGCACCTTGTAAGCGGATTAGTTTGTGAACAGTAAGGCAGGCGGGGTAGATCCCTATCGCATCTCCTGGGTTGGTCCTTGGGCATAATGCATGGGGGTATGCAGTACCACTCGTAGAGCCAGCTTTTCGGGAGAATGACAAGCGCCCAGTCCATGATAAGTGGTATCAGAGCCAGCCAAGAGGCACTGTGATGGGGACGGTACGTGAGACTTACACCAAGCACCTTCATTGTGGGGTTCGCACCAAGGGTGGTGTCAGCGCGGGGCGGGTTTCCCAAGGGTTAGGGAAACGGACAAGCATGGAGGCAGGTAGGGTAATGTCTCATTGATGAGGATATCAGGGACTGGTGGTGGTAGCATGTCACGTACCGACTCGTTAGGGATGCGAGTTCTACACCAAGCACCTTGCAAGCGTATTAGTTTGTGAGCGGCAAGGCAGGCAAGATACATCCCTATCGCATCTCCTGGGTTGGTCCTTGGGCATAATGCACGAGGGTATGCAGTACCACTCGTAGAGCCGGCTACTCGGGAGGATGACAAGCGCCCAGTCCGTGACATATGGCTATGGCCATGGTGTTGGAGGTTGAGGGATAGTAGTGGTTGTATCATGTAAAGGTGTAGTGGAGGTAGAAGGATGGTGGTGGTGAAAATGTTGGTGGTGGTGGTTAGGGCCAGCTATGGACAAATCCCACAAGACAATTGCTTTGGGCATTTCAAAAATGGTCTATAAACCCCAAAATTAGATAAGCTCTTGTAGGGAGGATTCTATTTACACCCAAAAAAGTAATAAGTACGCCCATTTTCTCGATATACTCTATTCAATTATTTAGGATTATATTTTACTTTCAATACACCCTATATTTTTTCCCCAAATTATCATTTAAAGTACACCCAAATAATAAACAAATTAAAAACCCAAGATTATTTGAAAAACCTTTCATCTTGTTCAGATACAAGGAGCATAGCACTGGCGAAGGAGAACAAGATAGTGAAATCAGAAATTGGTTTCATAGTTGATTTGTTGAGGCTTTGATTTGTTAAAATCAGAAATTAGCATGTGATTTTGAGTTTTGTTTAAAAGCGTCTTTGTTATGCCCTGGTCTAAAAAATTGGGTTTCTCTATATGCTTCACGATAAACTCATATTTTGATATGAAAACATATGCTTATTGTGAACTGAAGTGATTTTATATACTTTCTCTATATTTGTAGGAATAGGTTTATCTATGATGAATCTATCATTCAGAATTTTTGTATAACATTAGGTTTTTTAAAATATGTATATCAATTTTAGTGGATAATTATCTCCTCTTTGATGGATTGTTTAAAATAATAGTTTTTATGGTTATTTTTATCCATTGTTTGATTTGTTTAAACCGTTTTCTATTCTTTCAAGAATAAGAAGCAAAGACGTTGATAATAATAGTGAGTTTTGATGGGATGGTTTGAAGTTTTTGAGTGAGGAAAAAGAAGAAGAAAAAAAAAAGAAACAATTGAAACTTTGGAATGAAAATAAAGAATACGTATAAGTGATTAGGGTGTACCATGAGAATAAAATAATTTATTTTAGAGTTTAATATGTATTGTCCTTATTAGTAAATTTATATTAGAATATAATAAAAATTAAAATTTCAAAATTTTACTTGTAATGATTTTTTTGGTACAAATAGAATCACCCCCCTTGTACCCCCTTGTAGGTATTGTCCTTATTAGTAAATTTATATTAGAATATAATAAAAATTAAAATTTCAAAATTTTACTTGTAATGATTTTTTTGGTACAAATAGAATCACCCCCCTTGTAGGTATACACGTAGAAAAAGGCCCACTTAAATTTAAAAGGTCCAAAACTTCTCATTAAAAGGTCCAATCCAAATTTGAAAGGCTGAAAATTTTGAGTCCCAAATTTGTATTTTAAAAACATTTGCGGCTTATTTTCAAATATAATCCAACCAAACTTTTGTTTTCCTGTTGGGACTTTCTTTGGGCAATTAGAAGCTTTCAAAGCTTAAAGCCATAGTCTAACGCTCACTCATGATCAATAATTGAAAAGGGTCAACTTATTATTGATGTGTTTTATCATCAACTCTCAACTATCATCCATCACGAATGATATAATGTACTTTACTTCTCTTACTATTTTAAATTCCTCTTTGAGGAAAAGATTTAGATTTGTAATATAAAAATAGGGTTTCAAGTTACAAACTCTATTATGGATGTCGGTTCATGTTTCACTTGATTAAATATTTGTTTGATCGATGACTTATTTTTATTTATTTATTTATTTATTGTTTATTTATTTATTTGTCTGTTATGATTATATGATTTTTATTTTTATTTTTTTTTTATATTTCCTTGCATTGATTATTTAATTTGTGGTAGTTGAGGATCATAATCCCCATTTTTTTTTTGTATGCACTATCTTTCTTTTCTTTTCTTTTCTTCTTTTTTTTTTTTAATTTTTTTTCATCATGTTGTGAAAAACTACTACCTAAAATTTTATGGAACATTGTTAAATAACAAAAATAAAAAATAAAAAAATTGGATAAATAATATTTTAATCACATTTTTTCCCCCCTTAATATGTATGAGGGTCTCATAATTAGAGTTTACTTTGGGTCCTAGAGAGTCAAAACCGACATTGGTGGTGGTAGTGGTGTAGATATGGTGGCTGTAGCTGAGGTGGTGATGGTGGTGGATGTGGAAGGTTTTGGTAGTGGTGGTGAAAAGGTATGGTGAAAAGGTAGTGCTTGTAGGGATGACAATGATAATAGTGGTGGGGGTAATAGAAGGGTTGTAGCAGTAACTGTGGTGGTGGGTGTTGGTGAGGGTGGGGGTTGTAATAGTGATGGTGAAGTTATAATCGTGTACGTTGATATTTATGAACAAATGAGAAATTTTATAAATTTAGTAAAAATTAAATAAAAATCTTGATATTTAATTTTTAAAACAATTTTAATCTATATTTTAAAAATCACTTAAAATTTTAAGCGATGTGATTTGTGATTATTAAACAAATAAATTTAATTTTAAGTGTTGAAATGAGTGTGAAATTTTCACAAAAAATTAAAATAAAATAAAATATGAGAGATAATAATAATAATAATAATAATAATAATAATAATAATAATAATAATAATAATAATAATAATTAGATATCGAAATGAATAAGAAGGTAGGTGAGAAAGAATGTAATTTATTGCATGATCAGCCGCAAAATTCAAGCATTATTAGAAGAAAATAAAAATTGTTTTAAGGAGTCACATGATTAAAGAAATTTTAAGTTTTAAAAAAATTGTCTTTATTGAGGCAGATTTTATTTTAATTGGATCAGATTTATTGGAAACCAACCCATTAAATTAATAATCGAACTAATCAAGTTAGGGTTTAATTAAATTATAAGATTGATTTTTTTTAAATAAATTCTGATCAACCAGATCGGATTCGGCTGAAACTCAATCCGTTGATAGCCCTACTTGGACCATTATTTGTAAGGTGTCCTGTCCGTAAGGACAAAAGAACTCGATCCATTGATAGGCCTGCTAAGGACCAGTATTTAAAGCACAAAAACAAGGACCATTATTTGCTAAGTGTCCTGTTCGTGAGGGCAAAGAGCACAAAAGTCCAAAACCGACCATACAATTTTTTCTCTAAACCCTAATCATAGTAAAAGCGGGGTTACTGCTATGCCTCAATATGAGGCTTATTAGGTACTTATTTTTATAATTCGAATTATTTATTTTGTAAAATTCGTCAAGTATTTCATACATATCAAAAATTATATTGATTGAATATCGGTCATTATGTAATCAAATTACATTTATCATAAAAAAAAAATAAACAAACTGTTTTTCTTTTGAGAAATAATATACAAAACATGCAATCCGATCACGTGTCTATTGATATATGATCAATGTAATTTTTGGTATCTATGAAGCACTCAACAAGTTTTATAAAACAAACAGTTCAGATCATAAAAATAGACTTGTAATAAGCCTCACATCGAGGCACAATAGTTACCGTTGTGCCAATGGCACAACAATAACCCTATGTCCTATCATAGTAAGTTTGGAGCTCCATAATTTAAAGAGCAATGCTAGGGATACCAAAAAAATTATTAAATATTTTACACAATATTCACATGGTGTAAGATTGAGACTACATGGGATCCATACCTATGTGAATATTATGTAAAATATTTGATAATTTATTTAGAAATTTTAACATTTCTGTTATTTAAATAGTACCAATACTTTTATCTTCGTAGCTTAAAAGCTTAATCGTTATGTTTTATTATTTTTTTTAAGAGCAAATTACACTTTACTACTTCAACTATTGTTTTGAATTATTTTACCCTTAATTAAAAATAATAACACTTAACCCTTTCTTTTTTTTTTTCCCTTTCAATTTGGACCTTAATGACAAAAATATCCTTTCAGCTATTGGGGTAAATTTAAACCATCACTCAAACCCATTAACTAAAGTCCTCGTTTGGCAAGTGAGTTGGGTTTGGGTTGGGATTAAAAAAACACAGAAAGACAAAATATATTAAATAAGTCAATAAAATAAAATATTATATCCAAACTATACTTTTTCTCTCACAAAAAAGTAAAAAAAATCAAAAATTCTTCCCTAACAGAACCAATCTAGCCACGTTAAATTAGTCAAAAAGTTGAGTCAAAATTTTTTTTCCCAAACGAACCCTAAAAACTACTGCACTTTGTTTAATTTTTAAACTTAATTACAATTTTTTTTTTTTTTTTTTTTTTTTTTTGTAAATTTAGTAAGTTTTTTTATTCATATTTTTATTCAATTATGTAAGGTCTACCTTTCTTATTACATTATTGTGAATGAATTTAGAATTACAAATTATGAGTCGCTAATATTTCTCCACCAACTCAATTATTCTCTGCTCTTCATCTCTCTCCTTGTCTTAGCCAACCTTTTCATAGCCAACCTATTCCCTTCCATACGTTTTATACATTTGTCATCTCTTCTCTTTATCTTTCCTCTTCCCACCTCCAATTTTTTTCTCAGTTATTCCCTAAATGTCATCACATTGCCAAATATTTGGTTTAGGATGGAGGTACACAGTATGGGTGAGGGTGGTCTTGGAAAAAAATATTTCATGTCTCATGTAACATTGTGTGGGGATATACTTCTGAAGTACCAACACGTGGCATGGTGACGCCGACGTGTCAGCCGACGTGCCACGTGTCGTGGTAAGTTATGCCGAGGTAATCTCGGAGTTGCCGAGGTTATCTCCGAAGATGTCGGAATACCGGGATAAGCGGATAAAGGACAAGAGTCCTAGATTGGGAGAAGACTTCAGTTTGAATAAAGGTAGAACTCTTGAGGAGTTTTGTCCTGAACCCATTGGGAGTTCCAGATTAGCAATAATCCTGAGTCCATTGGAGTTAGGCTCCTATTGGAACTAGGACTGTATTGATTATAAAAGAGAGGCACCCCCACGGGTCAAAGGTATGTTTTTTATATTCAAGCTTGTGAGTTGAATACTTGATTATCTTTGAGAGATATACTGACTTGATCGTCGGAGTGCCCCCGGGTGGAAGAACCACCGCCGGAGTCTTTTCTTTCTGTGCAGGACAGCAGGGTGCCATCTATTCTGCCTGTGTTCTACAGCTGAATCACTAAGGAAGGCAGTGTGATCAAAAAATCACTCACACAATTTGGCGCCGTCTGTGGGAAAGAAAGACGAATAGATGGCCAGTAACACACAAAAAGAAAAGGTTGGGGACGATGCTCCTGCTGGGAGTGGCATGCCTATCGACCTTGACGCCGAAGGAGACAACCACAACAAAGAAGCCCGTGGCCAGGGGCACGGGGGAAAAGACGTCGTCCAGGAGGGCGACACTTTGAAGAAAACAGACCAGGGCAGATACTACAATGAAGACAACCTCCAGGTATGGAGGGATAGGTGCCTACGGAGGGATGAGGAAGTACAATAATTGGCAGACAAGTTGGCTGACCTGCAGTCGGTCGTCAACTTCATGATGCAAAACAATGTCATGCAGCCACCATACCCGTTGTAGGACACGCCAATTCCAGCAGTTAATACTCAGAAGGGAGGAGGGAAAATAATTCCTGAAGCACCACAACACTCCAGTAGCAAAAGGCACTCTCACCCGCCTCCGGGGAGGTCGGGCGAGAGGAGCCAAGACAAGAGAAGTCCTAGAGGACGTATCAAACGAAGGATCAGGAACGCAAAGAACATCGGCATGTTCAAAGGCAGGCGCTCTGCTTTGACACAACCCACGGAGAAAAATCAAAACGGGCTCATCACGAGGCCGAGAGTAGTGTGCCGAAGAGATTGAAGTCCAAAGACAGCCGAGCTCCGGGGAGGAGTAAAGAAGACTTGAGAAACTACCTCAAGAGGAAGGAACAGAACGCTGAAGCCGAGGTAACCTCACCCGTCAAGCCGAAGACACCGTTCTCGGTAGAGCTGGACAAATTTGAAGCACCAAAAAGATTCAGCATGCCGAGGTTTCAAATATACGATGGTAAGTCAGACCCTAACTTCCACGTTGGACAAATTTTGAACTCAATGGCGTTATACAGTGGAAACGAGCCACTACTCTGCAAAGTGTTCCCTTCGTCCTTTGGGGAGATTGCATCAGATTGGTTCCATAAATTATCAAAGGGAAGCGTGAAGACATGGGAAGGCCTGGCCGAGATGTTTGTGGCCAGGTTCGTAACAAACAAACTACAGCCATTAAGGGTGGATGCACTAATGGCTTTAAAAATCAGCAAGGATGAAGGCCTTAGGGCCTATGCAAAAAGGTACTACGAGGTGTTCAATCGAATACCCGAATGCAACCAGGAGGTAGCGGTCGTGTCTTTCAAGAACGGCCTGAAAGATGACTGTTCACTACGGAAATCTTTGGCAAAGACATTGCCAAAGAGCATGGAGGAGCTCATGGCAAGAATCGAAAAGTATGCGCGAGCCGAGGAGGATACATCGGCCCACAAGGAAGTCAAACAGGAAACAGGGAACAGCTCGCCGAAGCGAGGCCGAAGTAACAACGGACTCAGCAAAACAGAGATGGAGTTAAGAGCTAAACAGGCAGTAACAACCGTGTTCCGAAATCCAATTCAAAAAGTCCTAGGAAAAATTCAGAGCCAGCCCTATTTCAGAACACCAGCAAGGGAACCAGGAGAATTCATGGGAAGAAACATGGACAGACATTGTGCTTATCACAATGAAAACGAACATACAACACAGGGCTGCAGAGCCCTAAAGGCACACTTGGAAGATTTGGTAAGACAAGGCCACCTGAGAGACCTTGTCGATGAAACCAGAACAAGAGAAGAACAGGCACGACTGCTTCAAGCTCCAGCAGCCCCACCACCTCTGCAACCTCCGGCAGAAGGACCTCGGATAGTTAATGTGATCCACTCAAAGGTTAACGAGAATGAAGTCAGAGGAGAAACCCAAAGGGTAAGGCATCTACAGCATGTCTACCAAATCGGGGAAAAGAGACATCGGCCTGAAGAGATCCAAGGACCGATAATAACCTTCACCGAAGCCGACCTAGAGACAGTCCAGCACCCGCACAATGATGCCTTGGTAGTATCCCTCCGGGTTAGGGAGTGCGAAGTGAAACGCATCCTAATAGATCAAGGCAACTCTTGCGACATTATGTACGTTAGATGTTACAAGGAGCTAGGCCTTCACCCAGACGACATGGAGCAATCGAATGGCCCGATGGTCGGCTTCAATGGAACACCCACGTGGCCACTGGGCGCTACAAACTTGGAAGTACAGGCCGGTACTAAGAAGATCAGGACAGAATTCATCGTGATTGATACGCCTTCTCCTTACAACATCATATTCGGAAGGCCATGGTTGCATGCAATGGGGGCAGTTCCCTCAACATTGCACCAACTACTGCGCTTCCCAACAGAACATGGGATTGAAGAAGTCAGAGGAGATCAACTGCAAGCAAAAAATTGCTCTATGGCAGCAATGAAGACAACCTGCAATGTTCGAGAACCAGAAAAGGCAGAGATTGAAGATGAGGACATGGAGGTCCTAGATGATGTCGGCAAGGAGCCGGCCGAGAAGAGTGAGGAATCACTAAAGAAAATCCTCGTCCAGGAGGGCGACAAAGAGCGCTTCTTTCTTCTCGGCTCAGGCTTAGCCGAAGAAGAAGAGAGAGAACTGGAAGCTTTTTTAAGAACAAACATAGAGGTGTTCGCCTGGACACCTTATGAAATGCCTGGCATTGACCCCGAGGTCACATGCCACAGATTGAACGTCGACAGGTCGGCAAAACCTGTAATACAACGAGCTAGAAGACCGACGTTGATGCACGTCGAAGCTGTGGAGGAAAAGGTAGACAGAATTCTGGAAGCCAAGGCCATCAGAGAAGTCAATTATCCAACGTGGCTATCAAACACTGTGGTGGTAAAGAAAAAAAACGGTAAATGGAGGGTTTGCGTAGATTTTACCAGCCTAAATAAAGCCTGCCCCAAAGACAGCTTCTCTCTGCCAAAAATTGATTAGTTGGTGGATGCCACATCAGGACATGGAAGGATGAGCTTCCTGGATGCTTATAGGGGGTACCACCAGATAGCCATGTACCCCCCAGACGAAGAGAAGACAGCGTTCATCACCTCAAAAGGCTTGTACTGTTACAGGGTGATGCCTTTTGGGCTAAAGAACGCAGGAGCAACCTACCAAAGGCTGGTAACCAAGATGTTCAAGCACTTGATATGCCAAATAGTTGAAGTCTACATCGATGACATGGTCGTGAAGACCAAGGAGCCTAAGAGTCATCTAGCCAACCTGAAAAAGGTATTTGAAATACTCAAAACATATCGGCTCCGACTCAACGCATCCAAATGTGCGTTTGGAGTTGGATCTGGTAAGTTTCTAGGTTACCTAGTAATAAGAAGGGGAATAGAAGCCAGCCCAGATCAGATCAAGGCCATCCTAGATCTACAAAGTCCAACATCGGCAAAACAGGTTCAAATGCTCACTGGAAGGGCCGCAGCCCTAAACAGGTTCATAAGCCGAAGTTCAGACAAGTGTAAACCCTTCTTCAACCTGGTAAAAAAGACTGCAGACTTCCTATGGACTGAAGAATGTGAGGCCGCTTTGGCCGACCTAAAAAAGTATCTGACCACGGCTCCAGTCTTCTTAGCACCTGAACCTGGGGAGGAGTTGTTTTTGTACTTAGCCGTGTCAGAACACGCAGTAAGCGCAGTTCTAATCCGAGAAGAGCAGGGAGAACAGAAGGCTGTCTATTATGTAAGTAAAACCTTAGCCAACGCTGAAGCAAGGTACTTACCACTAGAGAAGTTAATGCTGGCCTTAGTCATGGCCTCAAAGAAGTTGAACCACTACTTCCAAGCACACAAGATTGTAGTGCTAACAGAGCACCCATTGAAGTCCTTATTACAACAAGGAGACTTAACAGGAAGAATTGCAAGGTGGGCAGTAGCCTTGGGCCAGTATAACCTTGAGTTCAGGCCCAGAACAGCAATTAAGGGCCAGGTTTTGGCCGACTTCGTGGCAGAATTCACACCTGAATCCATCGAACGTCGGATTCCGTTGAGCCAAGATACACGAAGTCCCAGCAAGCAAGGAGAATTCCAGCCAAAGGCCAAGGAACAAAAGAAGGAAAAGCTCAGACCCTGCAGCATCTACATCGGCGACTCATTTAGACTGTTTGTCGATGAAAGTTCAAACCGACGAGGAGCGAGGGCAGGAGTGCTGCTGATATCCCCAGATGGGGAAATAATAGAACAATCCATCCGTTTGGGGTTCAAGGCCTCAAACAATGAAGCAGAATACGAGGCATTAATTGCAGGACTAAAGCTGGCAGCAGCAGCAGAAGCAGATGAGGTAATAGTTTATTGTGATTCACAGTTAATTGTTAACCAGTCAATAGGAGAATTTGCAGCCAGAGACGAGAGGATGTCGGCATATGCAAAAGTGGTTATCAGATTGGCCGAGTTATTTCAGAACTGCCGACTTCTCTAAGTAAGCCGAGATGATAACAACCACGTCGACGCGTTGGCCAACCTGGCAAGTTCAATGCAAACTGGAAAGACAAGAACAATTATGATCGACTACATGTCAGGCCCGAGCATAGAACCACAGAACGCAAAGCAAGAGGCAATGTGTGTAGACATGGAGCCAAGCTGGATGGATGCAATTGTTGCATTCCTGAAAGAAGGAAAGCTGCCAGAAGACTGTAGGGAGGCACACAAAGTCAAATTGAAGTCGGCAAGATTCAGCCTAACTGCGGACGGACATCTCTATAGAAAGTCCTTCACTGGACTCCTTTTAAGGTGCGTACACTCTTTACAAGTTGAAGATTTTTTATATGAAATTCATGAAGGGATTTGTGGAAGCCACATTGGGGGCAGATCATTAGCCCATAGGGCCATCACTCAGGGGTATTGGTGGCCCTACATGCAAAAAGATGCAGAAGCATATGTAAAGAAGTGCGAACAATGCCAAAGGTTTGCACCTTTGATTCATCAGCCAGCTGCTGACCTGAACCCAGTATCGAGCCCTTGGCCGTTTGCCCAATGGGGCATGGATCTGGTTAGATAACTTTCCCAAGCAACTGGGCAGAGAAAATACTTGCTGGTAGCAACAGATTACTTCACAAAGTGGATAGAAGTAGAATCTCTTGCCAAAATTCGAGATGTGGACGTCAAGAATTTCATATGAAAAAACATTATCACCAGATTTGGCATCCCTAGAGCCATCGTTGCCGACAACGGAACGCAGTTTGACAGCAAACTTATCAAGAACTTCTGTGCAAAATTCAAGATCAAGAACTACTTTTCAACACCAAGTTTCCCCCAAAGTAATAGGAAAGCAGAAGTATCTAACAAAGTAATTTTGGATGGAATAAAGAAGAGGCTACAGGCAGCAAAAGGAAAGTGGGTAGACGAATTACCCAACGTACTTTGGGCATATCGGACTACGCCGAGAAGATCAACAGGGGAATCCCCCTTTGCCATGGCCTATGGCACAGAAGCAGTAATTCCACTGGAAATCGGCATCCCAGAGATCCGAACCCAGGGAGTTGAGAATGGGACTAATGACATACTCTTAGCCCGAGATCTGGACCTTTTAGAAGAGCGAAGACAGAAGGCTGCAATTCAGCTTGCAGTATACCAACAACAGCTTGCCAGATCTTATAACAAGAAGGTCAATCCAAGAGATTTTCAAGTCGGCGACCTAGTCTTGAGAAAAGTCGTCGGCAACAAGAAAGATCCCAGAGAGGGCAAGCTTGGCCCAAACTGGGAAGGACCTTACAGAATTACTTCGGTGTTAGGCAATGGAGCTTATCGGCCTGAAGACAATAAGGGCAAAGCATTACCAAGACCATGGAACACTTGTAATTTGAAATTTTTCTATCATTGAGATGTTCATTATTTTTGGTCAATGTCATCAATAAAATCTTTTTAGAATTCTCCAGACATATATGATTGATAAAGATACTTAATATTGTTTCTGAAAAACATGAATAATGAGAACCCAAGTGGAACTGAGGTTCACATTGGGGGCAAAGAGAAGACAAAGTCTACCACTTGTTAAAATTTGTAGCAATTTAGAAGTTGGTCGGACCGATACAAAGTCTACTACTTGTTGAAATTTGTAGCAATTTACAAGTTGGTCGGACCAATACAAAGTCTACCACTTGTTGAAATTTGTAGCAATTTACAAGTTGGTCAGACCGATACAAAGTCTACCACTTGTTGAAATTTGTAGCAATTTACAAGTTGGTCAAACCGATACAAAGTTTACCACTTGTTGAGATTTGTAGCAATTTACAAGTAGGTCAAACCGATACAAAGTTTACCACTTGTTGAAATTTGTAGCAATTTACAAGTAGGTCAGACTTATACAAAGTTTACCACTTGTTAAAATTTGTAGCAATTTACAAGTTGGTCAAACCGATGCAAAGCTTACCACTTGTTGAAATTTGTAGCAATTTACAAGTTAAAGGTAAGCCGAGATGGTTCCTTAACTTCACTTGTTGAAATTTGTAGCAATTTACAAGTCAAAGTGAAGCCGAGGTTATTGCTTACAGACTTATGGCAATCTACTGGTTGGATAAACCAAAAAAGATGCTTAACACTTGTTGAAATTTGTAGCAATTTACAAGTTAAAGTTAAGCTAACATATAACCATCTGTTGAAATTTACAGCAATTTACAGGTTGAGGTAAATATAATTGTTTAAACCCTTGTTAAGATTACTGTTTAAACACTCGTTGAAACTTCAGAAAAGTTTGCAAAGTTAACATTGAATAGTATCTATACTTGTTGAAATTTATGAAAAGATTGCAGGTCAATATCTTGCCGAAGTAAAATTTGCAGTTATTATACCCAAGGTATGTAACCCCGAGAAGATTGTGCAAAGGAGGAATTATGTAAATCATTCATATTCTAAGTATAAAGCCACACAGAAGCAATAAGGAGAAATTAAAGACTAAAGTATTCAGAGAAAAACAGTTGCAGTTGTATATAATAAAGGCACTGTGGCCTAGCAAAAGTTGAATGTTCACAAGAAAGGCGCATCAGCCATAAAGTGGAAGCTTACATTGTTCAGAAAACAAAAGTACAAAAAAAAAAAAAAAAAAAAAAAAGAACAAAAGACATTTCAAGATTCTTCGACATCAATAGATGGTTGGGCTAGGACCTCGGAGGACTCAGGGAGAACCACCTCGGCATCTTTTTCTCCCACAACCTCTACATCTTTTTCTACAGAAACCTCAGCTTCTTTATCTGCCGCAATCTTGGCGTCGATCTCAGCAAGTGTTTTATTAAGACTTCTTTCAGCCAGAAGAAGGTCAGATGATAAATGAACTGGATCAGCTTCCTTGGGCACCATCTCAGTCTCTTCGTCTTGGGTTAAGTCTAGGATCTACTCAACTTGAGGAGGAGACTTGACCTCAGCAGCACCCTTAGACTTTCTCACCAAAGTCTCTTCATCATTTTTTTCTTCATCCACATCTTCGGCTTCGGATTCAGACACAGCTTCTTCCTCAGCCTGACTTGGAGGTGGAGGAGGAGGAAAGGGAAGAGGAATAGCTTCAGCCTTGCACCAGGGTGAGTCAGTAGGAAGATCAAGCTTTTTTACCAAGGACATCCAATCCAGGGAAAATCCCCTATTGCATGCCTGCCTGACTTGAAGTTTGTAATCTTCAGTGACATCGGCTACACCCTGGGCATAAGCCTTTTCATCAGTTTCTTTGATTTCAGCCTCTTTAGTTGCTAAGGCTTGCTGAAGCTCCTTCTCGGCCTGGGCTGCTTTTTCCTCGGCCTCCTTCTTTTGCGCCTCAGCAACGTTTTTTATAGCCTCAGCAGCATCAGCTTTTTCTTCGGCCAAGGTTTGGGCTTTGGTAGCAGCCTCGGCTTGATCTTCCAACTTTTTCATTTTAGCTTGAAGGCCCTTATTGATCTTCTAGAGGGCAGAATACTACTTCTTCAAGTCATTCAACTTCTCCCTAGTCTCAAAGGACTGCATGGAGAAGGAATGCGCATGCTGGACAGCCTGAAAGAACACAAAGCAAAAAGTTATTACAGAATTTTACAAGTATGGAGCAATAAGGATAAAACAAGTTACCAAGTGAAGACACTTACTTGAACACATCGCTGAAGTATGAAAGCATAATTTTCGTATTCACTCATCTCGGCGTTCTTTTCAAGATCGCCTAGGAGAATGAGGGCTGTGCTTAGTGCAACGCCAATGTGTATGTCATCAGCGCTGTCACTAGCCAAGACTGGCTTGTTCTCCAAGGTAATTGCAGGTGTCTAAGGGACGTTGGGCACTTTGGACTTTGAAGTTGTCCCAGAAGAAGACCTCGGCCTCTTTGATTTCTGGGGCTCTGCTGGTTGAGTTTCAGCAGACCTTTTTGCCGAAATGGAAGCATTCTTCATGTTCTCGGCCAATTGTGAGATAGGCACAGCATCCTCAGCCTCAGCCTTAGTAGCTTTGGCCTATGGCTAAGCCTTCTTTATTCTTTTTGGTTTTGGTGGGGGCATCGTTTGGGCTGGAATGACATCGACATCAGCTGGTAGGTCGGCCAGGAGATCTTGGGCAACAGGCTTTGGGCGAACCATTTCAGCGGTTTTAACAAGCCTTCGCCGACATTTTCTTTCTGGTATTGGGACTAAGTATGGGGCTGAAGTGGATGGTTGATCGGCTGGATCAGAAGTTGATCCTTGGTCAGCCCGAGATGTTGATGCGGTTTGTATAGTGGTAGCAGAAGGAGGCGATAAGCTTTTTTTCTTTCTTTTTGGAACGTCGGGCAAGGTAGATTTGTAGGAGGGGATGAAGTTCAGTAAGAGTGGAGCTTTGCGCTTTTGGATAGGAAGGTCGAGAAGCTTCTTTAAATCTTTGCCAAGGAAGTAAGACTGGCGAAAGTCCTTGGGTGGCTTGCGGACGTTTGCAGAAAGAACATGACATCAGAAATAGGCAAAGTGTTGAAGATTTAAAAAACAAACTAAGTAATTAACACTGGGCTCTTACCCTTGCCCTCTTTAACTGTTCGAGGAAGAGGGAAGAGATGGACTTCCTCGGCTGGGCCAAACTCCCAATTTCCCGAAGCAATGAGATAGTCATCTCCAGCCCCTTTGTTGGAGTCTGGGAGGTCGGCTACAATTTTGAATTCGGTAGACCTCGGCTTGAGGTAATACACATAACCTTTTTCTTTCAGGTTAAGGACACACATAGTATAACAGTATTGGATGTCGGTGAGGGTAATTCTAACGTTCTCTTGTTGGGCTAAGGCTATTATACCATTAAGTACTCTATATGAGTTAATGGTGAGTTACATAGGGTTCAGGATGTAGTAGTGAAGAACTTCACGAAAGAGGGGATTGAGTGGAAGCCGAAGTCCACATTCAACAAAAGCTACAATAGGGAAAGGCATTGTATTATCTGTAGGCATGATGGAATCATCATCCCCAGCTAGCCTAAGGTGAACATCAGCAGGGATAGAGAATTCTTGCCTAAAGAATTCGAGTTTGGTTGGGGTATTTACCCTATGTCTCCACATACCCATGATTTTGGTATAAAGGTACTTGGCTACAGAAACGGAGTGTTCTTAAAGGGTTACTGGTACCTTGGCTTGAACCTAGGTATATATTGGTAAAGGATTGTTTCAGTTTTCCCTAAGAATTGAAGGTTCTATAAACAAATCCCAACCCTAAAACTATAAAAGCAAAGATTGGAGGCTCGAATCTGGGAAAAACACAGAAAACATAAAACAAGAACAAGATTTTCAGAATCAAAGAACGAATGTGGGCTATCAAGAGCCTAAAGAGTGCAAAGAGTTGAAGGACAAGAACAGTGCAAGTGACATGTGCAAAATCATGAAATAAGAATCATTCAGGAGAATAATTCACAAATTGAATGCTAGAACAGAACAATAAAAGCAGGGAATTTCAGGGACAGATTGAAAACTAGAGAAGAAAGACCAGTTGCTTACCAGGAAAAGTGACGCCGGAATGAAATTCGCCGAGGACAGACGACAGTAGCGAGGGCTTCGCAAGAACGGAAGAGTGAGGACTGTTGCAGAGTTTGGAGCTTAGAGCAATGGCGGATTCAGAGAAGAAAAAGTTTTAGAAAGAGGAAAACAAGTGAACTGAATGCAAAGGTAAGAAAAGAAAGAGGGAAAAAATAAAGTTTTGTTAAAAAACTTGAAACGGCGGCAAAACAGGGCATTAAATGTGCCTGGAGTAACGCAGACGTCAGGCGGCGTGGACAGGCGGAAGACGACTTGCAAGCGCGTCATAAGCATGAGCCAATAGAAAACACGTAAATAAAACGGTTGAGGGGAGATGCATGACAGCTCATACATATAAGAGAGTTCCTTTGAATTCTTGTTTTTAAAAGAAGACATGTCGGCCTAAAATAAAAGACCTCGGCTGGAAGTCCTAAGCCGATGTATGAGAAAGAAGAACAATATAGGTTCCATCACCTCAGAATGCCGAAGTAATAGAACCTAGGGGGCAGTTGTGGGGATATACTTCTGAAGTACCAACACGTGGCATGGTGACGCCGACGTGTCAGCCGAGGTGCCACGTGTTGTGGTAAGTTATGCCGAGGTAATCTCGGAGTTGCCGAGGTTATCTCCGAAGATGTCGGAATACCAGGATAAGCGGATAAAGGACATGAGTCCTAGATTGGGAGAAGACTTCAGCTTGAATAAAGGTAGAACTCTTGAGGAGTTTTGTCCTGAACCCATTGGGAGTTCCAGATTAGCAATAATCCTGAGTCCATTGGAGTTAGGCTCCTATTGGGACTAGGACTGTATTGATTATAAAAGAGAGGCACCCCCACGGGTCAAAGGTATGTTTTCTATACTCAAGCTTGTGAGTTGAATACTTGATTATCTTTGAGAGATATACTGACTTGATCGTCGGAGTGCCCCCGGGTGGAAAAACTACCGCCGGAGTCTTTTCTTTCTGTGCAGGACAGCAGGGTGCCATCTATTCTGCCTGTGTTCTACAGCTGAATCACTAAGGAAGGCAGTGTGATCAGAAAATCACTCACACACATTGTTTCAAAAATAAATAAATGATTTGGATTGTTTTGTCGCACGACCACGTCAATGCCCCCATGGGTAATGAATAATTGCTCGTGATGTTGGGTGCAGAGTAAAAGGAAGGAGTTTGGGGGCAAATGTACGGGTGGTTTTGGGGTGAAGGAAAATGGTGGTGGGATTGAGGGTAGAAAGTAAAGGTAAAAGAAGATCCCCCGGGGGGGTGGGTTTGGGTTTGTAACAATTCAGATTTTTAATTATTTTGTAAAATTTATATTAATATTATTATTAGATGTGATCTATTTTGTATTATTATGTATATTTTTATAAAATAATATAATTATTAAAAATTGAGGGGTCAAAGTATAAATAATAATAATAATAATAGATGTAGTAGTAAAATAAATAATTAATTTTCTATTAGTATAAGATAGAATGTAATTTAATTAAGAATTAATTTATTTATATAATTATATTAAAATATTGGACCAAAATGAAATTATCTTAAATATCTATTAAAGATAAGAATGAATCTATATAATTATGAATTAAATTTTAGGGAAAGAGACGCGTAGCCATGTGTTGGCCGCGGATGGGGCTCACCTCCCTATAAATAGGGAGGCGTTTCACCTCGAGAAAAAAAGAAAAAAGAAAGGAAAGAAAGAAAAAAAGAGGAAGAGAGAAAGAAAGAAAAAATAGTGGAAGGTGAAAAGGTCTTTGATAGTGGAATGAAAGAGTGAGGTATTAAAGTTAAGGTGAGTTATATTATACCTTGAGTCACCATAATGTATTTTACGTATGTTTTGACTTACCATAATTTATTTTATACAAGTTATATTTTATAAATTATTATAAACTATATTAATATTTCAGTTACGTGGATTATTTTTTGAACTCTATTTGTTGAAATAAAACTCATGGATATGCTTGTTTATATTTTAAAGAATATTTGACTATGACCTTATATACAATTATGTTTTGTAAGTACACCATGAGAGTCTCATGCCTTTGGGGACTTAAATAACCATTGGCCTATATTTGACCACTTTGTGGTCCTCTATTTATCATGGATCCATTGATCTCTGTTCTGTGCAGAGCAAAGTGCTGTGCGGAGATAAGTACTACACTATTGTGAGAGTCACCTCTATAGTCCGTACGAGCCACCTCTTTAGTCCGTACCTCTGTTTTGACTGTCACTTCTGTGACCTCTGTTCTATTCTGTTCTGTACCATGGTTATGATTATTTACTTACATAATTTATGTATTTTAGTTTCTGTCACTTAAATGATTTGTTTACCAAATTACCGTGGTTATGGTTGTTTATTTACATAATCTCTGTTTTGCTACTTAAAGGATTATTTGTTCCGACTAAGTTATCTTAAATGTTTTGGCTACATAACTATCCATAGTTATTTCGTGTCCCTTATACTCTTGATATAATATTTCTCACTCTGCCATGTGCTTATAGTTATTTACCAATTTCAGGAAACAGTGCAATTCAGAAATAGCTTTTGGAAAGTCTTAGATGCAGGGCTGCGAAATAAACACACACATCACTTTTATGATATTTTTCTACGTAAATATCAGCTTTTTTGGTCAGTAAATTTTGTAATAAAAATAGAAACTCCGATGATTATTTTGGTACCCTCATTTAAATATTACTTCCGCTCACGTTATTGATTGTTTAAAAATTGGCCGGAAGTAACTTCAGTTACTGGCCATCATGATACTTAACCCTTGAGTACGGAGAGCGAGTCATGACAAGATTTGGGTTTGGAAATGAATATGTATGTAGGTTTGGGTGCGGACAATTTTTTTTGGAATTATCAAAATTATTCCTTAGGCATTATTTAGCCTCCCTTGTAAAAGTATATTTTATGTTTTATATTTTTTGATTATATCATTTTTTACTTTTTTACACATATTTTTATAAAAAAATCAAAAAATATATTGATTTAGATCATTCTAAACACCTTCTTAATCTTAATGGAGGTTGATAAGTGAATTAAAATGAGAAAATTAATTTAATTTAGAGATTAAAATAGAAAAATATTTTTCTTAAGAATCAAAATAAGAAATTAATCATATTTTAAGAAGTAAAATTATAATTTACTAAAAAATTAATTTAAAACTACAACAATTCTATTTTAAAATAAATTGCATTTGGTTAAAAAAATGATTATATTTCTCTCTTGTTTCCTGTTTCGATGATTAGAATTGTTCATTGTATATGGCTCTTAATATATATTATCCATAAAAATTTTATATTAATCTAATAATTGTAATATTTCTATTTTAACATGTTTGTCTCTCTATAAAATTGTTGATTTATTTTTAAAAATATATTTGTCGTTTATTTTTTCGAGGACAAATGCAATAAAATGAAAATGTTCCAATTCTTGGAGCATGCTAATAAATTTTTTTTACTGATAGGGATGTAAATTTGGTCCGGCTCGGCCCATGGATCACGAAATTAGGCCCAGGCCCAGGCCCAGGCCTTGAGCAATTTTTTTGTTTTTACCAAAATTTTATTATTTTTTACTAAGAAACATTGGGCCTTGGAGCGAGCTTTGAGTGGGTCTTAAGTGGACAGATGGACCAGGTCTACGGGCTGGGCTTCAAAATGATGGCTCAGGAATTGGCTTAGGGTCTTGGGCTGGACTCGGGCCCAAGCCCAAACCCAAACCGGCCTAAACTGGTCGAGCCTAACTCGGGCTGTGGGCGAGCAGATTTTAAACCGCTCATAGGCCGCAGACTATTTTTACCCTCCTATCCACTAATGGATTATTTCTCCTTTGACAAATGGTTGTAAATTAATGAGAAAATCATCATTAAGTGATAATTTTATAAACTTAATATATATTAATAAAAAAATTTATGATTTTTTAATTATTAAAATTTTTGTATTATTTATTATTTTTTGTAGTTTTTTTCCTGCACACTACTAATGAGTTATTTTTCTTAAATTAGGGACTTGTTTAAAATAATTTAAATAAATATATTTTTTAATTTTTTTATAAAAATATATAAAAAATAAAGAGTAAATTACAAATATATCCTTGAGAGTTGATTAAAATATGAATTGCCTCTGTAATTTTGAAAATGCATTCGTCCTGAAGTTTTTAATTTCATAACAAATCGCTTATTCTATTAATAAATTATCAAGTCAATTAAAATTTTTTAATGATATTAAAAATATGTTTCAATTAATAATTTAGGTAATTTTATTATTATATAGGAGAACAATTATGAATTTATATTTTTTAATTAATTTTGTTAAATAAAATTTTTTAATAAATTGATATTTATAATTTTTTTGTAATAAATTGATATTTATAATTTTTTAAATTACAAAAAAATAATTTATATTTTAAAACAAACATGTATTTATAATTTATCTAAAAATAAATAAATGATATGACTTATTTAAGAGTTGTCAAACAAATTTAATTGTTTTTTCAGATCCCAACGCACGCTGTTCCCTCGAATCTGGAACCTTAGCTTGCCGACAAGAAGTGATAGCGCCGTAGGTGGGTTTTCCCCACTTCGGCAAGCAATGTTGCACGTGTGGTGCACCTATACTTAGCCCTATTTGGGGGGAAATTATTGGTGTACAAATATTAGAAATTCAAAAAATTTTAACATAATGCGAGTTTTATATGATTTCCATTCTCATGTGATATATTGATAAATTTTTTTAGATTTTTAATATTATTTTTCTTGATGAGTCTTTCAATATCACGAGATCATCTCTCATATTAATTATAATTTATCATATTTTTTCATGTTTCTAACTACTAAGGCCTCGTTTGGGAACAGGCTAATTTAGTAACTTTTTGGCTAATTGGCTAAAAAGGTTGGTAAGAAAAACCTGTATGTTTGGGCCAACTTTTTGGCTAATTACGAAACGACGTGCAAAAAGTAGAGAGAAAAGGGAATCTTTGACTTTTTGGTATGGGTTGTTGGCTTTTGGCTAAAAAGGTAACTTTTTGGCTAATTGGCTATTTTAGCCTCTTGCCAAACGAGGCCTAAGGCCTTCTTTTTCATCTCTTAAAAAAATTAAAAAGTCAAAAAGTCACTATATTAGTTACATCACCTTTCTTTATCACTTCAAATCCAACCTATATTTTATAAAAAGTTAAAGAGTACACTTATTTAGAACATCTTAAACAACCCCTAAAGGCCCCGTTTAGGAACAGATTATTTAGTAATTTTTAACTTTTTACGAAAAGATGTGCAGAAAAGTAGAGAGGTGATGTAACAACTTTTAGTAACTTTTCAACTTTTTAACTAAAATAGCCACTCCCAAACGAGACCTAAATATAAATTCATAGGTTTCACCCCTCCATTAATACAATACTATTGGAGCACCACGTAATGATATTTTAAGACTAACCATTAACTTCTAAGAGAGTGATGTAATATTTACAATAATTTTTTTGGCTAAACTTTAATGAAAATAGTATTTTAGATATTTTATGAATACTTATATTGTGTTTAATTGCTAAAATACAAATTTTCTATTGGTTTTACCTAATAAAAATAAGTGAATGGTTTAAATTAAAAATAAATCAAAATATTATATTTTAATTAATAAAATTAAAAAAATCAATATTTATTTTGTTACAATTGTTAAAATAATTTTTCTTTTATTATAATTTTCCCAAAAAAATTTATGTTTGAAAATGATTTTGTACAATAGCTAAAGTGAATGGCTTTCTATAACTTTCTTTTGTGTTTACATTTAATTTTGTTTGGCTTTTTTAATCTGCCATTTTTTGTCGGTGTTACTTGACAAAAATACATATATGACTTGATTGAAAACAACGAAAATACATATATGACTTTAATTGAAAACAAATTGAAAGATAAAATTTAAATTAAAAAAAATTCAAAATTCAAAATTAATTTTGTTATAATGGTCAAATCTTAAATTTTTTCAGTAAGTTTTTTTAAAAAATTCACATCATATTTTAGCTAAAAAAAAAAAACACATAAAAAAAATCCCAAATAGGCATTTAGAGTCCGTTTGGGATGTGATTTTTTTACGAGTAATACTAGAGAATCACATTTGAGATCTCTAAATACACTTTCGTTAATGTGGCAAGAAAGTAGAATCTTATATGATTAAGTGTTGAACAATGATCCATCATCCTAATTTTGCCCTTTCAATTGCACCGCTAATGATGTAGAATTACGGAGGCTAGATGAGAGAGAGAGAGAGAGAGAGAGAGAGAGATATGAGTGTGGGTCCACTTTACAAGGGGTACGCCACGTCCATTGGGGGTGTAAGATTAGGAGATGTAACACCACTCTTAAGTGTGTGACAATAAAAAGTTAACACTTATCATTTCACTTCATTGTAAATAAAATTATGGGAAGTTTTTATTAGGAGTCTCAAAAAAAAAATTTCTTAGTGATTTTTTGACTAAAATATAAAATAAAAACATATATTTAAAATTGATTTTTAACTTTTTACTAAATAAAAACATATATTTAAAATTGATTTTTAACTTTTTATTGAAAAACATGTAACAAGTAAGGGATCGTTTGGCAATGACTTTTTTAATTAATTTTTTAGTTTTTTTTTTGACTATTTTAGCCTGAGACTTTTTTTGTTGTTTGGTTTTCTCGTTTAGATTTTTTTGACTTTTTAACTTTAGAATGACAAATTTTTTTGTGTCCTTTATGATTTTGTCTTTTTGTGATTTTTTAATTTTTTTATTATCTTTTTATAATTTTTTTTAACCAAAGATGATAATCAAATAAGCACTAAGTGGAGTACATTTTAGTCTGTATGTAAAATAACCTTTAATCTAATAGTCTCATTTTATGTCTCACACGATAAAACATGTGTATCATGTGTATCCTATTCTATATTAAGGCCTAGTTTGGAAAGATTGAAAAAAGACAAAAAATTAAAAAGTCATTATCTTATTTAAATCACATCATTTTATTTAAGTCACATCACCTCTCTAACACATCACTTCAAACCTAACCCATATTTCATAAAAATTCAAAAAATATACTTATTTAGTCTTCCCAAACTGACCTAAATAGTATGCACCTAGACTCACTGAAATTTTAATGAAACATGAATATAACTGAGAATGAGTGGGCAGAGAGACAGAAATTAACTATGTACCCTGCCCCACGATAGCTGAGTCTCCGCTGTCGCCTACAACTAACCCATCATTTATACCTCATTGCAGCATAAAAGAGGTCTGGACCAGATTCACTTTATTGTTTTTTTAAATGCTAGCGGTCTCACAATCCCATCAAACTTGAGTTTGTTTGCTTTAGATCAATCCAAATAAAATTTTTCATTAAATTTGAATAAAAAAAAATTAATTTTCTTAATTTAATATAGTTTGGTTTCAATCGTGCATCAAAAGAAAAGTAATTGATCAGTTGGTTGATCGGTAAGACCAACTTTTTTTTTATAAATTTTTTTGAACCGGTTTGAAACGAATAATTTGAACCATTTGAATCAATTCACAGGCCAATTTTTGCATGAACCGGTCGACCGGTTAGTCAACCTGGTGGTCGATCACTTAGCGTAAAATTTTCACAAATTTCTACTTTAACGGCTATGCACAGTGAATTAGTGAAAGGAGCAAGCCGTTCCTTAATTTGGTGAAAACGTTTGATATTTTCTCAATTTGGATACCAATTTGTTAAAACTATTGAAGCTCCAAAAAGTGATTTTTTCACCAAATTTCAAATCTGATGCAAGCTTTGATGAATCGTTGAAGATGGCCTAACACAAGAACTCAATTTATAACTCAATTCAAATCGCTGGTTTGCGCGATAAGTTGAATGAAATTATTAATATGATAATATTGAATGAAAGAATTATTATTGGAAGAGTATTAAATTGAAAATTGTGTTTATTTATGTACTATATAATGGTATTAGTTAATTCAGATTAAATATATAAAATTACATATAAGTCCTCATTATATTGAAGGTGATTTTGTTATTTTATAACATAAGAGATAAATCAGTTATTTCACCCTTAATCCTGTGTGATTTAGATTTTAATACTGCCTCCCTTGTGGATTACTAGTATCCTCACTGGAAGATTTCTAATCTCATAGGATTCTTAGGTTTGGTTTAGGGACTAAACATTTTAGTTAAAAAATTAAAAAGTCACTAAATCATTATAAATTGTCACATCACTCTCTCTATTTTTTTTGTATATTTTTTCATAATTTTTTTTTTAAAAATAGTTTGTTTCCAAACAAGACTTTAGCCAGGACTTTTTCCAAACAAACATGATAGATGTGAGGTATCATGATTCGTAATCTAATCACATGGGTTATGGAGAAAACAAATATGGTTGTATTTTTATTTTTAATATTTTGAACTTTAAATTTAAAAAAAGAGTCTTATAGTCTGATAAGAGTATTATAGAAATATTAAATTTCTTAATTTACATTAATTTTATTTTCTTAATTTTTAAATTGTT